>JAGGNH010000050.1:0-334067 GCA_026586065.1 Dioscorea zingiberensis | reverse complement strand
GGAGTGGATGCTCTCCATTTTATTGCTTTAGAGAAGATACCCTTATGGTGTTTTCTTAGATTACACCCTTCACATATTTGAGTAGAGGATGATCAAACTAAGGCAACTAACACCATATCCTTTGTAGCCAAGAGCTTCAAACCTCCAAATTCGATATGACCAAACCTCAAATGTATTAGCCAGGATTTGTGAAGGATAATAGAGTTAAAACATTTGGTCACATGTGCTTGTATATGCAATGGAAATAATCACTGTACTTTTGGCATCTTTACACAAGTGATCAAATTATATTGACTATCAAAACAAAGTGAGAGAACAATTTTAATACTACATTTGCTAATTCGCCCTCCAGCCAGATTGTAACCCAAACTCAAGAGATTTCTTTACCAAGTTAGGAACATAATATAATATGCAGGAGATAAAATCATCACGTTGCCTTTAAAGTTTAGGTGAATACATTACCTTACTTGCTCCAACACTACGCTTTTTAGGTTGACTCCAAAGGTCACGTAGCCATGTATATGCTTATTAAAGTTGACATCTAGCTCTTTTTCCCGTCATGTAGTTGCTTGCACGGTATCAGAGACAAATACGATATTCCTATCGCCTTAATGTTCATTAAATAAAACTGGGAATTTAATTGGTCATAGTGATTTTCTTCCTCCCTTCCTCCATGACATTGGTTTGCTCTCTAACTTCCTTGTCATACTCTCCCCCAAATATTTCAAACTGCTATAGTGTCCCATATTTATGAAAATTGAAGCATGTTGCACATTTCTTTTAATCATAACTTTGTTGGTTGGAAGTGATAGAGAGAATGCACCTGTTGACCTTCCTCTTGGGAGATGAAAGAGATTGGCCTCTTCTACCTTGTACTTCCACCTTTTCCTAACTTACGGGCTTCTTCCACATTCTACGTTGTCTTGGTTTGTTCAAAACCAGCTTTTCCTTGACAAGCATAATTTCTTCCACTGACCTCTATAGCCTCTTCCTCTCACAATATCATGGCTAACTTTGTGTGCTTACAGCACATTACATTCCTCCCTTCTACTTCTTCCAAAACTAAGCCGTTAGATTGAGGAGCTGATCTAATGAGGTAGAGGGCTTCTTATTCATTCTTTCCTTACCAGAACTTGCAAGTATCTATATCAATTAATTAATAGTCACTAGCATTCAAGTCCTTAGATTTTTCAACAATTTACTCTTGCAATTTCAAAGGCTTAGTGTTAATGTTTTAAAAACTTCTCCATCCGCTATAAACATGACCGGTGAATTGTTTCTCCATTTTCTCTTCATCACATTAACAATAGTCCCGATACTCTTGTAAAGTAATCGGAGATTGATTCATTTTCTTGCTTTGGAAACTTCTTCATATTCACTTCTAAATAATTGAAGCCTATTTTTCTTAAGCTGTGTCAACACCTCTATTAGTATTTTTAAGAATTTGCAAAAGATTCCTTAGAAGAGACTTTGCATGGGTGATCTTCTCAAAATTTAATTAAGTCAACAACTTGGTAGAGCAAGCAATGCACCTTTTTATCTTTCTTCCTAGCTTCCTTGAGAGTCAACTTCGGTTTATTTGATGGGAGGCTATCTTTGTGGGGATCAAAAATACTTGCTTGCTTTGTACTGGTGTGACGCCAAAGCGATATATCGAAACACAAATGTCATATTTTACTTGTTTGTGGGTTCTTTTATTCCTAATAGAGGCAAGCCTCTATTATTAATTACCTGAGACAGTATAATGTAAGTGGGAACCTCGATTAAGAAACAAAAATACAAGTGCAGAGACAAAAGAGATAATCCTATTTTATTGCAATATGATTAGATTTACATATATCGGCATATGTTTTATATATATAGATATATTTTATTTATTTGATTTATTTATGGTACGCCCGCCCCAGCCTCTTATAGGATCACGGTTGCCGCCATTTTGGAATCTATAGCCGCTTGATGCATGCTTATGTGTTATTAACCCGTCATTTGCCTTGAAATTTTGTAAATGAAGGTGGTCTTTGAAGAATTTGTACTGACGGCTTCATATCGATTGTCATCGCATGAATTAGCTTCCCTTTCCTAAGCTGAGGCAAGACATTTTGCTAGGAGATTTGCATCATATATGAGTGCGAAGAGGTGAGAGGAGTCTAGCTTCCAATGCCTCAATTTTGTATTTGATCGGAGTTCTCCGGTGAAAGTTGTCCACGTTTGAGCGAGCAGTGATTGAGGTGGCTAGAGCGGATAAGGGGATTAGCCTTTTCTCCACCAAAATATGCACTACCCAGAGCAGCCAAAAGGGCACCGTGATACTACTATACGATCTTGAAGATTTGTTACGGGTATCTAGTTTTCCACTGCATACCCATGATTTCAGCTCCGCATTTGGAGTTCAGGCTGGGAATTATGAATTTTTGAAAATAGATCTCTGAAGCGTTGTTGGCGTAAATGTTGGAATTGACAGCACTTTTATACTATCAAAATCTATCTTAGAATGGAGTTGCCAAAAGGGGTTTAATGCTTGTACACTTGGTATTTGGAGATCCGGATATCCCAATTTCCAACGCCATAGATACACCTCGATCGGAATTTCTGACGGAGTTATGAATTTTTGAATATGGAAGCGATCAACGTAGTGGCGGTAGCCGAATTCATTTGAAATTTACCCTTTTATTTATCAAAATCCACACCAATGCGTGGCGTGAACAGTCTGTGTTGTATATGGGCGGTATTGAAGATCCCGGATATCTAGTTTCCAAAGCCACGGACCTCACTTGAATTGGAGTTCCGGGGCGGAAGGTTATTTTTGGAGCTGAGCAATCGGGAGACGAGCCAAAATTTCGGGGAATTAATCCCACATGCGACTACAAAGATCACCCTTTTTCCCCATCATTCAATTACGCCTTGACGAGTCTGCCAAAAGTATAAATGGCCTTTGTGCATATGATTTTGAAGATCTGGATGTCTAGATTTTCGGTGCCATTGAGATTGATAAGTGTTTTAAAATGAGCATATTTATTTATCAAATTTATGCACATGTTCTCATATCAAATGCATTGATTTATAGCTGTCATGCATTACTTAAAATGCTTCATATTTTGTAAAGCGAAGGGGCATTGGAGAGCCTCAAGAATAAAAGGAAGAAATTCTACATTATTTAGAGGCAAAAGGGGAGAAACCATAGAAAAGCTACTTGGCCGGTCACGGAAGAAGCACCATAAGATCAGAAATTTATTACAAAATTATAGGACTCTAAATCGAATCTCCCACTGTTCCAGGAATTAAAAGATAGAAAACTTTCGGAAGTTAGGAGCGGCTTCGGTTTAAAATTTCACGGTCAATCCGAGCAAGAGGTGAGTCAATCACGATGCGGCGAGCGCTTGATTAAGGCTGCAGGCGTCGTGAGAAGAAAACCTAAATGGGATGATGAACGCCCGTTCAATTTTGCCCGGTTGAGAGCAACTTGTGGTGAGCTGAACCACGGTGATGAACCGCCATGATTGACCTGCCCATTGAGGAGCAGCACTTGTGTTCTGCAGGCAGAGTGCTGATGAACAGCGGCCGTTCACGCGAGGGCCACGGTACAACCCTATTTCTAGGCCCGACACAGCATCCAGATTTTTTACATGCGGTTTGAAATTTGGCCCTCACTTGAACCCTAATGTTGAAACCCCTATAAATACCAATGTTTGAGGGGTTAATGAGGTATCTCTTGGCCTTTGGCCACCTTCTTAACCGACTTGGAGATCTAGAGGTTTGGTCTTGAGCAACATTGAAGATCCTTGGGAGACCTGCGGAAACAACTAAGGGCTTGAAGGAGGAAACATCTTGGAAGACATCAATCGAAATCACGAGAGAGGGAGATCCATTGGAGATTCACCATCCGGAGCATTATGGGAGAACTAGAGGGGAGTTTTTATTGTTTATTTTCATGTCTCACATTTTGTCATTGCTTGGATTTATGTTCCTCTTCCATGAGGAATGGCCCGACTTTGTTAAGTACTTGGGTGTAGATGAACCTTTAGATTATGCGCATTAATGTCATGTTGATTTCTATATTTGAGGGATTGGTTGGATGTATGTTTTGACGGGGTGTCTCTTTTGAGATGTTTTGCGTGATTGATTTGTAATCTCTCGTACGTTGAGTGCTCGGAGAGATTACTTGGAGTCTTGATACGAGGGCTAGAGCTAAGCGCCTCCTTGTATTAGGAACATGCTCCATGAGAGAGAGGATTGTGAGTGCGAGCGAGGAATCCAGCGGGTACTAGAAAGAGCTGAGAGCGACTCTTTCATACGAATTCACCCCATGATCCTTCAATATACATATACAATTCCACTTGAGCTTCATATCAAGTCCTAGGAGACTAGTTATCCAACCACTTATGGAAGAGGGTTGGATATAATTAAAGGAATTATTCCCTTGAGCTTCATATCAAGTCCTAGGGAGACTAGTTATCCAATCACCTTGGAAGAGGATTAGATATAATTTAGGAATCAACACTTGGCACAAAACATCACTAATCATCAACATAGGGATTTTCATGCTTATCTTTAGAATATAATATGTGGGGATTCACTTTACACGAGTACCCTCTTTTCTATGATTGGGTCCACCCCAAGATTTAATCCGCCATGGTAGCGATACCCTATTATTAGGTTTTCTTATCTTTATTGTCGAGAATTAAGATTCAAAACCACCAACTATCTTTGTTGAGGACTAGATAATAGATTGAAATGTAGTTTGTACTAGTGTCTCTTGGTCCTTGTGGGTTCGACATCCGAAACTTTTCGCATGAAGTCGAGCACTTTATTACCCGATTACGGCCAAGTATACTTGCGGAACACATCCATCCACCGGATCTCGCAAGCCTCAATGTCGGAGTTTTAAAGCGGAAGTTATGAATTTTTGAAAATACGAAGCGTCGGCATGGTTAGTAGCGAGAATTCGCCGAAATCGACCACTTTTATTTATCAAAATCTATGCCCTTTGATTACAGGCCATCAAAAGGAGCTGCTCTATATATATAATAGGAAAGAATCTTGATATCTAGTTTCCAGCGCCGAAGATCTCCACTCTCGTCGGGGTTCTCGGCGGGGAGCTAATTGAGCCGAGAATGTTGTTGAGGAATTTTGGCTTTAGCGGCTGACTTCCAACTTCTTTTCCTTTCATAATTTACTGCGACATTGCTGTATACTTCATGATGACACCATCTTTTTAATATTTCGCTTGAAGCTTCATTACGGGATCACCGGGGAATGATATCGGCGGCCGGCCGGCCATTTGGACGATAGCGGCGGCAACTTCTGGAAACGTGGCGGCTTGAGGAAGCTTTTGATTTACTGCAACTATTCCCCATGCGGTAATAGCTAAAATCTTTGTGCAAAGGGGCATTTATGTCACTTTGAGATATCTTTATCTTGATCCAATAATACAAAAAGCTTTTCTAAGTCCGCACAACAGCTCAATGCCAACATATTTGATTAGGGAAGACATGAAATCGTCAATCATTGGTGCTTTCCGATTCCCTACTTTTGTAATTTGGGTTCTTAGAATTTCCTGATATTGAGGATTTAGAATTGTCAGGGAATCCATTCACCATACATCCCACAAACTTTGGCATTGTGGCGTCGAGGGTTACGGAATATAATTGCATTTATACATCCAGATCCTAGGCTTCTTAGCATTAGGATCTCGAGTCCATGTAACTATGTTTCTGATTCCCTCTTCTGCATTATCAATAAGAATGGTATATGCTTATAGAATTTGGGCGCATCACTACTCATATGAGATTAAATTTCGAAGAACAAGAAGTGACGCCTGCTTGTGTTTTGACTATATGGCACATATGGCCTAAATCCACATCGCTTCAAAGAGCAATTTCTCTTACACCCAATTCACAGCTTTTGAGGTCTCTTCCAATCCCGGGAGGTTTCTTGCAGTTCTCTTGCAACAAAACAACGAAACTTTGAGAAACTTGGGTCCAAAGCTTCCAAATTCCAACGGCTTCAATATAGATGTTCATCAAAGCATTGCAATGTATACATCCTCTGTACCTCCATGGGAGATTCCAGTTTCTTTTTACGAGACATCAACTTGCAGGATTTATCTGACCAGTGGGAATTCCTTTGGTATGTTATTGAATGAGCACATTATACTTTGCTGCTATATCTCCTTCTCTTAACTATCTCTTTCATGATCTCCATGGTCTTCTCAATTCCTTTTTGCTGCTATGTGAAGCTTGCTTTTCACGGCCAATAACTCCCTTGCATAACAATGACAACAACCTCAGTGATGGTTAACATTTCCTTTCTAATCTGCTTGAATCTTCATATGCGACTTTTAAGAGAATGTAGTTTATTGCAAATACATAACCTTTGCAAATGACTCACAAAGCCAACCCTCTTTGTGGCGTTTACTGCCAAACACATCATGTGTACTTGAATTCCTTCTTTGAATAATTTTTATTCTTTGAAAGATTTCTTCTTACTTTTTTATACAGCGATTATCACCAAAGGCATCAAAATTCAATAAACAACGCTTACGGCAAGCTTGAACATTGGATCTATAATGGCCGGACCCATTAAAGGATTCCAAACTATTGACCACCGCATATTTGTTTGAACAAAGCGTATCCATTTGCCAAAGTTTACGGTTTCTCAATCCTCTATTACATTGTATGGAACCCATAAGGGAAATAATAATTCCCCCAAATAGGAGATGAGCTCTTAAGATCCTCTTTAGAACAAAGCCAGTCAATAATGTGTCAGAGAGACCCTTTATTTGAACCAATGCATTCATCCTCGCTCCTGCTTTCTAACTTGAGATCTAAAACAATTGCTAGCACATAAGATAAAAGCTTTCTCAATGCAATTCTAGTCGATAAAATTTCGGAACTTCCTTTGCACGGGTTCGACAGCCAACACCTTTGAGACTTCACTTGAGTGGCATAAGGGTGCCCAGAAGACTTGCAGGAGGAGGCCGGCTAACAAAAGGCGATCACCCCTAGCCGATAGGTAGAGTTTAAGGAGTTGTGCGAGAGGCGGCGAGGAGAATGGCATTCTTTGGAAGAGGGCTTGGACTAGCAGTTGGCCGATGGTTGGATCTGGCTGGAGACTTGATGTCGGTGAGGACTGCGGTGCGAAACATGATCAGCAACCTGTGAGGACATCCCACAAAGGGAGGCTGGCGATGGATGAAGGTTAGGCGTCAACCTGCGAGGAAGTCTGTGCGGCGGACATCCCACAAAGGGGGTAGAAACAGCGGCCTACCCTGATAGGCTGGCGGCGGCGGCCCAGCCTCCCACAAGAAGGTGCGTATAAATCTGGTGGCAGATGGCGTGACGGCAGCCCAGTCTCACAAGGGGAGGCAGGAGCTTCAATAGTGGTGGCGGCGGCCAGCAACCTCCACTTAAAGGAGAGCAGGCTTGGTAGGTACAAGACGGCCAATGATGGCCTCTCTACGAGGGAGGCCGATGGAGATGAAAGTTTGGCAATGGCGGTGGTCGTCCTCTCAAAGGGAAGCCCGTGGCGACTTTGAACAAGCTCCAATGTGAGAGGTGCTCCACAAGGGAGGCTGGCCAAGCGGCCGGCATTGGATTGGCGGCGTGAGGCGTCCCTAAAGAGGACGGCCGGTTGCCGGATCCGCGCAGAGGGAGGAGGGGGAAGCGATCTCCCAGCTTTTCACATTTCATCATCTTTCGCCTTCTTTTATAGGCCAAGGAAGGATACTCATCACTAAATCCAGCGAATCAGTGGATCAGAAAAGGTAGATTGACCCAGAATCGTGAAGCGATGATTGAATATATCAATCTCCTTTTTTTTTTGTCGCTAGAAAGGATCATTATCCGAAATTTTTTATTTTTATTTTTTTAAAATGGAACATCCCGATTCAACTTATCATACTCAATGGCCCAGGGATAATATCTAATATTTTATTTTAAAATTTAAAATATCATAACAAATGAGAGATAAACCTTGAGGGTTTTGAGGGATAAGATGAAATTTAATTTGTTGATTTAATTTATCGGGAGTTTGCATCTTTGCGGGGAGATTTATCCTTTTGCTTATGTATATTGGATTTGCCTTGGTTTACATTCCCTTTGATATTAGTTTTGGATTTGCCTGCGGGATGTGTTCTTGGCCATCCTCGAGGTTGTATTTTCTTAGATTTCGCCTCGGCAGGATATGTTCTCGGGCTATCTGAAGATTACCTCGAAATCTGTGTTCTCGGGCCACTTGAAATTTGAGATACGCCTCTGGGGATATGTGTTCACTCTTATCTTGGGGTTTGAGATCAAGCCTCGAGGATATGTTGTTTTGGGGGCCCAATTTTGTAATTTGCATTTGCCTCGAGGATATGTTCTCGAGGGGGCAATTTTGAGATTTAAAGATTGCTCTCTCGAGGGTGTGTTTTCTCGGGCCTATATTAAAATATAGCGGGATATATATTATTTTTATTTTGGAAATATTTTGATTTTCAAAATAAATATTTCGATTTTAAATTTAGAGCCATGAGATATTTCTTTTTGGCCTTATAAAGACATTTATTTATTATTTTTTTGATATAAACAATCTTCTTCTTCTCTAGAGCTTGGCTCTTGGTACCCATCTTCAACAATGTCCCATAACTCTTGTGCTTGTAATAACACATTCACCTTATACTCCAATGATCATAGTTTCCCTTAGTTAATTTAGGGATTTGTATGGGAAACATGCCCTCTTCCATCTTGCAAGCTACTCTCCAAATGATTTGATGTCAAATATGAACTTTATTTAAAAACCCCCAAATTTCAAACCCTAACTTCAAGAAGCTCAAGCAAATTACAAGCAAATCACCAAGAAATAAGAGTCAGTTCTGATACCACTTTGTTGGAGAACATGGAATACTCAACAAGGATGAAGCAGTTCCCACAACATAGATTCAAAAGAACTTAATATAAATTAGCTCACACATAGAACCCTATCAATCCACTAACATTCAAACATCAAAACATACATGTCTCAAAGATATATATATGATGGAATACATCATCTTATTTGAGATTTTCCAAAGCCTCCCTTCATACTCCTAACTTCAAGTAGAAGAGGAAGAGCACTTCACCTTCTTCTTAAAAGCTTTTTCCACACACACCACATATATAGTTCATGATAAAAATAAAATAAAAGTTACAAACCCTCTTTTAATTGAGTAGGTCTCATACACCAAACAAAACAAATATAAAGAAACTTAAACTAAGTGGGCCTAATACACAAATATAAAAACATTATATTTTGGGTTTAAACTCCAACAAACCTCTTGTATATTCACCTTTACATACAACGTGGGTTGACCTGTTTTCATGCGATCCGTGAAACGGCCGGCCTTACTCCTTCTCCCTTCATCCCAGGGCCACGTCATTTAATTTTTTTTATATTCAAAACAAGAGATAAACTTAATTTCAAAACAAACCTCTTAATGTATATTCAGTTACATACAACATGGGGTGATCCGCTTTTCACATTATCCGTGAAACAACCAAATTTTACTCCTCCTCCCTTCATCCGACAAAGAATGAGGGAATCATTTGAAGGCCAAACTAGATGACCGTTTTTTTTTTTTTCCAGCCATGAGCAAATCCCAAAGGCTCTTTTGGCCAAATTGCCAAGTGGCAAACAAATACAGCAGATATCTCCATCTAACAGCCACCCTACTTCCAACTTTAAGCAAGCTCGGAGGCCTCTGTCCAACATATAGCAAGTTCATAAAAGGAACGATGAGGAGTAACATATTGAAGAAAGGTAAAATATTTCGACATCCTTTTGGGAAGAAACTTTGCTCTCATATCAATTGATAAAACTTTTAAAAGGGAATTATCGGATGCCATTGATATTGCGCAACAAAAAGTATCCCTACAAGCATCACCTCACTCCAATGAGATGAGCGTTCTTGGAGGTCATTTTAATTTTTCTTTATACTTTATAATAATATTATTATTTTCTAAAATCCTTCTTTAATACGTGTGGCAGTTGAGAAACAATGAAACATGTGATCAATTTAGTTATTTAGAAAATTCTACATATTTATTTAAGTCCCAATCTTTTATTAGGGATATAATTTTTAAAGTGCACCTCTGCAGCGGCGTGTTGACGATTGAACCCGGGCAAGTCCAAGTCCGAATCGATCTCGAGGGCGGTCTTGGTCGTTTAGCACCGCCTTAATCCGGCTAGCTTGGTTTTTCCCGATAGCGTTCTTCTTCGCTTTTATTTCTCTCTTTCATCCCACAAACCCTAACCCTAATCCCCTCTCCTTGGATGTCGCCAATGGCGGAGATCGACGCTGGAGATGGTCTCAAGCTCGAGTACCTCTCACTCGTCTCCAAGGTCTGCACGGAGCTGGAATCTCACGTCGGCTGCGCCGATAAAGTCCTCGCCAGAGTTCATCACTGAACTTGGCCCGGAAGTCGGAGACGGTGGAGGAGTTCGACACAAAACTCAAGGAGAATGGCGCCGAGATGCCTGACTACTTCGTCCGCACCCTCCTCACCATCATCCACGCCATCCTTCCCCCAATGTCCAAGTCCAAAACCACCTCATCCGATCCCAAGAAGTCCTCCTCCGCCTTCCCTGGCCTATCCCGCCCTGACGACCGTGAGCACACGAAGAAGCTTCAGCTCGAGATCGAGCGCGACCTCGAGATCAAGGTAACTGAGGAGGAGGCGCGCGGCCGTGATCGTAGCGAACGGGACAGAGACCGAAGGCGCGATCGAGGCCGAGACCGAGATCGAGACCATCATCGAAGAGATATAGATAGGGATAAAGATAGAGATAGAGATAGAGATAGAGACAGAGACAGAGACAGAGACAAGTATAGAGATAGAGATCGGGATAGAGAAAGAGATCGGGATGGGGATTATAGGCATAGGAGTTTGAGGGCTTATGATGAAGAAGAAGAAGAAGAAGAAGAAGACGGGAGAAATGCTGCCCCTAACCATAGCCGGAGAATTGGGGATGAGCCGGAACTCTATCAGGTTTACAAGGGGAGGGTCTCGCGGGTAATGGATACTGGATGCTTTGTTCAGCTGAGTGACTTCAGGGGAAAAGAAGGGCTTGTTCATGTTTCTCAAATGGCAAGTCGGAGAGTTGCAAATGCCAAGGATGTTGTGAAGAGGGATCAGGAAGTGTTTGTGAAGGTGATATCGGTTTCAGGGCAGAAACTCAGCTTTTCAATGCGGGATGTAAGACCAGAAAAATGGGAAAGGATCTGCTGCCAATGAAGAAGAGCACCGAGGATGAGGCTTTTAGGGCAAACCCTTCAGATGGGAACCGTGGGCCGAGGACAAGGACTGGGCTTTCAGGGATCCACAATCACAGAGGAGGATGTGGCGTGCCTTCCAGGCGACCATTGAAAAGGATGAGCTCACGGAGGAGGTGGGAGGCAAAGCAGCTGATTGCTTCTGGGGTTCTGGATGTGAGAGACTATCCTATGTTTGATGAGGATGGAGATGGGATGTTGTATCAGGAGGGAGGGTGGTGCAGAGGAGGAACTTGAGATTGAATTGAATGAGGATGAACCTGCATTCTTGCAGGGGCAAAGCCGGTTCTCAATTGATATGTCCCCTGTTAAGATTTTTAAGAACCCAGAAGGCTCATTGAGCAGGGCAGCGGCACTACAGTCGGCTTTGATTAAGGAGAGGAGGGAAGTCCGAGAGCAGCAGCAGAGGACAATGCTGGATTCAATTCCAAAGGATCTCAATCGACCATGGGAGGACCCTATGCCAGAGACTGGTGAGCGGCATCTTGCACAAGAGCTGAGAGGTGTTGGCTTGTCAGCGTATGATATGCCCGAGTGGAAGAAAGATGCTTATGGAAAAGCTTTGACTTTTGGCCAGAGATCGAAGTTGTCAATCCAGGAGCAAAGGCAGAGCCTTCCAATTTACAAGTTGAAGAAAGAGTTGGTCCAAGCTGTGCATGATAATCAAGTTTTGGTTGTGATTGGGTGAGGACAGGTTCAGGGAAGGCGACACAGGTGACACAGTATCTTGCTGAAGCAGGGGTATACTACAAGGGTAAGATCGGATGTACTCAGCCTCGTAGAGTAGCAGCGATGTCTGTTGCAAAGAGGGTGGCAGAGGAGTTTGGATGCCGGTTGGGTGAGGAGGTTGGTTATGCTGGCCGGTTTTGAGGACTGCACTGGGCCAGAGACAGTGATAAAATACATGACAGATGGTATGTTGCTGAGGGAGATTTTGATTGATGAGAATCTTTCTCAGTACTCCAGTTATCATGCTGGATGAAGCTCATGAGAGGACAATTCACACTGATGTCCTCTTTGGTCTGCTAAAAATTGGTGAAGAGGAGACCCGATCTCCGATTGATAGTCACTTCTGCCACACTTGATGCAGAGAAATTCTCTGGGTACTTCTTTAACTGCAACATTTTCACAATTCCTGGTAGAACATTTCCTGTCGAGATACTCTACACGAAGCAGCCAGAAAGTGATTATCTAGATGCAGCTTTGATCACTGTTCTCCAGATTCACTTGACAGAACCTGAAGGTGATATTCTTCTCTTCTTGACGGGGCAAGAAGAAATTGATCATGCTTGTCAGTCTCTCTACGAAAGAATGAAAGGTCTGGGGAAGAATGTGCCAGAATTGATTATTTTGCCTGTGTATAGTGCTCTTCCAAGTGAAATGCAATCGAGGATTTTTGAACCAGCCCCTCCTGGGAAAAGGAAAGTAGTTGTTGCCACTAACATTGCTGAGGCTTCTTTGACAATTGATGGGATTTATTATGTTATCGATCCTGGATTTGCAAAGCAGAATGTTTACAATCCAAAGCAAGGGCTTGATTCCTTGGTTATTACACCTATCTCACAAGCATCAGCCAAGCCTTAGCTTGAGCAGAGGCGTGCTGGGCGTCACAGAGGCCTGGGAAGTTGTTATCGGCTCTATACAGAGAGTGCATACTTCAGAATGAAATGTCACCTACTAGTATCCCAGAGATCAGAGAATTAACCTTGGCATGACAACACTTACAATGAAAGCTATGGGGATAAATGATCTTTTTATCTTTTGATTTTATGGATCCTCCTTCGCCTCAAGCACTCATATCTGCTATGGAACAGTTGTACAGTCTAGGAGCTTTTGGATGAAGAAGGTCTTCTCACAAAATTAGGTAGGAAAATGGCTGAATTCCCACTTGACCCACCATTGTCGAAGATGCTGCTTGCTAGTGTTGACCTATAGGTTGTAGTGTGAGATCTTGACTATCATAGCAATGATTCAGACAGGGAATATCTTTTACAGGCCCAGGGAGAAACAAGCACAGGCAGATCAAAAAAGAGCCAAGTTTTTCCAACCTGAAGGAGATCATTTAACATTGCTAGCTGTTTATGAGGCTTGGAAGGCTAAAAATTTTTCTGGGCCATGGTGCTTTGAGAATTTTGTACAATCTCGTTCTCTTAGGAGGGCACAGGATGTTAGAAAACAACTTCTTACCATCATGGACAGGTCAGTAAATCCGTTTATACGTTATTCACTTTTCATTCACACATTTCCTTATGAGTTCTTTGTACATTTTTTTTTATACCTGTTTATTTGGTGATTAGTGAATGTTCTTTAATTTGAGTGACTATTTGAACATTTTGGGCTAGACTGATTGAATCTTAAGAAATATTATTGGAGATAACAAATGGCATGTCATATATTTCATGATCTTTCTTTGGTTATCATCTTGGAGGAACTTTATTTAGTTGTTTCCTAATTGTCAAATTTGTTTGGGTATCTTTTTGCTGTATTATCCTTTCTCATTTGAGTGATAGATACACCTGTTTAAGGAAATTTTTGTGATCTTGGCAGCTTGCAATTCCTATCTCTTGCAGTTCATGTCAAATGTGAATCCAGTGTTTGCTAATATATTGTGTTTTGGAGCATATTTTTTGGAGAATATGTTCTCTGGACCAAACTAAGCCTTCCTGGCTAGTGCTGAATATGTACATACTTGTTAAGCATACATTTTTATTTTGTTTCTGATATTTTGGGAAATAAGAATCGGATAACCCATATATGAGTTCTTTGTCTACCCTCGAGTCCTATTAATTTGAGTTTGTTATGAGCTATAGGGAGCTAAAAACAGTGAATGAACTCCTTTACATTATTTGTTCAAGACTTGGAGCTCTAAATGGAATTACCATTTTAAGTTTGATCGCTGTAAAAGCTATAACATTATAGGCTTTTGGTTAAAGCTACAAAAACTTTCTTTACATTCAGAATTCAGGCAAAATTGAATACTGTCATCCATTTCTGCATACTGTTCATCCAGGATAGTTAAATAGATGAGTTCAGATAGTATAAATGTATATGTTCATCAGTTCATGTCATCAAAGTAAATTGCATCATGGTGATATGTATTGGCTATATTTCTTATGAAACAGTAGGATTGGATTCAATTTGCCTTCAGAACATTTTATTTTTTAACTACAACCGTGCTGTACAAGCTTTTAAATACTACTAACATGCTTCTTTTGTCTGTTGGGAAGCAAGTTTTTTCTGACTTCTACAAACCATCATTTTTGTTCAGGTATAAGCTTGATATTGTCAGCGGGTAAAAATTTTACAAAGATTATAGAAGCAATTTGCTGCAGGGTTCTTTTTCCATGCTGCTAGAAAAGACCCCCAGGAAGGTTACAGAACCATAGTGGAGAATCAACCAGTTTACATTCATCCTAGCAGTGCTCTTTTCCAGAGGCAACCTGATTGGGTCATCTATCATGAGCTTGTGATGACTACCAAAGAATACATGCGTGAAGTTACAGTTATTGACCCGAAATGGCTCGTAGAATTGGCCCCAAGATTTTACAAGTCTTCAGATCCTACAAAATGAGCAAAGCATAGCTGATAAGAGCGTATTGAACCTTTGTATGACCGATACCACGAGCCAAACTCATGGCGATTAAGTAAGCGTCAGCTTGACTGTATACTAGTATGTATTTCCGCCAGATTGTTTATTCTGGCTGAAAGATGTATAAAGGTTGTGCCATGTTTTTTCACAATCTTAATATCTTTGTGATTAAACTGAAGATTTTTCTGTTTTACATCACAGAGTAAATCTTTTTTCAGTCCTAGAGATGTAATGCTCCTATTGAGTTAGCCATCTAATGATTATTGCTTTGCCTAATTGTTGCTTTATATTTCACTATATGTGGCATCTTAGGTGAGATGGCCTTTTTCATACTAACATTCTTTTTCTAGGTATTGTAGAGCTCAAGTAAATGTTTTGTAGTTTGGCTCAGCCTTAAAAATATCTCTTAAGGTTGTCTGTGTTGTGAGAGATTTTAGAGGTAAATGTTGATCTATCATAAACATCTCTAGTTTTTATAAAATTAATAAGTTCTTAGATAAATCACCCATATTTCCGCCTGAAATCATCAAGTCTTTAGATATTTTAGTTAATTGAACCTTATGTGTTGTAATTTGCAGCTTATGTAGGACACTAGGGAAAATAACCTTTAAAAAAATCAAAATAAATCAGTTCTATTTAATATAAATAATTAAATTTATTTAGAAAAGGTTTTTGGGATGATTTTACGAAAATTAGAGTTTAAAAGATATGATAACAAAAGCTAGCTTTAACTCTTAGATAGATCATTTCGATATCCCCAATATCTAATATATAAAAGTCATATATACTTTTATTAAAGCATTAACCTTAATATCTAATATGTGAAGGTTTTTAGACTCAATTTTTAATATACAAAGGTTTTAGATATTATTTTTTTTCACATAATCTTAAATCAACATGGTGTAATATGCATTTTATATTAAACGTTTAACCGTTTCATTTTGACCTAATTTTATTAAATTATCACCGGTCATCCATCTTAACATCCCCATTTAAGTCACATCTTTTAAAGAAATTGAAGTTTTTTTTGTTTTTTTTATTTATTTATTTAGTTATTTGTCTGAAAGGTGAAGCTGCAGGCCTATGAACTGGCCATTTCAAACTTTTCAAAGGTTAAAAAAAAAAAAAATCTGGCAGGTAAAAACGTCTTTTCGTGTTTTATACTGGAAAAACCTCGGTGTTTCTCCCCTCTCCCTTCTGTCCTCGCCCTCAGGACTACGAACTCGGATGGCTGCAGAGATGGCCTCCTCGCCGGAAACAGCCCCTCCCGGATGGGAGCATGTCAGCCCATCACCACCACCACAGCCTCCTCCAGGTCGGCAATGCATCGCGTAGAGGTTGGATTGCATCGATTTGAACTTTGAATGATCGCTATGTTTATGAGTCGAAGACGCGATTTATATTCACTTCCATTCAACTGAGTTCATGACATGTCCTTGAATCCCTCATCTTAAAATGCTTGATTTTTCTGAAGTAATTCTTTTTTTTTTTCATGCTTTTTATTAGTGCTATCATGCTCCTTTTATGCTGGAATTGTAGGTTCTAGGTGAAATTCTTGAGAATTTGGTGTGTAGATGTGAATTGGTGTATCAGTATGGTGTTTAAAGTAAGTATGATGGTTTTGTTTCCTGTGGGATATATGGGGGAGGTATTGGGATAAGTTCTAAGGAAATTCTATTGGAAGTAGAATATCTTGAGTTGTTGTTATTCATTGGGAACTGAAGTAATATCTAGGTTGCGGGTGCTATGTGATGACACTTTAATAAAGAAAAATTTATATGATGCCATTGATATTGCGCAGCGGAAAATTATATCCCCACAAGCGTCACCTCACTCCTACTGGATGAGACTTCCTCTCTCCAAGAAAAAAACCGGAGGGGAGAGAATCAAACGAGTTTCTATTATGACTTTGGGTTGAAAAGGCCCAAGCGGTTCTTTATTCATAACTGTGTTACAATGTTATTTATGTGCCACTTATCTTAATGTGTTACACAATAGGTTTAGCCAATTATTGAGTTAGTTAAGTCACATTAGGTTGGAAATTGAGACTTCAGGTCCAACGCTATGAGCTCTTGGTGTCAAAGCAATGAAAACAGAAACATGAACAAACTACTCATAAGTTATTCGGTGTTTGGCTTCAGTTCCTAGTTTTTATAATAAAATGCACTGATATCCACAGAGCTCCTACTTCTCTGTGTGACTGGAGTTAAGTGCATGCAGCCTTGTCCTTGTTTGTTCATAGGTGACTTCCTTTCCTTAGGTGAGAATGCATACCTGCCAACAAGCAATCTTATTGACGTCCCAACTGTCAAGGTCCACATCTATTTTTTCACTAATGCAAATTAAAAATACTCTGACAGTGGTACTTCCTTTTTTATTAAGCCTTTTTATAGAAATTCTAAATAAGCTTCTCTGTTATTCTAATAGTATCAGTATTGATCCTAAAATTAGTTGAAGCATACAATGGCAATTTTAACCATCAGATGCTTGCCAATTGTTGAAGTGTTTCCTTTAGAATTTTATTTCCATTGTTTAATTCTGGTGGAAGTAGCTCTCAAGTATGTTAATTTGTGTAACTAAACTTAATTATTGCAAATTGAAAAATACTTTTCTTGGATATGCTTCTCAACTTATGATGTTTCATGAGCTTGTTTACAGAGATGGGTCAAATGGTATGTGGAAAATGTCGTGAACTGATTTCTTATCCACGAGGTGCTGTCCATGTTAAGTGCCCCTGCTGTCAGATTGTAAACTTTGTATTAGAAGGTAAATGGTTCTTCTCCTCTGTGTTTCAACCTTTTATTTTTGTCATTGGAGTGAACCATTAGGGTGAACATAATGTAAATGAACACATCCTGGAAAATAACAAACAAGACCTGGTGTTAGTTAGCTTTTTTTAAAGATTTCGAACAATGAGTACATGAAGAGCGTAATTTACAAGATCCATTAGAGATTAACAATAAAGATAATCTTTTCACAGGCATTTCAATAGCTTAAAAATATCATGAAGGAGGTGATCCCTTTATTATAAATTGTAGTAAAGTAAATGGTGAAGAATGATTGAAAGAGATATAAGGCTTCACTATGAGGAAAGGCTATCAGTGATGCATCCTAATGAAAATGGAATCTTCACTAATTGTACCAAGTTCATGCCGAATGCTTTGCTTTTGTCCTCCTAGATGTTGTATCAAACATTCCTAATGCAGAATTTCATTTTAGTCAACATAAATAAATCATAACATTGTTTTGACTTGATTATCTCATTTAGATTTCTAATATAACCTGAATGAAATTTGGGTCTATTGTACGCAATCTTACCTTGTTTTTTTTGCAAGGGGTTATTTCCACGACTCGAACCCATGACTACAGATTGGCATGGTGACAACTTTACACATTCTTGGCGAAGGCTCTCCTTCATAAAACAATTTTGAAATATTCAGCTTGAGCGGATTATATTACTGTAGATTCTAGTTAACTCCTTTGACTGATACTACAACTGATTTGATGATTAATCTGCCCTTCCACCTTTATACTAGTCTTTGATATGCCATTGAAGAAACAAATTTTTGACGCTATAGACCAGATGTCATTTAGTTGTCAACCACACCAAGATGGAAGCTGGTGTTTTTTAGGCATGCGTATGAAGTGCTGTCTTAGTCATGATACTCCTTTTATTCCTGTATTTGAACTTTTCCATGATATTTTGTGAGTGTATACTTTTAGAGCATTGTTTTGAATCTAGAAAATAATAACAATACGAAATCTCAAGTTGCTGATTGAATTAATGTTCTATTAGCTACCAATAGTGTAATATATCACATGCTATTTATCATGAACTAAGTATTGCTTCTTTTACTGATGATCAATTCATGTGCTTGCTTTGCCCTCTGGTTTTTGTATCGCCATTCTCACTGGTAAGTTCATCCATTCCATTTTATTGTTGTCTCAGTTGCATGAATTCTTTTAGATTTCATTAACAGTGATACTGATGAATTACTTGCGGACTATTTGTTAACTGTATTTTCAAGATAAATCTTTTGATGTTATAATTATTTGGCTGATGATGTGACTGATGTAGGGTGTTTGTTTATTCAGTTTTACTTTGTCGTGGATGATATATCTTGGGGCTTCTTTTAATTTACTTCATTTTTAATAACATAACAAATTTGTTTTTCTATAGCACATCAAGTTGGTAACGTGAAGTGCAGAACATGTTCTGTTTTACTGATGTACCCATATGGGGCTCCATCCGTGAGATGTTCCTGCTGTCGATCTGTGAGCCGAAATCGGTGTAAGTCATTAGGTTCTTATTATATATTCTACTTGGGTCATATTTGGTATGCTAGAATGAGTGGAGGAATGGAATGAAAGAGAATCTTTAGCTTAAAGATTCTTTTTATTCTCATTCAATGTTTGATTCATTTTTATAGGTGAGAATGAGCATTCTCAGTAATGGTCTAGTTGAGAATGAGCATTCCTCTTAAAATGATTTGAATGATGATAGGAAGGAAGGGAAAATTTTATTTAGACCATGATACCATTTTAGGGTGGATTTAGTATTTTTATAATAAACCGCATGTAATCTATAAATTATTTGTATAATATTAAAATAAATTTTTATTTTTATTTGTATATATATATATATATATATATATATATAAAAGGAGTTTGCAAATTCTCTATATATCTTTTTACTCATGGTGCATTGCCACCATACATATTTTATTAATATTTAAAAAATATATAATATTAATAAAATATGTATTTTTTTTTAAAGAAAGAAATCAATGAAATCCTCAGCCTCCCCTTCTTTTCTTTCTCCCATTCATTTTCTTTCACTTACCCATGTTAGCCCTCTCCTCCATCCATATCTTTTTTCAATTTCTTTATCATAAATTTAAATATTTTCAAATAATAATAATTATTTTTTTATATTATTTATTTCATTCCTAATGTTTTAGGAGGAAAATAAACAACAAAATGAAAAACATAATCTCCTTCCATGTTTACACTCAAACATAATAATGTAAACATGCATGGGAACGAGAATGATCATTGTTTCCCCCATTCCTCTAAGTTCCATTGTTCACCCGTTTATATTCTCATAATCTCATTGTCATTCTCATCCCTTCCATTGTAGCAAACATGGTCTTGAAGTCTTGCAGATATCACTTGATTGATGTTTTGAAAATAAAAGATGACCTCTCTTTTATAGACCAAAAGTTATCTTAAGAAATATGGCATGCTCTCTTTGATTTATATGTAGCTTGTGAACTCTAACATTTTTCTTTTTTTCTTTTTCCTTAACATACAATAGTATAAAAGTTTTCTTGTCCTACTTAACTTCCCATTCAAATAATGGTCATCTTGATTTCAGTGTTCATCTTTATGTACATGAAAAGTAGTGCCTTGAGTTCTCATATGTACTTAGAAAATGTAGAGAACCAATATCATGTATTGAAGTATAGTCCCACTGATGCGAACTTTTTTTTTGTTATACATTGAGATGCTTTTACATCACTATATATATAACTCTTATTAGTCTGGCTCTTGTTCTTGTACAGGCACATAACATCAGACCACCAGTTTCTGTTCAACAAGGCCAACCACCTCCACCTCGAAATCCTTCAAACTAGATCATGTTCTATTTTCAAGTTGTTGCTTAATTATCAGTTGAGAAGCATCACTTAATTCTCTATTCAATTTTACAACTTCTGTATTATTTCTTACCTGAAATGTTTAATTGGAATTTTCTTCAAATCAAGTTAAAAGCATAAAAAGTTTGTCATATATATACAAAATAAGTGGAAAAAAAGAAAGATAAACAGGGACTGGGAGAGAGACAACAGTTTTGGCTTGTTTTGCAGTATTTATGGAATGAGGCTGCTGCCAGCTTTAGCTATTGGCATATAGACAACTTTAGAAACAAACATCCTTCATGTTCTTTTTGTCCCTCATACTTCCTATTCAGAATCATCCATCTTTTAAACTTCCAACAAACACAAATATAAACCAGAACCAGCATATTAATCACCCCTCAAAAGCTTAAAAGCTCACCTACAAATAACAATCAGAAGCAGCAGAGACAAAAGAAAAGAAACCCAGTCTACAGCCCACCTTTTCCCTTCCAAAACACAGTAATACCCAAAAGTACTTTTCCAACATATCATCAAAAGTAGGACAAGGACGGCGTGCCCAACGCCAGCTCCGTCGTCACTCCACCCCTCGACGACGCCGTTCCCTGCTTCACAACATAACAACAAAACTCATTTAGAAAAACAAAATATAAAAGAGAGAGACACAGAAAAGAGAGGTGCACGTACGCGTGGGAAGCCGTACAAGGGGACCAAAGAGAGGTGGTCTGGCCCGGGGGAAGCACGTGGCGGGACCGGAGAGGGGAAGGGAGGTGACGTGGCGGAAGAGGCCGATGGAGGTGTGGGGAGACCGCAGCCACGGAAGAGCGTGAGTGCGCCGTCGTTGCCCAGCACCGCAGTGCCTGGAGACCAGGATGACGCCATGTCCGGCCACAAGAACGTCCCTTGTGGCTTGCATATCCTGAACCCGCTCCTCCGTACCGCCGCCCTCTTACTTCCACTGTTAATAGTACTACTAGTAGTAGTGTTAGTGTTCATGTTACTGTTATTGTTGTTACTGTTGTTGATTGGGAGGATGATGCTGCTGTTGTTGGTGATACTGCTGGATTCTCCACTCCCTCTGCCTCCCTCCTTATCATCCCCTCCATTGCCCTTCTTGTTGTTCTCAGTCACCAGTTCCGTTCTCATCTTCTTCTTCTTCTCCTTCTCTTCCTTCAGTGCCTGCATCTCTTCCTGCATGCATTGCCCAGACAGTGAGTTAATTAATAATATATATTTAATAAGACTTGAGATAAATACTCATTTGTTATGTACCTTCAGTGCTTGCAAACAAGAGGACATCTCAGCCATTTCTCCTTCCACCTTGGCTTTCCATTCTAGCAAATTCTGATAACTCTCCTGGCGTTTAATTAATGTTAGCAAGGAACAGAAAGAGAGAAAGCTGGGAAAGCAGAGACGGTACCTGCCAACTTGTGCTTCCTTTTTCAGCTTCCGACTGAGACTCCCTGGTCTCCACCTCCAGTTGCTTCTGCGAGCTCAGCTGCTGCTCCATATCCCTTTTCCAACATGCACAACATCCAAGAATGATCACCAGCTCCCAAAGTGAAATATTAAGCCTTTTAATTTGACTAATTAGAATGTAAAAATAAAAAAAAGGAAACCTTTTGAGGCTGGTGAGCTCGGCTTTGAGGTGGATGAGCTCAAGCTTGCAGTCGGAACCACACTGACAGGGAGCAATGGCGTCGCCGAGCTGCCACCCCGGCGGCGGCACCCAGTAGGGATCCACAACCCCGGCTTTCCGGCGTATTTCTACCAAGTCAGCCGGCTCAAGCCAGTACTCCATGGCTCCCTCCGCATTGTGCCGGCGCCGGAACCTCTCAGCACCATCAGCGACAGTCTTTCCAGCCATGTGTTTGAGAAGGTGGTCTAGCAGGCCGGTGTCGCCGATGTGCTTCCTCGCCTCCTCCCGTAACGCCTGCCGGATTATCGGGTTGCCGATCTTGGCTCCCTTCTCCTTCATTATATCCAAAAGCTTCATCTCCGCCGCCTCGTACCTCTCCGACGACCACCTCTCCCTTGACCTCTGGCTCTGCTCATCCTTCTCGTGTCTCGCCACCTTCTTCTTCTCCACAGTCTTCTTCATCTTCATCCTCTTCTTCTTTTTCTCCATCTTAACACCCTCCTCCCGTGACCTCTTCTTCTCCTGTACCACCACCTCGTCCTCCTCACCCTCCATTGCCATGACGGGAAGCTCTCGATGCCGCCCGATGTACTTAACCTTCCTCCTCGCTCCCCACGCCAACGCCCCGGCGTACTTGAGCGCCATGAGACACCCTCCCGGAGCCAGACGGCTCTTAACCTCCTCCATCTCCTCCTCCACTGTCATCTTCACCGCCGGCATCACCACCGGAGGAGGGCACTCCAATGCCTTGGGAGAAACAAGCCAGAAGCTCTCCATATGCTTCTCTTCATCCATCTCCAACTCCGGCACCATTCTCCTGAGTATCCTCACAGCCTGGTTCGTCCCCATCACGAACTTCTCGTCCAGCTCCGGGTTCCTCCCTACGTCCGGGTCTCCGGCGAAGTAGTTCCTGAGCGCCAGCACACTGGGGAACCTCACCGTCACGTCCAACCTAGTGGTCTCGCTCACCTTGACGACTCTAATGGCTTTCAGGTGAATGGGAGACTTTGGTGGAAGCTCAGCGTGGTCGATCTCATAGAAAGCTTCAAGCTCGAACATGCCTGAAATTTCACCTCTTTCCCATAATACCCCCACTGTTCCATTGCCACTCAGGGGCATTCTATGAAATATAAACAAACAAAATAGTACCGTTGCATGCAATTGCATGGCCAGAAACGGAATCCGCCAGTGCTTGTCGGCTTGGGGCCTGCCTTTCCAGACCCATCATTGGACGCGTCTCGTTCCTTTTCGAGTAGTAGTACTTCACCTGAATTTATATAATAAATATATGAAATAAATAAATAACTGGATAAATAAATGAATAAAAAAAATGGAAATCTCGAGATGATAACGACCCACGGCACCGCCCCAACCGAATCGAATCCCAAATCCTCGCCGTTCACCACGATCTCCTCGGCGATGAATTCATTCCAGACGTGAAGTTCCAGACTAATATTTCAAATAAAACAAAACCCGATGGGAAATGGGGACCGTTCGATTCTCTATTGACGGCTGTGATACTGATGATCACGAATTTTTTACCAAAATTAAATAAATTAATAAAAAAAGGAGAAAGAAAAGGACTATTACCGTACTGGACGCGGCCGCGAACGCAGGCATTGCCTCAATGGCGTCCATCTCTGGCTCTCTATGAAAAGCAGCGGCTTTTGCGTTAACGATCCTTGCAAGAACCCTAGAAAGAAAGAGAAGATCGAAGCGATCAAGGTCTCTCCGAGATCTTTCACTCAAATCGGAAAAACTAGAGATCAGACCTGCAAGAAAATGGAAGTAAACGAAGAGAGACGCTTTCACAAGCTGCGGAATCTCGCTAAGAAAGAGTGCGGATCATCCAAACCACCATTTTCAAGGAATTAAAATGTATAAAAGGAGAGAATTACCTCTAGCTGGATTACTCCTGGGGATCGGACCGACCTCTGGAGACGTGGATCGGAGAGAGGTGTTGGAGTTGGAGTGGGAGTGGGAGTGGGAGTGTGAGAATGAGAACATTCGATTCTAACAAACGAGCGTGAAAAGCGTAGAGAGACGGAGAGAGAGGAATATAACGACGTTGGCGTCATCATCATCATCGCCACCTGGGACGTGCGCGCGCGCGCGCGCCTCCACTGCACGGCTGCCAATCATCGTTGCCAAATCAATTACCGATATGCCCTCGTTTCTTTCAGTTATTTATTTTCGAGTCCCTTCCAGCCTTCACTGTTGTGGGATCTATCTAACCAGGTTATTAGGTGGTCGAGTCATGGGGTGAGCATATTTTATAATGTTTTGTTTGTTTCTTACCCCTTGTCAAAACTTGTATAATTGAAACATTTACCCTTAATGAGGTGAACTCGACTGAAGGGCTCGAGCCAAACCAAAATGAGTCCTAAGATTTATTTTTTAGGGTTTTTTTAATTATAGTTAATACAAAACAATGAAGTGATGTTTGCTTTTTTAAGGTGGAAAAGAAATTAAATTTTAGAAAACGGATGAAGCATGTAAGTCCATAATAAGGTATAGATCTAAGAAATTTTTTAAACATTTCACTTAAGTACTCTTTAAAAAACTAATTGTAGTTTTTTTTTGGTAAAATACCCATAATAGCCTCTTTATTATACCGAACCGGCCCTTTTAGTCCCTCCATTATAAATTAAACCTTTTTAGTCCCTCTACTATCACGATTATCAGAAAATCTAAATTCCTAGCCGCATATGTGATATGACCAAAAAGGCTTGAAAGATATATATACAAGGACTAAAAGGCACATGAGATCGACATTTCTCAATTATGTAAATATAGGGACAAAAAATGCTCAATTTATAATGAAGGGACTAAAAGGGTCGGTTCGGTATAATAGAGGGACTAAATTGAGTATTAGACTTTTTTTTTTCTTTTAGAATATATATACATTCCAAGTGGGCCGCCCTAGTACAGGCCATCCTCGAACTCTGAAATGACAACCAAGCACTGGATGTTGATAATAGAAACTCACACCAAGTCTTTATGGTCAATTCTCTCTACACATTTCAAGTAGAAACTTGGGGATGTGACAATGGTCTACTTAAAAGCTTCTCCTGAGCAACTATGCCCTCTTAAGGCAAAGCTTTTTGCATGGTTAGCAAAGGAGGACATTCCTCACAATGGATAACCTCCATAAAAAAAATGGTGAGGTGAATGCACGAAGTGCTATTTATGTGAGGTGGAGGACGAATCTGTGGCACACTTGTTCATCCCATTCACATATATATGTGACAAATATATGGAACCACTTCTGTGTTGGAATAGGGCCAGACACCCTATAATAAATATGGTGCACCAGGCCCACTCCCATCAAGGTGGACAAAATCCTGCAGGGGGATGGGACCTCAAGGTGATGATGAGCATATAGGGTTAACAAAATATGCAATGTTTTCAAGAAAAAATATGTTTTCTTAAAAATTATTCACGATATTTATTTCCTCGTACTATCTTGGTTGGATGCAACTCCACAAGGAGAAAACTGGAGGAGGCGCACAACCTAGTGAAGAGGAGCTTCAAGTTTACTAGCGACACGTTGACATGGACCACAGAGGGTGACGAGGCCTTCGAGGACGCGACAACTACAAATCGAGGGGGGACTGAGGCAACAACAATGTACTCAACAAGGAGTGTGACATTCTCGATTGAGTCTTATTTGTAATAGATGCTCGTAATACTAAAATAAATGAAGTGGTTTATCCATATTTAAAAAAAATAATAATAAAATAATATATATATAAACTTTTATTGAAATAAAATTATGATAAATTGTGAAATAAATAATTTTATAAAACTTTTGTAAAATTAAACTTTGTGATTAAGTCCTCTTTTTTATAAGTTATTGATAAATATTTTTTTGATAAAGGCGAATTATTGATATATATTAAGACACAAAATGTTTTTTTAAATATTGAACAACTATACTAATTATTATACACATTTGTTGATGTTAAGATTTGCTCCAACTAGGGATTAGAACATATCTGGATCAACAATAAGAGAGGTCGGTGTCGGTTGTGAAACTTCAGTTGATTTTAAGAGAAAGATTAGTTGTGGTGGACGATCTCTCAAATGAACTCTTTCGTACTCACATGATCAATGTCTTCTCCAAAGATTGGACCTCCATGAATCGCGCCTCACCGGGAGAAGGATTTGTAGAGAAAGGAAGACTGGACTCTTGTGCCTTGGAATAGACTCCGACGCTTAAGTTAGAGACTCCAAATGGAGGGGAGAGCAATGATGAGAGTGAGAGAGAGAGAGAGGAGTGGATTCCAAGTGAAAGTAATGTATAAGTTAGCGATCAGTATTAGTGTAGTCCTAAGTAGCATACCCTTGTTTTTGAGTTGTGAACCAAGGTCTACTTTATATAGTCATGAGGATGTTGACTAGTTAGGAGACAACTGGCTTCCAGCTCAGAGACGATAGGGCGCCAATTCGAAGACAGTTGGATGTCAATCTGAAGGCATTTAGTTGCCAACTTTCAGAACCTTCTAGGGCCTTCTGAAAAGCTATTCTCCACTGTCAGATGCCCAAACGATTAGACTAATAGTTGATCCTTCCTCCGGGTGTTTGCGATCATGCCACATATCCTTCGATATTTTTCTCCCCCATAACACACATGTACATCCATCTATATAATTGAGTTTTATTGAACTAGAACTATGATTTATTTGAGTTCGGATTCAAAATGAGTTATATGGTAGTCTCCCTGAAATCTCAATTTATCTTTTTATAATTAAAAATAGTTAAGCGGACTAGTTTTTGTGTTTGCCATGTGGTGTAAAATGTAAAGGTATAGGCCACCAGGGGGGAACTAATGGAAAAGTTAAAATGGAAAAGTTAAAAAAGGCTGTACTTTGCAATTAAGTGCGAAATATATGATTCGATTCAAAAAATTGAAAGCTTAGAACCATTAAAAAAAATGGAATAAATAATAAAGTTTAAAAGTAATTTCCTATTTTTTATATTATTGTAGGTATTTTTTTTAAACAACATTGTCAGGCTGTCAGCTAATTTATATTTAAAACCCGAATTAAAATTTTATAATGAAAAAATATTGTTTTTAATCAAATTGTCCAAAGCCTCCGTTCCAAGAAGGTGCACGTGCAAAGGTCTTTTATAAGTCGTTTCCTTAGTAGTGATCTCAACCGCCCGTCAAGTGTTCGTCGAAATGCTAACGAGAATGGCGACAAGGTCCTCCTTCATCTCTCCCTCTGCCTCATTTCGTCGAACACCTAGACTTCCTAAATCCCCAGTGTTGTCGTCCCTCTCCCTTCCGATGCTCTCCAACCCCTTTCTCAGATCACTCTCCCTCCGTTCCAAGCCCCTAAACCCTCGCTCTGTCACTTGCCGGCGATCCCCTATTCGGTCGCTCTTCACCGGCATCGTCGAGGAGATGGGCGAGGTCCTCCGCCTAGGCCCCACTGGACACCGGCGGTATCGAGCTCCAAATCTCGGCGAAGACCGTGCTTTCCGGCGTCAACCTTGGCGATAGCATCGCAGTCAATGGTACCTGCCTCACCGTCTCCTCCTTCGATGCTGAAGAATCCCACTTCACTGTTGGACTGGCACCCGAGACGCTCCGCAAGACTTCTCTTTCCGGCATCCGCCAGGGCGACCCAGTCAACCTCGAGCGCGCCCTTCAGCCCGTGTCCCGCATGGGCGGCCACTTCGTTCAGGGCCACGTCGATGGTACTGGCGAGATTGTCTCTATGGTTCCCGAGGGGGACTCGCTCTGGGTGAAGGTGCAGGCGGCGCCGGAGATCTTGAGGTATGTCGTGCCCAAGGGGTTTATTACGGTGGATGGGACGAGCTTGACGGTTGTGAGGGTATATGAGGAGGAATGCTGCTTTGATTTCATGCTGGTGGCTTACACGCAACAGAAGGTGGTGGTACCGTTGAAGAAGGTGGGGGAGAAGGTGAACCTGGAGGTGTGGATATATACTTGGTAAGTATGTGGAGAAGCTGCTGAAGTGCGGCATTGGTGCTGGTGAGGATGTTGGTTCTTCTTGATTGGAGAGGGCTGTTGAAAAGGTATTGAGTTTAAAATCCTTTTCATCTTGTATTTGTTGCTGTTCGGTAGTGTATGATGTTCTGCAGTTTATGCGAATTACCTTGGAAAAATAAAAGCATTGTATGCTACTGTGTTTGGGAATATCTACAAACTTTGCATCCATTTTGGGATAAAATTTCACATTTTGCAATCTTGTGATGGGTGTGAAATTGTTTATCTTAAATTTACTTGCATCAGAGAATTTGGAGTGTGAATGCTGAATTTGGCTGGCCATTAATATACCAAGGCCACCTTAACACAAGTTATATTCTGCCAGTCCTTTCCAGGAACACTGAAATCCAGTGGCTTTCTTTGATTAGTTGGTAATTTTCTTTCTATCCTGTCACATGAACTACAATTACTTATTTTGAGTTTATAAGGCATTTGCAGAAATTCACAAATCTCATCATGATGTTATGGATAAGACCTTGCTAATTAACATTTTAGTTCCCTTGTTAGTATTTATGTTGGGTTATGTGTTTTTACATCCTTGTATACAAACATAATTTTCTTGCTTCCTTTCCATGAATGAGATTGTTCTCATGTATCATGTAGAGTTCATTTCTCTCAAGCATTTGTAGAATGTTTACAGGCATCTCATTTTCTACTCAACATCATTGTAATTTGTGACTATGAGAATCCCTGAGGACTAATTACTAGATTTGGCAGCAAGGAAGTAGGTGGGAAGTTAATATGATAAAACATGCACATTCTTGGAAATTGGTCTTGTCTAATTTCAGATATAGTGGAGGTTGTAAATAATGCACAAAGGGGTTTTGTTAAAAGTGGGCATGTCTTTGCCCAGGGGAACTATCATTTTATGATTTGGAAAGTTTGCTTATAACTGAGTGATAAATCTTGTGTAGTCTGGCAACTTTCTTTCAAGATTGTGGTGTTTATTTACCAGGTATTCTATGATTTAGTATTTTAAAATTAAATTCTCTGTTCTGAAGGGAATCTCAGAAAATTGTCAGATTTTTGTTCCGATTGTTGGTCATAAGTATTGGACTCATCACTCTTGGGCCATGTTATTGAGTTAACTTCTAAGACTAGAAAAAATTATTTCATTTCCCTGTTGCTGTTGTCTTCTATATTCTCATTCAATTGTAAAGCTGTTAGATTCCATTTGATGGTTTTTTGTGCTAAAGTGATACCATGGTATGTGGAACCTATGACATTAGTATGTTTAACTCCTTGATGTACTGGGAGTCTGGAATTGTGTTTGTGTTGAGTTTCTACTGAAGAGCTATGGTTTTACTAGCTTAGAGCATGTGCCCTTTGTATCGAAGTTGGCTAAAAATGAATAATTTGTTTTGGTTGAAGGAATATATTAGTCATTTATCTGCTGTTGCCCATTGTCTTTTAAATTCAGGCATTGTGTTTCTTTAATGGTGAGAAAGGAAGATGCGCAAGCAATTATTCCTTAGTTATTGCCTAATGAAACGGTTCATGCTTGTGTTTTGAATATTGTCCAACCATTACAATGTTTCTGTTTAGACCTCCTGCCTTGATGCTCTCAATAAAAAGCAAGGGACTGGCAGTCCTTCCATTGTTTGTCCAACAACTCCAATCATGAGTTTAGAACTTGCTATCTTGAAACAGCCAGCACACTTTTCCTGCATGTAATATTCTTTAATAATTTTAATAGTTTGAAGAAAACTTTTACTTTGATGTGTTGTGTATTTCTGCTATAATTGAACAAGTGACTGTGGCATGGAATGTAGTTTCACGAAGACAAATTTTTGTTTTAGGAAATTCTGAACTCTGAACTACCTATTCCTTTCACCACAAACTATAAATTTGTAACCTCTTTTCATCCCAAAGAATAATATCATACTACTTAACCTTTATTGTCTGTATATGTTCCCTGAGAGGACTGCTTTCCCATCTTTTCCCTGCACCAAACCCCAGTATAGTTCTTTGTGGCCTTCATCCAAGAGATGGGCCCTGTTGAACAAATTGGTGCCGTGGGAGTCATTGCTTCAAGTTAGTGTATGGAATTGATGTTTAATTTCTTCTAATCTAACCTTCTTTTATTGGATTTTTGGAATGTGAACTTTCTAATTTTGTGCATATGTTATCTGTAGATGAAGATCTTGGTTTATCAATTATCAGTCTTTGTTGTCAATGAGCTTTCCTAATAAACTATTGAAATAGTGGCAGCCCTTTTGGTGCTATGTTGTCCTTTTATACTGACAACAATTTAAATTCTTTAGTTATAATTGTGTACTCTATCTTTTATCAGTTTTTTTTGGTATCTGCTGGTTTTGCAAAATAGTTTAGACATTAAATTTAAATTCTCTGAATGAGTCTCAAGACATCGAAAGTTTGCCAAGCTATGCTGATCCTATGCCACGTAGCTCAATTCTCAAAATAGCCTTTTGTAATAATGTAGGGTAAGACTGCAGATATGTCGCAAGTCCCCATCTTTCTCTGGATCCCATTCATACCGGGAGCTTTGTAGCACTGGACTGTTTTTTTTAGCTCCCGGATTGTGCGAGTCTGGGGAAGGATCTGACTGCGCTTTTTTATTGAATTTAAATTCCTGAATTTTCAATGAGTCCTTTTGCTCTATGTTTTGAATTTTCAATCTATATGCTGTTCAATCTTAGATTCACAAAGAATAATCCAAGCTTATGAGAATAACATCTGAATACTTAACTTTCATTCACCTTGCGTTTTTTTGGTTTGCTAGTTGAAAATTTGGCTGATATACCGTAATCTCATCTGCTTGCTTAGTCATGTTTTTGATAATAAAAATCAGGTGATGCACCAGAAAGTCAATTGGATCAAGCATGTTGTTGAATCAAATCATGTTACATTTTCAACACAAAACTTGTTCACTGGACAAGGTTCTTTTTTTTATTCTTATCATTGTCTCACTAATTTCAGATTCTAATTATTCTCCTGATAATTATATACATGTGTACTCCTGCACAGGCTTCAGACTTCTCTTATCTGGTCCACCAGCTCTTGATATCTCTTTGACACACTTGAAAGTCACTAAAATTTTGTTTACTTTTCTATGCATCAGACATCATCATCTGCTTTCCTTATTATATTTGTCTTGTGAGTAAGGTGGGGAAGACGTGCTTGTTTTGTTGCCCCATTCAGGATTGGATAACCACGAAAGCATCCTTTCACCTACTCCCACTTGTCCATCATCTCCACATTATAAGTCAAGCCACAAAAAATTTTAAAAAAATATTTCCTTTCTTTCTCTGTGTCCTTTGTTCTTTTCCTGGTGAAGAAGAAGAAGAAGAAGAAGAAGAAGGGATGTGTTGTGACTGTGAGTGCAGGCCACTGGGTTGGCTTCTTGGCCTTCCCTTTGCCTTCCTGGCCCTCCTTGTTTCTATCATAGGAGTGGTCATCTGGATTGTTGGGTAATTAATTCAACAGTTTGTTTTGTTCTTTGCTGTCGAATTCTTGGTTTCAGTTGTTGATGATCTTTTCTTACTGATGATCAGGTTACTGTTGTCTTGTATATGTCCATGCTGCCTCTGCGTGACTGTGCTGGTGGAGTTGGCCATTGAGCTCATAAAGGCCCCTCTCCATGTCATGCAGTGGTTCACTTCCCAAATCCCATGCTGAGATTTCACTGCCTTTTTATTATATCAGAGGGATAGATTGTTGTTAGTTTTCAATAGACACTGTTGATCTGTGAGTTCAGTCAATCAGGATTCAGGTCTCTTGTTTTTATTTTTTGTAAATGAACTCCTCCTTCCAATTTTTTTCTCTGTTTCAAATTATAATTCTGTGAGAATTGCTGGGAATCACAAGCCAAGCAAGGTGTTAGATTGATTAACTAGTTATATATAAATGAATTATTTCTTTCGATGGAATGGATTGCATTATTTTTATGAGCGGCTTTCATTGCATTGAGATTATGACCTTCTTAATCTCAAGTATCAACGGTCACGATGACCTGAACTGCGAGCCAGTTCGTCGTTCTGGGAAACACTCGTTCTCCATGACTATTTCTAGTTATGCTTCTCATTTTTGCGAATCCTTCGATCATCTCCCGAAGATGAGATTCTCTATGCTTAGATCCGTGGAGTTCGCCCTCCGCGGTGCCGGTGCTTCCCGCTCCTTCGCTTTCTCTTCCGCCGCCCCTGAGCGTAAGGTGGCCATCCTCGGCGCCGCTGGCGGCATCGGCCAACCACTGGCTCTTCTCATGAAGCTTAATCCTCTGGTATCGCGCCTCTCTCTCCACGATATCGCTGGCACCTCTGGCGTTGCTGCCGATGTTAGCCACATCAACACCCCCGCTCAGGTCCTCCGCTAACGCGCTCTTTCCGCTTGATATTCGTCGAGGGTTTCTCAATCTGAGTCGATGTCTTCCAGGTTGCCGGATTCGTTGGCGAGGATCAGCTCGGTGAGGCCCTCAAAGACGCTGATGTCGTCATCATCCCCGCTGGGGTTCCTCGCAAGCCCGGCATGACTCGTGATGATTTGTTCAATATCAATGCTGGGATTGTTAACTCTCTTTGTACCGCCATAGCCAAGCATTGTCCCCACGTACGATTTCTTGCTTTCTTTAATCAAAGGAGGAGATTTTGATGGTATAAAAATTGATTATTTTTTTTCTTCTTCTTTGTGGTGAAATTTAGGCGCTTGTGAATATGATCAGTAACCCCGTGAATTCAACTGTGCCAATAGCAGCGGAGGTGTTCAAGAAGGCGGGGACTTATGATGAGAAGAAGCTCTTTGGGGTTACCACTCTGGATCTTGTGCGAGCTAAAACCTTCTATGCTGGGAAGACGGGGCTCCCAGTCTCTGGTAACAAATCTATGCTTTTTATCTTGGAAAGCAAATGGCTTTAGATATTCTTGTATTGAGTCTTATATGAGCTCAAGATTGTTGATCATGATGCAGATGTCAATGTCCCTGTTGTGGGTGGTCATGCTGGTATAACCATTTTGCCTTTGTTCTCTCAGGTGATTCTTTTGGATCAGATGTACAGAGTTTGGAAATTAGTTTCAAGATGAGATCTTTGTTGGATCACTGTTTTATTGATACTCTTATCATCAAGTTCCTTGTGGTATTCAACTAGGAAGGCCATTTTTCTCTGAAAAAAGATAAAGTTCATTCTAATAATTAGTTAAGGGGTTCTGATGTTTGTTTTACTTTATTTTGGGGATTGCAGGCCACTCCATCAACCAATGCATTGTCCGCTAAGGATATGAAGCTCTAACAAAGAGAACTCAAGATGGAGGCACTGAGGTTGTTGAGGCAAAGGCTGGAAAAGGCTCTGCAACTTTGTCTATGGCGTAAGACTGAAGAATCCTTCTTGATCATAGTGCTTAGTTTTTACTCCTTCACAAGAGCATTAATTAGGTTGTTCCTTTTATTTTTGTAAAAGCCATAGCAAATTTTGCAACATGCAGCTTATGTCTGAATGCACTTTCATGTGTTCATTAACAATTTTCATTGTCTTTATTATTAAAATAGTTTTTTTTACCTTGTTTTGAATTATTGTGCTGTTTCTACTTGTTTTGTTTTATTAATTAATACTGAAAATGATCTTATTTTAGTTATTTATTCTTCATTGCCATGGAAGTTATTTTCTTGAAAGGTTTTAGACTCAAATAATTTTTGAATGATTTTTATTGGCCAGTTCTTGTATTTGTGTTGAGGTAAATTATCCTTAGTATGGGTATCAATACTTTAAAAAGGAAAAAAAATTGTAACTGTGAGTGAAGAGGGCCAACATGGACATTTTTATAGAGAATTTGTGAATTGTAAATTGAAACGCACTAAATATACACAAAAGTTGATGAACCTTGTGAATGAGAAGATTCATTTGGGATTCAGTTACCCATATAATCTATGCCTGAAATCTGTAGAGTGTTTCTGTTTTTGAACTGGATTGATGAAGGGGCATGAACTTATTTTCCTGTTATTTTATAATTTATAGGAGCTCATTTTGTTTTCCTCCCATGTAGTCTGGAATCATTTAATCAGACTGAGAAGCTTGCTGATTATGCTGAATTTATTTACAGGTAAAGCTGGGGAGGAATGGTGTTGAGGAAGTACTTGAACTGGGTTCTCTATCTGAATACGAGAAGCAAGGTTTGGAAAATCTCAAGCCTGAGCTGAAAGCCTCCATAGAGAAGGGGATCAAATATGTGAAAGAGAATTAATTTGTTCACTTTAAGGGAACCTGAGAGGCTCTACTCAATTTTGCATCTGTGTTCAGATCCATAGATTATGTTAGTTTTCTACCAAAACTTCAGAAGTTTGCATGGCTTTTGTCATGAGTTAACCAGGCTTCAGATTTCATCAAATAGATTGTGGGGCTCTCTACCTTGTAAATAAAAAGGCCCAAACACTTTACTTTTCCTTTGGAATTTTTAACTTTTGGTTCAACAGAGGTTTTATTTTCTATCTTGATATATGAATGCAAAACAGTACCTGATCTGTTGTCGGTCATACAGATGGAGTCTGTCAGTCAATCAGTTTGGTTTTAGACAATAGTCTGCCAATGGTGATTGTGGTCTTGAAGGTGAAAGGTTAGATCTGGTAAATGGGTGGATATTGGTATCCTAGTTTTCCACAATGGTGTGGTTCAATTCATCCTCTTTTCTCATGTCTCAACTCTCCATTGTCCTCTCCCTGTTCATCATTCTACTAAATAGCCGGAGGCCGGCTGCTACATCTCCAGAACTGGCAACCTCATGATCTCTATCTCATCTCATCACTTCCCTCACCTCCCCCGGGGTGATACATACTTCCACCATGCCACTGGCCCGTTAGGTATGTATATACACACTATCTAATATATTTTGGTTTGTATGTGTAGAGCTCATGTAATATATAAAATTTACAGATCATAATGCAGCTCAAGCAGCTGGATTGCCTCTATTGCCACCATATTAATGAGGTCCCAGCAAACACTGGGATTTCAAGAAAGGAGTAAACTTTGCAGTGGCCAGAGCTACTGCATTGAAGACTAACTTCTTTTCGGAGAGGATTTCAGTCACCTGGACCAACACTTCACTGGGTCTCCAACTTGACTGGTGTGAGTAACTGCTTCCATCCCCCTGCTCTTCTATCTCTGGTTAGATTTGAAATTTAGAAATTTTGTAGCACTTTCTATTTCGTAAGTCGTACTTGTTTTATGGAGGGGTATATTTTCAGTATTTGAGTTTACTGTCTAGTATGTATTATATATAACCTACTTATTTATTGTGCATGATGCAGATGTTTGGAAGATAAACCATATTAAAAAAACCTGTGGTTCTGGTATTCAAACCGATGTTGAAATATAAATTTCAATTGAGTGTTAGGGAAGAGATGAATTATTACTTTATCTAGATCGTAATAAGTCCAGTTTAGAAAATTCTATTGGATCTTTATATATATATATTTATTGTCATTTTTTTCAAATATCTCTATTATCTTTTGTTATCTTTGCTTATGATTATTTTATTTATTTTTTATTCTAACTATTTGAGTTTTTTTTTCATTCAGTATATTATTAAGTTTGTAAAAATAAATGATTGAATTTTTTTAATTTAAAATATTTATTGAGTTTGGGATGGGTTTAAACAAATCTCAGAATGATTTGAAATAGATAGATTAATAGGTTTGGGAAATGTTTGATATGAGATGACTTTGGGAATTTAGGTAGACATTATTTAAACAAGTTATTTGGGAATCAGGCTTTTCACATATGCTAAGGTATTACGTCCCTAATCTTAAGGTTTAATATTTTATTTTTATAGTTAAACTAACATTAGTTTAACTCAATATGCTTACAAATTTTGTTAAGCACTGTCACCTTGTTTTTCTGGCATAAATCAATTGCCTCTGTTGGGATTTTATTGCCACCATATAACATCTCCTTGGATTTCCAATTGGAATAGTTCAAACAATTACTTTCTTGAACCAAAGGACCATTGGTCTAGCGGTATTTTGGGTCCCATGCGTTGGGAAATTCGCTTGATTGAGCATGCTCTCAGGTTCGAGTGCCCGCCCCAGTAAATAGGGGGAGTAGTTTCGGTAATTCACCTGGTGAGCACAAAGCTCCCAGGTTCGAATCCCCACATCTGTATGTGCACAGTGAGGGATCAAGGGTGCTCGTTACCTAAGCCCACACCCCTTGACACACCCTGTGGCAGGGTCTTTATGACCTATGTCAAAAAAAAAAAAAGAGTTACTTTCTTGATTAGTTTAGGTAAATTCTAAATTTCTTGTTCTCCTATTATTTATTTATTTATGCTTGAGATCTAGTAATAAATTTTACATTTTCATAATTAATAATATCATCGCCCAACAACCACATTTATGAATAGATTGATTTAATACATGTTAATGTTAGTATGAGTAGATTGATTTAATAAACATATTATTATTTAAGGATAGAGATATATTCACACCTTATTTTTTCCAAAACTCAAAAAACCTCATTAGCCGTCTCTTTGCATCAGAAGGTCGCCATTTTTCTCAAGAAGGTTGTATTTTGAAGCTTGCAAGCACCCATAAAGTGTGACTCCCACTGTAATTTTAATGATCTTAGGATTTGTCCAATTGCATGCTAGTTAATCAAAGGATTTACGAGTTTCATTCCCAATTTAAATCCATATTACATATCTCCTCTTTATTGGAGTTTTTGTGATATGAAATTGAGAAAAAGAACACCATGTTTGATTTCAATTGAATAGTTGATTGTTATAGTGGGTGAATTCTGTATTGTTAATGTATTTAGTGGTTGAATGTCCATCTTTGGTCCATTGAGGCTTTTGTCTTTCTAACTAAATCTTTAGCCTGCATTGTTTGGTTTGGTTGGGATGTTAAAAAGAATATTATTCGGGAATGAGATTATTTTAATTTTTGCATTGATTCAGTTATAGTTAACTCAGAATGTTCTAAGAAAAATTAATTGAGTGATCGGTTTAAGAAATGAAGATTGAAAAATTTAATGTAACAAAGTACAATCTAATACTTAATGTAATTATCCCTGTTCAAATTTTAATTTTATTTGTTGGTTTATTAACATTGATGTTAACAACAATGCTTAAGTTGATAGGTGTAATTTAATTTAATTTAATTTAATTTTTTTTTATTTTTTTCAAGAAGGTACATTATAGTCCAATATATTATAAGCAGATGGGGGCAGAGTAGACAAATAGTGGGTCTAGTCAGAGAAGTCCTGATTCTCGCTCGTACTGTAGGCTGTTGGGGGCACCTCCTGGTTGAAAGCGAGGCTTTGCTTCACAGGTGACATTGCTTCCATCAGCTTGGGTTATATTGACATGTGTTTTGCATCAAACCAAGAGAGAAGAAAATGTATGTCAATAATCAGTTTTGTATAAACACGTATATTATCAAAATATTATCTTTTATTTCGTTCTTTCCATAGAGTCCATAGGATCACAAAGGTCACCAGATCTCAACCCATTCTTTGTGGCTTGTCCACTAGGTTGGAATGGGGACACCCCACAAGTCATTAACCACCTAGGGCTTAGTGCTCGTCCCAAAGGTTTGACAGAAGTGATCACAGATTCTACTTGCCGTAGGGCATAGTATTAATAGGTGTTCATTGTGAAAGTTGATTGTTTGGGTATTAACCACAATGTTTGAATATGAATTGTTGAAGTATCTGATATTGTTGTTCAGATTCTAAACATTACTTCGTTGACCCATAGCATCTTGCACAAGTGCTTTAGATATTTTTGTATTGAATCTTCTATGAGCTCAAGAATGTTGGTCATTGAAGCGGACATTAATATCCCTGTTTTGGTGGTCATGCTGGTATAAACATTTTGCCTCTGTTCTCTCAGGTGATTTACTGAGTGTGGAAATTAGTTTCAAGAGATCTTTGATGGATAACTGTTCCATTGATACTCTTTTCCTTGTGCATTCAACAAGGAAGAACATTTTTCTCTGAGAAATAATCAAGTTCATTCTATTAAGTAGTTAGAAGTGGAGCCTTAGTGCAATGGTAAAGTTGTCGCCATATGATCTAGTGGTCACGGATTCGAGTCGTGGAAATAACTTTTTGCAAAAAAAGTAGTTCGAGTCCTTGGACCTCGCGCATAGAGGGAGTTTTGTAGCACTGGACTGTTTTTTTTATTTTAATCAAGAGAACTCAAGATGGAGGCACTGAGGAAGTGCAGGCAAATATTACTTGTTTAGTTATTCATTCTTCAATTTCTGTGGAAGTTGCTTATTTTCTTGAAAGGTTTTAGACCCAAATAATTTTTGAATGATTTTTATTAGTCAGTTCTTACATTTGTTTTGAGGTAAATTATTCTCGGTATGGATTGATGAAACATCACTTTGTGTTATTACAAGTATGAAGCTTAAGTGACTTAATCTCATCAATTTATTTGTTTACACTAGTCTGGCAGACATATTTGAGTGCAAGTAATTTTTCATTTACCTTTCATATATACCTGGCTAATTATCTCAAGACTTTATGGTGGTTGAGTTTAATTAAAATTTTCTTAATCATGTTAACTCAGATCTATTTCATTTGGCTGAGAATGTGTCTTTGCATATGTGGCTTGAAAGGTCAAGTGTTTGGTGGGGATATCCCTGTTAGGATTAGGGTTAATTTTGAAATGTTTTGAATTTTTTTTAGGGAAATTTTATTACATCTCAAATCTTAATTAAAATTTTTGACAGGAAATATTTTTTATTGGGAACCGTGCTATTCCAATTCCACTTGGGATTGTCCCCCTACCAAACAACTGAGGTGAGATAGGTTTTGAAAATCCATTGGTTGCTTGTTGTGGAGGTTTGTACAACTCGATGTGGATGTGGAGAATTAGGTTCCATATTGTTCAAAGATCCATCCAGTTATATATTTCTTTCTTGGGATGTAATTCACTAGGTTGAATCTCGTGGTGTGTTTTCTTTGGGGGCTAGCCCGGCATGGAGGTGCCGACCCAAGGCTGTGCCTAGTGGTGACAACCCGCCGTTTCACCGATTGTTTTTTAAAATTATTAAAATAACAAAGTTTAGAAAATAATGGGAAAAAATAACATTTTCATTAATTTCAATTGTCATATATTTGTAAAAAATGGTTAAATTAATAATTATATATAATTAGTGAAAAATTTCATTACAAAATTTTGGAAAAAATATAAGTTGCATTAATTACATCTTAGGTAGAAAATTGGTTTGTTGTTGTAAATGATTGTTGCTAGGATCCATTGGATGAGTTGTATCGTTTTGCATCTTCAATTACGTTATTTGTTCAACACATTTAAGTGGAGTCTTTTTGTCCGTCTTTGGATGTTATAGCGCTTTTTCTCTTTTCAAGCCATATGATCCTTTATAGTTGTTGAAAAATGTAAAAATATAATTTTCAATAAATGATAATTATACTTTCAAAGTTAGTTGTTTTATAAATTTTGTAAAAACATAAAATATATAAAAATATTATTGAAATCTAAAAAACAAATGAGCTCATGGTACATTGCAGTACATCATAATAGATTATAACACTAGTGTCAGTAAATAGGAATTGGATGATATGGTCATTTCGGGTGATGTGGATATACCAAATGAGGTCAGTGACATGTTATGGGGACACTGAGTGGGTTTTCTCGGCAATTACGTCAGCAAATGGGGTTGGAATCTCTTGGGTGATCTACCGGTGAAATTAAATTAAAGGTAAGTGACTATTTTGATTCAAATTGAAGTTCAGTGATCAAATTGATAATAGTTCATAGTTTCGTGGCACTATCATTAGACTCCCCTCCTAGGTGTTCCCTTTGGATTCATCATTGTTGGAGCTTGTGGGGGCTTCCTTGGTAAAGGCCAAGTTTTTTTTTACCATGTTCTCTTCCATTTCCAGCTTAGCTCGCTTTGGCAAATTAACTTTATCAAGCTAAGACAGGGTGAGGAAATCAATGTTTCAAATGAGCTAAAACTCATTTGAAACATTGTGACCAAGTCCCAACCCAATCTCATAGTTGAATTTATTCGCCTGAGTCCCCAAATATCTTGGTATGATTATGGCATGTTCCCCCAATGTGGAAGATTGTAGAAATAATCTGAAATTACTTGTGCAAGGGGCATAGGAATAAGAGATGTGAAAGTGACTCTACACTGGTGTAGCACATATAGCATGTAATTTGGGTTCCATTCCAGCTTTGTTTTACCGGGTTATCAAGCATAATTATTTTATTCTTTTTGACTAGCCACATAAATATTTTAACTTCAGCGAGTATGATCACTTCCAAAAGGTCATTGGGATGGTACCTCTAATGTCACCATCAATTAGGAAGTGGTAAAGAGCCAGTTCAATGTGAAGTTTTGGGATGTCATTAGTTTCCAATCACAACGATCACTTCTCACTTGGCTTGTGGCCATAATCGCTTGTCTCATAAGGTAGTCATCGTCACTTTGGCTTTTCTTAGGGGGTGATGTAACTCTTTTATGCCATTTGCCAAAATTGCTTGCACATAGTTTAAGGATGGTTTTGAAATATATAGATTTAAAAAAGTTGGGACTTCAGAATTTAAGCTATGTTTGATTGGCCATATTTTTCATGGAAAATTTTTTCACCACTAGTTTTCCAGCTAAATGGGATGTTTGATTGCCAAAGTTTTCAAAAAAAAAAAACTGGTCACATGATCTATTTTCCTTTAAATCGGTGGAAAAGTTTTCCTCTTCCAATCTCGGGAAAACTTTTCGATGGAAAACATAGGGGGTTTTTGAAAAAAACAAAAAATAAAAAGCTCACGGTTTGCTCTCTCTCACGCGACACCCACCCAATGAACGAACCCCTAAAACGGGCGCATGACACGTGGCGATTTATGACCGACCGGGCGAGACTGACGAAGCACCTCACCCCCCGGCCGAGTGCGAGGCTGGGCCTGGCCTTCCCCACCCCCCAAACCGCCACCCCCAACCCTCAGCGCTCACGCCACGCAGACTCTCACGCTGCGCCAGAGTGCAGGCCAAGCAGCCTCACGCCAAGGCCGAGTCATTGCCGCATTTTAAGAACCCACTTGTCAAGGTACAACGGATCTCAACCTCGCCCCGTCATCTAGGAAAAGTCCGAGGCGCCACCGAGCCTCAACCAAACTCCGACGAGCAGTTGCAAACCTTAGGTGAGTCAAGGGTGGTTAATTGAAGATGTAATTGGATTAAGAATGCATGAATGAGTTTAGGGAAGGGCCGGTTAATGGTGTTCTTTCTCTGCATCAGGACCCGTTGAACGATGTTAATGTGCTGAAATTCTTGTGAATATCTATATAGGATTCATGCTAGAAATTGTAAAGATGGATATTTGGTCGAATGCTTGTAAGTCTCCAGAAATTGTGATTGTATTATTGTAGCAATTCTTTTGAATCAAGAGCGCACGTCAAGTGTTTGAGTTAATGTCAAAGAGGGTTTTGCACTTTTATTTAGTAATAACACCCAAGCAAAGTCTCCATATTACTGTTGGGCTGTTGTATGGTTTGTAAAGGAAAGATGATAGGTTGTTGATTGGGTATTTACTGAACATAGCTTCGAAAATGCTCATAAATTGTTTGTGAAAATGCTCAAGAGAAACTGGGTGTTGAAATGCAAGTTTGGTTCTGTTAGAATTGTATTTAATCATAGTAAGTTAATACAACCTAGTTTGCTAGTCTTAGATATAAACATGAATACCAACTGGGTGATTTGTGTTTTTTAAATAATGATAATACATGCAACTTCCTTTTGGTTCTTTTAACTTCATATTCAACATTCAATTTGATTCTTGATATTATCAGCTGGACAAGTTAACAAATGAGGTTTAGAATTCGTCTTACACGCTCACTGATACTATGCAATTATAAAGCTTTACAAGTCTTTCTGTACAAAAGAAACCCTAATAAAGTTGGATTTCTCATGTATGTTTTCTTTATTTGCAGTGCAATATATGACCAACTTTTGAGGAGCCTGTCTTCACCAGTATGAAGATTGGATGTCAACCAGATCACATGATTCCTAAAGATCACTCTTTGTATAACAAGTACAAGATTAAATGCATATGTTTTCTTTACTTGCGCCTAGTTTATTCCCAACTTGAACCTTTTTTTTTTTTTTTTTTTTTTTTTTAAGTTGAGGCTATTGTAATCAAATGCAAAATATTCAACTTATACTATGATAGTCTTCTTTAACCTAGAACTTTAAACTCATTTTCTCCTTGGTGAATATTGTGAATCAGAATTGCTATTTATGTTTGATCAAAACTGATTTTTCATCATATGAGTTGTATTCTAATGAACAGAGTTTATGAGATATGGAATTGTATTTTTATTATATTTTGACTGTGGTACAGAGATGACTTATAGATATTATGTTTGGTTTCTGTCCATCCACCCTAATTTCATGTTTGATTGTCCTTTTTAAGCTGAATTTTATGTCTGATGTGGTAAATGTTGATTAGCCTGTGTCAAATCCAAATAGGTTTATATAGTATTTTTCATATCAAAATATACATAAATAATAATATTTATTTGAATAAACTCCAGTTTTGGTCCCTATATTTTGACCTAATGCTCATTGCCATCCTTGTACTTTACAATTTTTCAATACGGTCCCTATATTTTGGACTTTTTGTTTGAATACATACCTAGTGTCGACATGGCTGCATATGTGGCTCGAATTTCTGATGTGGTGGTTTACATGGCAAGGTTTTGATGACGTGGTATGCTGACATGGTATGACAAAATGGATTTCGAATAAACTAATTTTTTAAATGATGATGTGGCATGCTGATGTGGCATGCCTCATGAAATAAAAAAATTGGCCAATCAGGTTGTATGCCACATGTGCTACCTAATGTACAAGATTTAGAGATGTATTTGAACCAAAACCCAAAAGGAACCATATCGAAGATTTTTAACGTATAAGGACGAAAATGAATATTGGGCCAAAGTATAGGGACAAAAAATGGCTTTAATCCTATTTATTTTTCATATCAAAATATACATAAATAATAATATTTATTTTTCATATCAAAATATACAAAGCTTCATTGGAAGAAATAGACATTCTTGCCCAAGCGGCATGGTCCCTTTCGTAAGGGGTTCGATTCACGAAGTCGGTTCAATCCCCGGCGGAGGGAGGTGAGGGTGCAAAGGCGTGGGCAGCCCGGTGGGGTCACCGCAGCACGGAAGTTTTTCTCCGTCTTTGGATCGTGAGTAAATGGGTGGTAAAGACGTGCATCCGGTGAAATCTTAGGGTGGTAGAAGACGTGCACCGAAAGTGAAACCCTGCTAGAATCGAAACCCCTCAAGGCCACCCATTGATTGATCCTTGTGAGGGCGCTTGTCGCCTTAGTAAAAAAAAAGATTGGGATTAATAGCATTCAAGTAGTGACAAAAAATAGACAAATATGTTTTTGTCCATGTTGAAAGTAAACAATTTTCTATGGAAAAGGTCACTTTTCTGGTGAAAATTGATGCAATCAAACAACAAATATGTTTTTTTGTTTTTCCCATGGAGAATGTTAGATTTTTTATGAAAAATAAGAGCAATCAAATAACAAAACACGAATTTTCTAAGAAAAATGTAAGATTTTCTAGTTAGAAAATATGTACAATCAAATGGCCACTTTATCATTTTCCACGGAAAATTTGGCCATGGGAATTTCTATCATGCAATCAAACACAACCTTAGTTATAAAAATGTTGTAATAAGAAAAAATTTAAGATTTAGAATTAAGAATCGAGTTTAATATTTTATTTTAATAGTTAAATAACATTATTTTAAATCATCATAATTGCAAATTTGGTTAGCATGCTCACCTTCTGGTTTTTCTGGCATAAATCAATTGAATAATGATATATATCATAACTAGACTTCCCGAATAGATTTCATGAAATGATCTCAACCATCCATGTCATCTCGAGATGGTGGTATTGATGATCTCAAGATGACATGGATGGTTGAGATCATTTCATGAAATCTATTCGGGAAATCTAGTCATGATATATATCATTACTCAAATCAATTGCCTTTATTGAGGTTTTTGTTGACTTGTCATGCACTTGGATTTCAATTTTGTTCAAACAACTGTTCCCTTCACTATGATTTTAATCAATTTTTCACTTTCATAATTAATGATGTCATTGTCCCAAGACTCCCAACAACCAGATATAGCACTAATCTTAGTATGAATATTAAACATATAATTTTTATAGTGCTTATATTTTACAAATTTTTTTATGGCAGTGCTATCTAGTTACATTGTTCCACTAGACTATTAATATTTATTTTGGAAAAAGACCAGAACTTGCTGATAATCTTCCTATTATTTTGATTTTATTTATTATTAAATTGGAGTTTGTTTTAAGACTTGTTTCATATTACGGTGTATCAAAAGACAATTGGTCTAGCAGTATCTCGGTCCCATGCATTGAGTAATTCATTTGATTGAAATACGCTTTCCTCGATTTAGCCTCCCCTCAGAAATGGAGTGAAAGACAAAAGTTCTCTCGATTTGAGTCCCTACATTCAGACGCAGCATTTATGCTAAGGATACTCGTCATCTAAGGCCACACCCTTTTGTGGAGGGGTTTATTTCCTATGTAAAAAAAAATAAAAAAAAAATTATTGTGTCATTTTTTTATTGATTATTTAAAACTTAAATATAACTTATTATTATAGTTATTGGCTCATTTTTTTTACTACAAGAAGATTGTGAAGGGCATTCAAATGCTTTCTAACATTTTTTTTTTGTATTTTAAAATTCTACCTGAGCCACATCTTTTTCTATCCCAAGAATATCTATCTACCTGTCACCAAGAACCATTTCTTTTTATTCCCCCAATTATGATCACTTCCGTGGTCTCCTCCAACTCCTTTGTCATGTCTCAACTCTCCATCCTCTACACATCCTTCATCATTCTACTGAACAGTTTCCGGCCAGTGGCCGGCGGCTGCTTCACCTCCATCTTCAGTTTCGGTGACTCCTTCACCGACACCGGAAACCTTAAGGCCTCCGGCACATCTAATCCCATCATTAATTTCCCCTACGGCGAGACTTACTTTCATCATCCTACTGGCAGATGTTCTGATGGCCGTCTTATTGTTGATTTCATAGGCATGCATATATATTTATATATGTATATATATCATTTGATATCTGTATTGGACAGAACTTTATGTTACATACTGATTACATTTTAATTATGAGTATTCTGCAGCTGAAGCTGCCGGTCTGCCTCTGCTGCCACCATATTTATTAGGCCCTGATGAACACCGGGATTTCAGAAAAGGTGTTAATTTTGCGGTGGTTGGAGCAACTGCATTGGAAATTAGCTTCTTTGTGGACAAGGGGATATCACTCCCTGTGACTAATTACTCACTAGGTTCCCAACTTGAATGGTTCAAACTGCTACTGCCCTCACTCTGCTCTTCTAATTCCGGTTAAATTCCAAACTTGGATTTTGTTTTCAATTTCAACTTCTACACAAATCATCAAATTAATCATCCTCCCTTTATTTTGTTTTCGGAAGAATGCAAGAATGTGTTAGGAAATGCGTTGTTTTTAATGGGAGAGATTGGAGGGAATGACTACTTTAATGTGTTGGGTGATGGTAGAAGCTTAGAAGAGACAAAAACATTTGTGCCTTTAGTAGTGAATGCCATCAGTTCTGCCATTATTTCTGTGATCGAGCTTGGAGCAAGAACATTGTTGGTTCCTGGGATTGTACCATTTGGTTGCATCCCTGCTAATCTTGTTTCCTTTCGAAGCTCCAATTCAGAAGACTATGATCAAGAAACAGGTTGCATCAAGTGGTTGAATGAGTTTGCAGTGTATCACAACCTGCTTCTCATCAAGGAACTAGATCGTCTCCGGAAAATGCATCCTCATGCCAACATCATCTATGCTGATTGCTATCAGGCGGCCATGCCTATTTTCCAATCACCGGAAAAATACGGTGAGTAGTGGCATTTCTTTCTGGTGTTTGATCGATGTATAACTATATCGCTAATCATTTCGGTTTTCAATATGGTTCCAGGGTTTCAAAATTCACCTCTACTTGCATGTTGCGGAGGTGGAGGTTTGTATAACTATAACTCGAGTTGTTTGTGTGGAGAGTTGGGATCAACAGTGTGCTTAGAGCCATCAAGATACGTTTCATGGGATGGGCTGCACTTTACTGAGGCTGCTTACAAGATCATTGCTGCTGGATTGCTTCAAGGGAAGTACACTAATCCTCCCTTCACAAAAACATGCGCCCTGTTTGAAACAATTGAAAACCTCGAGTTTTCTCGCAATACATATTAGATTCTTTGTCCATTGGGACAAAAGTAATTTCATATTTGTCTGAAACTTTTTATTAATTTGTATCCATCGGCAGCATATGTTTATGTGCCGACTGACTTAATTTATTTGGTTCCTGATGACATTAACAAAGAGTGTATTCTGAAGGTGTGGTGGTCCATACAATGTTAAATTTTAAATTTTTATTTTTTTATTTTTTGACAAAGGTAACAAGCTCCCCCATAAGGAAAGTCAGGGACGGGCACAGGTGTGGAGTTCACCTCAACACATTTGAGCCCTCACTTGCGTGAGCGGGGGTTCGAACTCCATTCATCCGAAAGAACACACCCTACACAGTAACCTGGTACCAATAGGCCAAGAGGCCATTGGTATCCATACGGTGTTAATTGTTGTTAAAATAACTCACAAATTAATACCTATCAATTACCTTGTAGCATTTGCCTCCCTGTAAGTATCGGGGAGAAGAAAATCTCTAGCGAGTTTGTTTACTCAAAACACTCTCCAGGTCCGTTTGATACGTAAATAAGAACAACACAAGAGTAGAACACAATACAAGTGACATGGGACATCACAATTGTTTGTATTGTTCTCTGTTTGATATTCAATGGTCATCCCAAAATTTTTTTTGTGTTGTTCTCCATTTGTTTTGCAAAGTACTAGACAAAAAAACCGCAAGATTACTGCAATACCCTTGTATTGTCCTGTGTTGTTTTGGAATAAAAAAAATTCATAAAAAAATATATTTTGAAGTTTTCTCTCATCTTTAATAGTGACCACTTAAATTTTTTTATAACTAGTAAAAATTATTAGTACATAATTATATTTTAAATTTTCAAAATATATTAATAAATAATTACTACAAAAAAAAATCATAAATTTTGTCTTTAAGTTAGGGGTAAAATTATCTTTAAGTTGAGGGCATTGTTGTGATTTTAAAATAAGTTGGGTGGGGGGGGGGGGGGGGGGGGGTATTGTTGTAAATTTAATATAAGTTGGGGGCATTGTTGTAATTTTAATATAAGTTGGGGACAAAATTGTCTTTAAGTTGGGGTCATTATTATAATTTTTAATATAAATTGGGGGCAAATTTGTCTTTAAGTTGAGGGTATTGTTGTAATTTTAAATATAAGTTAGGGTAAAATTGTCTTTAAGTTGAGAGCATTGTTGTAATTTTTAATATAAGTTAGGGGCAAAATTGTCTTTATGTTTGGGGCATTATTATAATTTTTAATTTTACCTTGGGATAAAATTGTCTTTTAGTTGTGTTGTCCCTCGTTTAAAAAGTTGTATCGTACTTTTTGAGGGATAAAATTTTCAAGAAGTTGTGTTGTACTCAAACAGCTTTTTTGTGCTGTACTCCATCCTATTTACAAATCAAACGAAGTATAAAATAAATTATACTGTATTGTCCTCATTTTTTCACATATCAAACGGACCCTTCACCTTTTAATTTATGGATTATGAATATTTAGTGGAAAATAAATAATCAATTGATCAAAAATCAACAACGATGTTTCCACGGTGGATAGCATATTAAGAAGTTATAATATCTTGTGCAAAAAAAGTCGAGGAATTTATTTATAAATTAAAAGTTTAAATTAAATTGGGCCTACATCCTGTTAATCACAAAGAAGACAGCACCAACAACAATCTCTGACTACAAGCCAATCAGTTTGTTAAACTGCTATGTGAAAATCATCACAAAGGTCCTGACAAACACGCTCAGACCACTCATTGATAAACTAGTAGACAACACTCAAACAACCTTTATCAAAGAACGTTGTATTCATGATAATATTTTAGCCGCAGAGGAGCTAATCTTAGAATGAAGAAAAATCAAACAAATAGAGTCATACTCAAAATAGATTTTGAGAAAGCCTTTGATATGGTCGATTGACACACCATACTCAAAGTAGCTTGACCTACTACTTTCCCAAGACACAACCAGCATCAATTGACGCACCATCTCTACTACCAACATTCACCCTAGCCACCTTGATATACACATTTGTAACCCTGCTATGATCCACAACCAGAACCATTGCAAGTGCATATAAATCATTTTTTATTTTTGTCAATCCCATCCTTTCACTCTTAATGTCCGTCCACCAGAAACTACAACCCTCTATGTTCAATTTCAACTACTTAATGCTTATGAGTTCTAATTCTGATATATAATCAACACAGAAGTCCACAAATCTTGCAAACCTATACTCACTCCACTTGTCTACATCATCATGGTCACAATACATTTGTATTGTGAAATATTCAGAGGTGGGAATTAAACAAAAGTGGGAAATGGTGAAAATAAAAAATTGAACATTCAATAGAGGACATAATTTAAAAATAAAAAATAATCATCGACAAACATGATAAACTACTTCGAGATAACAGAAGCAGTGACAAATTGAACATCCACAAAGTGCACTGTTTTATTTTCAATTGAACATCCACATATCTCAAGAAAGGATTATATGGCTAACAATCAACTAATTTTCTTGATTCTAGTTTCACTCTAAAGACAGAATAGTTTTTTTTTTTCATAGGTCATAAAGTTCTCCATATATGGCACGTCAAGTGCTGGACCTTGTGTGACGAAGCATCTTTAACTACCCTCACCTAGCCATACAGGATGTGAACTTCAACTCAGGGGAGCTTTGCGCCACTCAAGCTGAATTACCTAAACCGCCCCTATTTACGCGGAGACTTAACCCAAGAAAGACGCCACCAAGTCAATTACTAAACGTAACGACCTCGAGATACCACTGTAATTAAATTGGCCCTTTGGTAAAGACAGAATAGTTGACTGAGTAAAATAACAGTATTTATGTAAATATCAGTATTTTATAGAGATATACATGTAGATATAATTTTCATGATGATATATACACAATTGTTTATTTTCACAGGGTATATATATGTTTGCAAATTTTTGAGAAATTAAAAAAATTCATCTCTATCAACTATTCTTTAGGAAGTGGGGAAAGGTATACATAGAAAAAGATATTTAGCAAGCTTAATGAGAAGTCTTCAACTTTGGTGTCCAACTTGCCTATCCTCAAATCACTTTCCCTGATGGCTACTAATAGTTAACTCAATCAAACATGCATGGAATACTCAGCCTAAGGTTAATTCTAAATTATTTGGGTATAGATTTGCACAGAATTGTGAATCCTTGAGTAGGAATGACAATTTTAGTCTGATACAAGAGAGCACTAATACTACACCTTTTTATTTTTAATTTAAACCTTCAAAAAGAAAACTACTGTTTATTACAGCTACATCAAAATATAATATTGGCACCCTCACTAAACCCTAATTTTATTTTCAATTTAAATTTCCCAATGTCGAGCTTCATCTCACATTTTGAAAGAAATGCGGAGATTAGTTAATTTGACACTTACAATGCGTTGGTGCTTCAACGTCCACCTTTCTTATCTCCCAATTTCCCGCTATAATGCGGCGCCAAACTCTATACTTGCTCTGGCCATCTCTGTCGATTACTAGGTTTTCCGGTTTCTCGACACCGAAGCCTCGCCGACGGTCTGTAAGATGGTGACGGACTGATATGTAACAAGGAGAGATCAACACAAAGAAGAAGAAGAGAAGGCAGGAACATAAAAGAAATCCGAATAAAAGCTGGAGAATTCGTGACAGTGGAAGCAATTGAAACAGGAGAAGGCTGTGATTGGCCGAAAATGGATAAAAGGCTGAGGTGGCACTATTTGAATGGTTGATGATATAAATAACTGAGATCTAATCTCCGCCACACCAGCATTGTAAAGAGATGGGCCCTAGAGTTATTTTAAATCTGGACCGTCCATTCTATCTCTCATCTCAACCGTAGATGACCTTTTATAACAATTAACCCATGAGGTTGTAATCCTGGCCGTTCAATCATAACACCCAACAAATATAATTGCAATCACGGAGAAATGAAGTTCAATCTTTGATTGTTGATGAATTCTTTCTTCTTTTCATGAATTCCTTTCTCCCCTGTGTTCTTCTCCTCTTTCTCTCTCAAAATCTAGGTTTTCTCTACATCATTGGTATCAGAGCTCCGATCTTGGCAATGGCAAACAACAACAAAAAGCAAGATCTCAAGGATCTTGAAGCTTTGATCAAAGAGACTGATGAGAAATCTACAAAGGCTATCCAAGAAATCAGAGATTAGAGCAGCAAGGTTATGGATGAGATCAAGTTGATGATCAGTGGAATCGCCCATCAAAACATTGATTGTGGATGTGATATTCATGAATAGTTATACAAAGTAGATCAATTCTTTGAGTCCGATCATACTAATGAATTGAATAAGGTGAATTTAGTATCTATATACTTGGATGGCAAGGCCCTACATTGGTTTAAAGCATTCTTGAAAACCAAAGGGAAGGGTAGAGTGATTCCCTGGAATGAGTTTGTAGTGGGGCACACAACCAAATTTGGGGAACAATTATTCCTAGACCCAATTTTTGAATTCAAGAAGCTGAAACAAAGGGAATCTTTACAACAATACTTGGAAGAATTTGATATGGTGTTAACTAGGACTGATTTAAATGAAGGACAAGAAATTAGCCATTTCTTGGGGGGATTAAAAGAGGAAGTAGAAATGTCAGTGAGGCTCTTTAACACCACTACTCTACAATTTGATTATGCTCGGGCGAAGGTCCAAGAATTACCGTGGCTAAAAAGAGGAAGGAATGAATCAGGGAGCAACTTCAGGAATGAAAACACTGGAATGCAAACTAATAAGGCAGTGGCAAGAACCTTCACCAATACTACCAATTCTGCAAACATAACTAAGACATAAAGATTAGCATTACCATATACAAGGAGTACTTATGCAAAACAAAATAGAAAATTATCCAACAAGGAGCTGGATGAGAGAAGAAAAAAGGGCTTATGTTTCTGGTGTGAAGAAAAATTCATTCCAGGTCACACCTGCAATTAGAAGGAGCAATTTTACATGTTAACTGTTGAAGATGAGGCAGGAAAGGATGAGGAACCTGAAGAAGAGATCACTGAAATTGAGAAAATAAATGAAACTGAATTCCCTAACTCTCCCTTCATGCCCGCACTGGGGCTTATAGCTTCCAAACTATGAGGATTAGAGTCTCAGTGGGAACCAAAATTTTATTTCTCTTAATTGACTCAGGAAGCACCCATAACTTCTTGGATTCTAAAGTGACAAAACAACTTGGGTGTTCACTAGAACCAGTTACAAAACTCAAGGTCTTTGCAACTAATAATAATGTACTAACTTGCAAGGAAGTTTGTAAGAATTTTTCATGGTACATGCAAGGATACAAATCCAGAGCTGAATTCTTGATCATTCCATTTATAACGCCCCGACCCGATCCCGGGACCTCGGGCACATTCACATACCGGCCGTACTTAAGTAGAGACGGGCCCCACTCGGATACAAGGCCTAAGTGAGTAAAACAGATAATGCAATAAAACAACTTAATTATTAAAAAATAACAGAGTTTCAGCGGAAATTATAAAAGGGTTCAGATACCCTACAAATGCTAGGCCCAATAGGGAACTTACAAAATAAAAAGTCTCACACAAAATAAGAAAATAAACAAGGTCCTCGGACCTCTGCAATCCACCTGACCCACGATCGGCTCCTGCGTGCTAGAATCCTACGCCTCAGGATCTGTAAACAGGAAGAAACAAGTGCATGAGCTTTCGAATGGAAAGCCCAGTAACTCAGTAAGTACCCCTGCGAGGTTCAAGAAAAACATGATATCAACAAGTAAGAATATCAAGGATCAAACTCGGAGCACGCCCCTCAAAAACAATCCCTAGGAGTCTACCACAAAAACAAGCAAGGTAACGACTCCTAGCTACAGAAGCCCTGGGGCTCTGATATGAGTTCCAATGGAAGCTCCACAAATGTCTCCCCCGGTCAGCATCATTAGCGAACTTGCTGAAATCACGACCATCTGGTCGCTATGGCCCTCGGGTCGTATGTCGGTAGCGCCACCACTCTACGTGTCGACACGGCCAGCGAATCATCCCCACTGACGGGCAGGACAACCAGAGTATCGATCCCTCTGGCATGGCAATGCAGGACATCAGGGTGTCCCGTCCCTAAACGTCCGTAAAGGAGCTCACCTGCTCTACTGGATCCGGGCCGAAGAACAAACAAGTAGGGATCCCAACATCCCAAAATAATCAATCATGCTAAATAAAGAATTTCAATAAATCAAGAAGCATGAATGAATACAAGCAGCAGGTCAAGAATGAGACATATCAAGAAAACTCCGAAGAGTGGACCAAGGCAAGTGTACTTACCTAAAATCGCAGAGTCTCGTATTCCACGGGACTTCTCGACGCATCCACGTCAATATCTGATGAAGATAATATCATTCTCAATAAGTATACATGTCTATGAGTATGACATCTATAATGCATGCTCTAACGGGCCCTAATTCTACTTGTAGGCCTTCTCTTGTGATCCTTTGTCATTTCTACCTTAAATGACTATACTCATCTATTTCCATAGATAGAATATAGTGGCCTGGTAGTTAAGGCCCACCAAGCCCATTTGGGGGGTCCTTGGTTCAAATCCCCACCCTTACATTCTTTTATTTATATAACCTAGTTAGACCAGCTAAGTTAGGCAACTTGGTTCACCACTTATTCAACTGATTATTTCTTCTTCTTTTCATTAGGCCTTTTCCTTTCTGGATTAACTCAATCTCACAGATTGAATTTAAAGCCTCAAACCCAACCATATTGATCCAATTCCAACACTCTAGTTTGGCCCATTGATCTTGACTAACCCAAGCTGACTCAATCAACTCTTTAACGACTAGACATGTTAGTAAGGCTCCTTTTTAAATCTCGTGCTTGAATAAAACTATTCTGCCCATATATTTGCTAGCCTTTTTCTCAGTCTGAACCTGCATACATTGGTTGCTTGATAATCTCAATAATAGCCTATAATAACTCTAGCAACCAACAATTCTCTTAAGATAAAATCAGGCTCCAAGAGAATTGAGAGCATCTGTGTATTAACCAGCCATACGACACAACTCTATACTTGGTTTGTGTCAATTCTAGATGCAAGCCTGCTGGTTTATCACAAGCACAAACCCATGTCTCCATCTCCAAAGGATTACCCCTCTAAGTCTATGCTTACTATCAGGTTCATCCTTCCCATACTAACTAAGACACTTTGGGTTCTACATTATTTAGTATATTTTACAGTTTCTAGAAGTTTAATTTACCATTGTTGAAGATGCTCTCGGACTCTTCTCTTTCTAATTCATTCTACAGCCATTGAACAATGATAATAACAATGCAACTCTACACAACCTCTGGACCAGATGGCATGCAAGAGGATGAAGCTCAACATCTATAAGTCTAGACTACAACCAGAGGCATAAATGACCAGTCTAGCAAGACCTGACCTCCTTCTTGGCCGTTCTAATCATCTAGGTCCCTCCAATGAACCCATGCATGCACTAATTGCACCAGTTATTAACAGTAACCCCATCAAAACCTATCTGAAGATCAGAGGAAAAATTTCACATGAAATCTCAGAGACAGGGCACTCACCAAGCTCTGAGCGACTCTCGGAGATCGCAACGTCCCAGCTGTGCTTCCCTCGCGGCTTTCACGTGACTTTTCGGCGAGGTTATAGGATCCTGGCCGTTCCTACATCCATGTACAGGTATTACAAGGGTATCCTTCTTTCTAACTTGCACAAAACCAAAGTTACTCACCGCAACGATTAGTAGCCGATGACGTCGACGGTTCCACCACCACCGCAAAACTCCCGGCGAAATAAGAAGATACCAGTGCATACGTAATCCTCCAGCTCTCTAACTGCTTTATCGAAGCTCCTCCTGGCTTTCGAGCTCACCGGAAGTTCCTCTACTATGATCTCCGTGGGTTGCCGCCACGCCATTCACCGGTGCACAAACCGTGCCAGCTGGTGGCGAACGGAGAAAAAGAGGCGCGTTAGGGTTCTCTCGCGCATGACTTTTATAGGGAGCTGTGGGCGAGATGGAGAAGATCGCGATCCCTTGATTGAAGATCGGGTGCGCGATATCGCTCACTTCTTTCCATCGCTGGCCGATATCAAAACTGGGTGGACTGGAGTAGAAGCGCGGGCGAGCGCTGGCGGAGAAGAGATGGCTGAGCACGAGATCAGATCCTCTCCACTCAGCCGTGAAGCTTCCTACGCCGCTAGATCAAGTACCAAGATTGGTACTTTAGATCTTAGCCATCCATTTAAACGATTCCTCTCATGTGCATGGCCATCGTGGCCTTTTTAATAAGTAGCCCTCGCTTTATCTCTATTTTACATTAGTTTTTATATTTTAGCCCCCCATTCCCTTTATTTCTTGCATGAAGGTCCCTGGACTGTGAGAGGGACGCTATTTCTTTTAAGTCCCTCGTCTTTTCTATATTACATTTGGATCCCTCACCAGAGACAATCACTTTTACCTCGTAGTCCTTAATCTTTATAAAAATCACTTTTAGGTCCTTGGTAGCCCAATAATTTAAATTTGCAATTTAAATTAATTTCTCTCTCCTTCCTTAATCAATCATAATCATACCAACTTAGAACGTTCCCCCATTAATCAAATCAACCTTGATTTAAATTAATTTTCCCCATTTCCATTTTAGTCTAATCATGATCAACATCAAGAGTTTACCATATTTAATTAAATTGGTTATTTCCAAATTTAATTAAATTAATCAATAATTAACATAAATAAATTATGGAATAATTTATTTATTCTTTTTAAACTCTCTCATGACCATTTTACCAAAATGCCCTTGGGACTTATACTAATCCCCAAAATGCCCTTCAGTAAATTAACTAAAATTAAATAGAGGAAATTTTAAATCCTTTATTTCATGAAAAATCTTGGATTTTTACACCATTAGACAACTATGACATGGTTATGGGAAATTCAATAGCTATCTGAATTAGGAGATATCATCTGGAAATTCAAACAACTACACATGAAATTCCAACATGACAACCGAGAATTCACTCTTAAAGCGGAAACAAACACTCAAATACAATGGATTAATGGAGATAGTTAAGATGAAGAATAATTGTTGAACAAGGATTCACAATTATCCTTAAATTAGAGTTATGCAATCACTGTAATGAATCTCCAAAATCCCACTCCTCCTATGCAGAATGAAATTGTAGCTAAACTCAATTGCCTACCACTGAATATTGCATAAATTTTGAAGAAAATTAAATGTTGACTGAGGTCTGTTGACTGAAGTCTTAACGGATCGGGTTGTGTTTCTAACCCGGATCCAATTAGATGTAAAGGGTATATATGTGTATATGTGTATTTTTAGGCTTTTGTAAAACTTGAGATTGAATATACTTTGAAGAGCCGCCATTGTAGGTCTGCTCATTCTTCTCCATCTATCTATCTCTGGCTATCTCGATCCACGCGACTTACGCTCAACTTGGTATCCCGAGCCGCTGAAGGTCCGTGACCTCTGGTGATCAAGTTATCCAAGAGGCTGGCGAGCTCCGCCTCCTCCACCGTCATCAACTGCTCTTTGTGCAGGCCGGTGTCCTTGCTGCTGGTCTACGGCTTCGGGAGGCGCCCACGGCGAGCTTCGGGAAGACGAGGCAGTTTCACGACGCATGAGCCGTGTGGTCGCAGGCCGTGTGAAGCCGCTGCATTCTTTGGTTTGAAGTATTCTTTCAGTGGGAGGCCGCCTCTGGTTTGAAGGCTTTGTTGTTCCGTCTTTGTGCTTCCCGGTGCTTGTCCGTGAAGTCGTCGGTGTGCCAGGCTCTGGCGAGGTGACTGCAGACGAGCCGAGTGGTGAAGACGAGCTGGTGCTGGTGCCGGGTGGCGTTGACAACAGGGTGAAGCTAGTGCTTGTTGGCATCGACAGAGAAGCTTTGGCGTCGACAGAGAAGCTCTAGCGAAGAAGCTTGGGGGAAGACCTCAAGGAGGTTGTGCTTCAGTCACATCTAAGTGACTGTTGCACTGGAAAAATACTCAATTGCACAGTTGTGCTGCAAAATTTTTGTTGAGTTGTCACATCATTAATCCCATCAACAATTAAATGTTGTCACATCCCTTTCAAAAGGGCAGAGATATACAAAGGAGGCTGTGAAAGTTGTGTGAAAAAAAAAGAAAAGATAAAAAAGGGGGAAGGGCAAAAAAAAAAAAGGATTAAATTTGTCACTGTGTTCAGCCCATTATCATGAAAGCGGACTCCGGTGATGCTCCCCGAGTTGTTATTCAACCAGAGAGTTCCAATTTTAATATTGGGCTAGTTTTGGATGAAAGGAACTATGACTTGTGGGCTCCGCTCATGGAGATGCACATTATCGGGCGGAGGAAGATGGGATATCTTCGGGGTACGGTTAAAGGCCCACCTGAAGATAATCCGAGCTATGAGGACTAGTTTTCTGAGGATCAGAGAGTTAAGAGTTGGCGCCTCTCTTCCATGAAGCCTGCAATCATGAAGCGTTACCTCTGCTTACCGACTGCAAAGGAGATTTGGGATGCCTTGAAGACAACTTTCTTTGATGAGAATGATGAAGTGAGGGTGTATACCCTGAATCAGAAGGCCTACCGTCTCAGACAAAATGACAGGCCGGTATCTATCTACTTTGGAGAGTTGACTGAAATTTTCCAAGAGCTAGATTACTACAACAAGATTACCATGTCTTGTGACAAAGACCTCAAGATCTACTTGGAATCCAAGGAAAGACAGAGAATCCAAGGAAAGACGATGAGTATGAACAAGTCCGGGTGAGATTCTCCACAAGGATCCTCCACTTGGCTTACATGTCTCCTATGCCTATGTTCGTCGGGAGTCTGATAGGAACGAAGCCATGAAAACTGAGGGCGACAAGACCGAGGCAATGGTGGCTCGCAATCGCACTCCACAGAGCCGAACTGACGCATCTACTCGTCCTGGTTCATCTGGTGGCGATCGTTCCTCACGTTATTTGGGAAAGTGTGAGCATTGTGGAAAAACTGGTCATCCCAAACAAAAGTGCTTTGAACTTATTGAGTACCTTGAAGGCTGGGACAAGGGTTGTAACTCGCGTTCTAACAAGAACCGAGCTTCTGTTGCTGACGCCCAGGATGATCCAGAACTTGGAGCTGAGAGAGTGATCGCCCTCGTTTCCACTGCAGGTAAAAAGGGTAAGGCTTTAAAGGCTTCTGCTTCTGCTATGAATACTACATGGTTAATTGATTCGGGTGCTACAACACATATGACATTTGATTCTACTCTAGTTACATCCTTAAGTCCTTCCACTCAAACCATTGTGACTACTACAGATGGCAGCTCAGTTCCCGTTATTGGGGAAGGCACCATTTCTCTTACTAACAAGCTCAATCTTGATACTGTCCTTGTTGTTCTTTCCCTTGACTATAACCTGTTATCTATTTATAAAATAACTACTGCTCTCAATTGTGTTGTCATTTTCTGGCCTTCTTCCTATGTGTTTAAGGATATCCAGACTCGGAAGACGATTGGTTATGGCACTAAACGAGATGAGCTCTACTACTTGGACTTGTAAGCAGATAGTAATCAACTGTTGATGCAAGCCCTTTCAGTTGGAAGTCCGCATGGGGAGAAGCCCAAGACTGGTTCTGTTTCAGATATTTGGTTATGGCATCGTCGACTAGGACATGCCTCTTTTGGATACTTGCAGAAACTCTTTCCTGGTTTATTTTCAAAGTGTAATGTTTCTCAATTCAAGTGTGATGTTTGTGAACTAGCCCACAGTCATCGTAGTACATTTTCTCCAAGTTTCAGTAAAAGTTCTGTTCCTTTTATGGTGGTGCATTCCGATGTGTGGGGTCCCTCTAAAATTGCTACCCTCGGTGGTGCACATTGGTTTGTGACTTTTATTGATGATTGTACTGGTATGACATGGGTGTCTCTTCTGAAATCGAAAAATGAAGTGAATTCTGCCTTTCAGAAATTTCACAAAATGGTTGTTGTTCAATATAAAATGCCGATCCAAGTCCTCCGTAGTGATAATGGGCGTGAGTACGTGAATTCTGATCTCCATCGGTTTCTCGATCATCATGGGATTGCTCATCAGACAACCTGCTCATATACCCCCCAACAAAATGGTATAGCTGAGCGAAAGAATCGTCACCTTCTCAATGTGGTTCGTGCCTACTTAATTGAGGCGCATGCACCCCTCCCTTTTTGGGGTGAGGCCCTTGTCTCTACAGCTTACTTGATCAACCATGTACCATCTAGTACGGTGAATTTTCAGACTCCACATGATGCACTATCAGCTCTTATTGCTGCACCACCTAGTTCCAATTTGGCTCCTCGTGTTTTCGGAAGCGTGGCCTTTGTCCATCTTCATCCCCATCAACGGAGCAAGTTAGAACCTTGTGCTCTAAAGTGAATGTTTGTTGGGTATGCCTTCCACTAGAAAGGGTACCGTTGTTATCACCCGCCTTATAGGAAGACGATTATTACTATAGATGTGACCTTCCGTGAGTGTGATATGTATTAATATTCACCACCTGCGCCTTCACTTCAGGGGGGTGAGGAGGTAAGAAGTTCAGGCTCTAGACTACAATGAAGTCCCCGACACAGTTACTGTAGATCTTGTTGATATATCAAAGAGACTAATTGTGATGCCACACATAATGAAATCGAACCAGAGGAACCAATGACACAGGAATCGACGACGGATACAGACCTGCAAATTGAAGAATCATCAGAGTTGCTAACAAGCTGTGCTAATGATAACCAATCGTCTTCAGGCCTGGATATCCCGCTACCACAACATCTTCCTCCACATCATAATCGAGGTATACCTAAACCCACATATGAGCCTGATCCCAAAAATACTGGGAAATATCCTATGAGCAACTATGTATCTACTGACCACTTGTCGGAATCAAATAAGTCATTTGCCCATCAACTATCCACTGTATCTATTCCTAACAGTTTGCAGGAAGCTTTGGCTGACCCCAAATGGCAGGAAGCAATGAATGAGGAGTTGAGCTCACTACAAAAGAATGCCACCTGGAAGATAGTTGAATTGCCAGCTGGTAAGAAGCCTGTGGGGTGTAGATGGGTTTATACATGAAGTCTGAGAATGAGGCAATTTACTATTGACCAGATTATAAAGCAAGATTGGTGGCAAAGGGATACTCACAGACATATGGGATTGACTACACGGAGACGTTTGCGCCCGTAGCCAAGATCAACACCATACGGTAATCGTTGTCTCTAGCGTACCAACCCGGACCGCCCTTACATCAACTAGATATGAAGAATGCCTTCCTACATGGAGACTTAGCTGAGGAAGTATATATGGACTTGCTACCAGGATACAATGTTCATACCTCTCAGAACAAAAAGGTTTGTAGGTTGCATAAGTCCCTGTATGGATTCAAACAGTCTCCGAGAGCCTAGTTTAGTAGATTCACAGATGCTATGAGAAGGTTTGGATATAGGCAGAGTAACTCAGACCATACCCTTGTTATAAAACGAAAAGAGAGCAAAATCACAGCTCTCATCGTATATGTTGATGATATGGTGGTTACAGGGAATGATGCAGAAGAACAATTGGCACTTCAAAAATACTTATCAACGGAGTTTGAAATGAAGAACCTAGGCTCTCTGAAGTATTTTTTGGGGATTGAAGTCTCCAGACGTAAATCTGAAATTTTCTTGTCCTAAAGAAAATACACATTAGATTTGTTACGAGAGAAGGCATTTCGGGTTGTCAACCAGTTGATACGCCATTGGAGAAAGGCCTGAAGCTTGGAGTGGATCCAAACCAGGTACCAGTGGACAAAGGGAGATATCAGAGGTTGGTTGGCAGGCTGATGTACTTGGCGCATACTAGGCCTGACCTAGCACATGCCTTGGGCGTGGTTAGCCAGTTTATGCATAACCCTGGATACCAACACATGAATGCAGTGATGAGGATACTACGATATCTCAAAGAAAGCCCAGGAAAAGGGATACTATTCAAGAAGAATAATTAAGCATCTCAGAGTCGAGGGATATACGGATGCAGATTGGGCAGGAGAGATTGATGATTAACGCTCTACATCAGGCTACTTTACTTTCGTGGGAGGTAATTTAGTCACATGGAGAAGCAAGAAGCAAAATGTGGTTGCTCGCTCTAGTGCAGAGGCCGAGTATCGTGGTATAGCGCTAGGGATATGTGAAGTGTTATGGATCAAGAACCTGTTGAAGGACCTTGGCTTCGAGAACGCTGAACCGATGAAGTTGTTTTGCGACAATCAAGCTGCTTGTAACATTGCACACAATCCTGTTCAACATGATCGAACAAAACATGTCGAAGTTGACCATTTTTTCATCAAAGAAAAGATCAATGAGAAAATCATTGTAGTGCCACCAATCAGAACAGAGGATCAATTAGCAGACATACTCACCAAAGCAGTGGCGGGACATGTTTTCTTAAAATTTGTATCCAAGTTGGGCATGTGTGATATATATGCACTAACTTGAGGGGGAATGTTGACTGAGGTCTGTTGACTGAAGTCTTAACGGATCGGGTTGTGTGTCTAACCCGGATCCGATTAGATGTAAAGGGTATATATGTGTATGTTTAGGGTTTTGTAAAACTTAAGATTGAATATACTTTGAAGAGCCGCCATTGTAGGTCTGCTCATTCTTCTCCATCTATCTATCTCCGACCATCTCCAGTCATGACTTCGTTCAACTTTAAATACAAAGCTTTTTCAAGAACCTAAAGGACTACCTCCACACAGGCAACAGGATCACAGGATCAGATTAAAAGAGGGAGCAAAACCAGTGTGTATAAGATCCTTTAGATATGGGGTACTACAGAAAAATATTATTGAAGGACTGACTCAAGAACTGCTGGAAATTGGGGTGATACAAAACATCAATTCTCCCTACTCATCACCTGTAGTTTAGGTGAAGAAAAGGGATAATTCTTGGAGATTATGCATTGAATGTAAGGGTCTCAACAACCTCACCATCAAGTATAAATTTCCAATTCCACTAATTAAAGAACTACTAGATGAGTTACATGGAGCTACCATTTTCTCTAAATTGGACCTAAGGTTAGGATATCACCAAATCAGAATGCATCTCCCGGACATACAAAAAAAAAAAAAAAAACATTTAGGACTCATGTGGGGCATTTTGAATTCAAGGTCATGCCCTTTGGACTCACCAATGCACCATCAACATTTCAAAGCCTCATGAATGAGATCTTCATACCATTTTAAAGGAAATTTGTACTAGTATTTTTTATGACATCTTGGTCTACATCACAGATCTGAACCAACATGTAAACCATTTGGATAAAGTGTTGCAACTGCTACTGAAGAACACCTTATTTGCCAAGCTCAGTAAATGCAATTTTGCAGTTGAATCAGTAGAATATTTGGAACATATTATAAGCAAGGAAGGGGTAAATACTGACCTAAAGAAAATTCAAGCAATATAAGACTGGCAATCTCCTGTAACCATCAAACAACTCAGAGGGTTCCTTGAGTTAGCTATTTACTACAGAAGGTTCATAAGAAACTATACCACATTGACCAACCCATTATACAAATTACTAAAAAAGTCAGAAAACTATCAGTGGAATGAACAGTCCCAACAAGCTTTTGAAATGGTTAAACAAGCTCTAATCACAACACCTGTATTAGCAGTACCCAATTTTGATCAAGAGTTCATAATAGAAACATATGCATCCAACAGTGGCATTGGAGCCATATTGATACAAATAGCCACCCTATAGCCTACATAAGTAAAATGCTATCATTGAGGTATCAATCTCTACCAATCTATGATAAGGAGATGTTTGCAATACTGTTTGCAATCAAAAAATGGGAACAATACCTGATAGGAAGGCATTTTATAATTAGAACAGATTATCAACCACTTAAATATCTATTGGAACAAAAGATGACTACTCCAAGTTAGTATACTTGGCTATCCAAACGGATGTCCCTTGATTATGAGATACAGTACAAACCTGGGAAACTAATTCTACAGCTGATGCATTATCCAAAATTCAATCACCTGAAATTGTACTACATGTCTTATCTACCATATCTTCTGATTTGCTAAATAAAATCAAGGAATCATTGTAGGAAGAGAACAAGTTAGAGAAGATAATTCAAACTTTATAGAAAGGAGGATCCTACCTCAATTATACTGTCACGCCCCGACCCTATTCTCAGGCCTCGGCCGGTGAGCAGATCGGCTGTAACCAAGTGGAGGCGCACCTTACTCGGATACAAGGCCTAAGTAAATCAAAGTAGGCAACAGATAATAATCAAATCCGAAATAACATAAGAAATAAATGCAGAGTACTACAACAGAAATGAAAATAATAAGGGTTCAGTTACCCTATTCAAATCCAGGCCCTACAAGGGTCCTACAAAATAAATGTCTCAACTCAACAAAAACCAAAATATGAGGTCCTCGAACCTCTGTAATGATAACCCAGCTCCCCCCCCCCTCACACAGCTCTCAAGTCTAAGTCATCTACTTCTCAGGATCTGAAAAAGAAAGGGAAGTAAGTGGATGAGCTTTCGAGAGGAAAGCTCAATAAGTACCCCGTATGGATTGTTGAAGAACATGAACTACTCCACAAACATGAAGTAATTTTCACAACATAGATTCAAGAAAAAACTCCACATAAATTTAGCTCACACTTAGAACCACATCAATACATTCTCCTTCAAACACCAAACAACATACATGCCTCAAGATGCATAGAATGGAATACACCCACCTTACTTGAGATCTTCAAAAAAACCACCATTCATACTCCATGGAAAATCCAAGTAGAAGAGCCCCTTCATCTCTCTAGTTTTTTATATCACATACACACATAGTTCATGACAATAATAAAACAAAAGCTACAACCCCTCTTTTTAATTGAGTGGGTTCCACACCAAACAAAAAAAACAAGCATAAAGCAACATAAACTAAGTGGGCCCCATACATAAATATAATAATAATTATATTATTGGGTTTAAACTCCAACATCCCCCCTTAACCCAATTCTCCAAGATTCTTCATGCCAAGCAATGTCTTCAAGCCTACAAACACATCATGCTTTAGAGGTTTGATAAAAATATCGGCCACTTGCTCTTGTGATTTGCAATGCACCAACTCTACCTCCTTCTTGTTCACATGTTCTCGAATAAAATGAAACCGGGTGTCAATATGTTTGCTTTCGGGTTCTTAGCCAAAGCAATTGCAGATTTATTGTCGACAAAGATCTTTGTAGGACTTTCTTGTAAGCAACCCAAATAATTTAATAGGTTTCTCAACCAAATAGCATGACAAACCGTAGAGTTAGCGGCAACATACTCCGCCTCACAAGTGGACAAAGTGACAATAGGTTGTTTCTTTGATGACCAAGTTAATGCTCCATTTCCCATTGAAAAAACAAACCCGGAGGTGCTCTTTCTATCATAGAGATCTCTAACCCAATCACTATTGGAAAAGCCATGGAGTTCATAATCATGAGAATAAGAATAAAACATACCATCATCAAGAGTGCCTTTGAGATATCGCAAGATTCTTGTAGAGGCCATGAGGTGGGAATGATTCGGTGCTTCCATATACCTACTAATCAAGCCAAAACCAAAGAGGATATCCGGTCTTGTGCAAGTGAGATACCGAAGGCTTCCTACCAAGCTCTTGAAATATGTAGGATCAACATCACCATCTCCTTTACATCTTCTTAACTCCAAGCCACATTCAAGAGGTGTATTTACCGGATAGCAAAACTTCATGCCGAATTTCTTTAGAATTTCCTTCACATAGTTTCTTTGACAAATAAAAATCTCATCCTTTTCTTGAAACACTTCAATGCCAAGGAATTGAGCCATCAAGCCAATATCCGTCATTTTAAACTCCTTAATCATACTCCTCTTGAATTCATTGAACATCATTGGATTGTTCCTGGTGAAGATTAAGTCATCAACATAAAGACATACCATCAATACATCTCCTTTGTTATTTACCTTCAAATATAAAGTGTGTTCATAATGACATTCCTTGAAGCCATTGTTATGGAAATACTTGTCTATCCTTGCATTCCATACTCGCGGTGCTTGCTTTAGCCCATAGAGTGCCTTCTTCAATTTATAGACTTTATTTTCTTGACCTTCTTTCACATACCCCAAAGGTTGTTCTACATAAAGTTCCTCTTCAAGAAACCCATTTAAAAATGCTGATTTTACATCAAGTTGGTGGATCTTCCACCTATTTTGTGCCGCCAATGAGATAATTAATCTAATAGTCTCCATCCTTGCAACCGGAGCAAAAACTTCATCATAATCAATCCCGGATTGTTGCTTGTAGCCTTTAGCTACCAATCTTGCTTTGTATCTTTGAATGTCACCTTTTGCATCTCTCTTAACCTTGTACACCCACTTTACTCCAATTGTTTTCTTGCCTTGTGGAAGATTAGTTAAAGCCCAAGTGTCATTCTTCTCAATTGAATTGATTTCTTCATCCATTGCATGCTTCCACTTTTCTTCTTGGATAGCTTCTTCATAACATATTGGATCACAATCCGCCAAGTAACAATACAAGTTAATGTTGTCATCATCAATCTCGGTGGCTTCATAAATCTCTCTCAATCTGATACCACTGTTGAAGAACATGAACTACTCCACAAACATGAAGTAATTTTCACAACATAGAGTCAAGAAAGAACTCCATATAAATTTTAGCTCACACTTAGAACCACATCAATACATTCTCCTTCAAACACCAAACAACATACATGCCTCAAGATGCATAGAATGGGATACACCCACCTTACTTGAGATCTTCAAAAAAACCACCATTCATACTCCATGGAAACTCCAAGTAGAAGATCCCCTTCATCTCTCTAGTTTTTCATATCACACACACACACACAGTTCATGACAATAATAAAACAAAAGCTACAACCCCTCTTTTTAATTGAGTGGGCTCCACACCAAACAAAAAAAACAAACATAAAGCAACATAAACTAAGTGGGCCCCATACATAAATATAATAATAATTATATTATTGGGTTTAAACTCCAACATGGATCACAACGAACACATATCAAAATCAGATGATACAAGATAAGTCATAATATGAACAAATCAAAAATCATCAAGGCAAACAAATGGGGCCATGCCCCGCACTATCAAACCCTAGGAGTCTTACACTAACAACGGTAGGGACTCCTAACCAATAGTAACCCTCAAGCCATGGAAGAGAATTCCAAAAAAAGAACCCTGCAACAATCCCCCGGTCAGCAATAACAACATCAGCTGAAATCGACCCTCTGGTCGTACGACCCTCAGGTGGTATGTCGGTAGCGCCACCTCTCGTACGTGTCGACACGGTCAGTGAATCACCCCGACTGACGGGAAAGACAACCAAAGTATCATCCATCTGGTATGGCAAGCCAGAATGCCAGGGTGTCCCATCCTTGAACATTCCCCAACGAAGCCCCCATGCTCCACTAATTCAGGCAGAAGAATAATATATAACAAGGGATGCCAACATCCCAGAAATCAACACACATGCTCAAACAGGTATCCATGTTTGAATTTTAAATAGGAGCTATTAGATATACACAAACTTTTAAGTCATTGTTTTGAAATTTTATCCTTTAAAATTACTTATCTTGTAATTCATTGGTTGTTACTTGGGAAAAGGAAATTTTCAATGAAAAATATTAATTTTTCATGGGAAATTGATACAATCAAACAACAAATATATATATATATATATTTTCTATGGAGAATGATTATTTTCCACTAGAAAATAAAGGCAAACAAACAACAAAATAAAAAAATTTCATGGAAAATGTTGGGACTTTTTAGCTAGAATATAATTGCAATCAAACGGCTACAATCTTGATTTTCACCGGAAATTTTTCCTTAGAAAATTTTTCCATGGAAATATTTTCTTTTCTACCTATTACCCATCTTGCAATCAAACACACCCTTAATGTATTTTTTGTTTTTATTTACAATTATCTGAATTTCAAATTTAATTAAATATGATTATGAAATTATTTATAAAATTATGAGTTAAATTTTTGTGTGTATGTTATTTTAAAATTCTTGCATGATTATTGAATTATGAAGTTTTTATGGTTATTTAATAATTTTTAAATGTGAAGATCGCAAGTTAAAACCTTTACTCTTTTTGTGTTGATACTAAACTTGTTATTATTGGATTTTTATTTAGATGTATATTTTATATGTTTCCTAATATGTTCCAAATTAGAATATCATATAATACAAAAATTGATGAGACAAATAAATATGGGGGTTAATTTTTTTTTACCCACTTGAACTAAGTTGCTTTTTTGATCCGGCACCTCAATTTTTTTAACTCTATAAAATAGCCTAAACTTTTTATAAGTTTCAAATAGGCACCTCCGTCATCATCCGTGTGATGACCGTGAGATTAAGTTGTTAATTTGTTTATTAATTGAGTTAATTTAATAAACTAATGTTATTAAGCTTTAATCAAAAAATTAACTTTTAAAAATTAAATTTTAATTAATTATTCTCGATATCCGAAAGGACAGATGATGATGAACACCGCCACGCGGCAGACGCATTGTTCTTGATAACTCCCACTTTCCGGTCGCTTCCCCTGCTCCACTCCACGAGCACCTTCGACACCGCCGAGGAAGCCGCGAGATAAACGTGATTTCCCCTTCTCTCTCTACTATCAAACCCTCGGAATCTGAGGAAGCTCATGCGTTTCTACGAGATCCGCCTCCCTTGTTTTGTCCACTCCCCGGTGGTGGCCGGTAGCCTTTCCGGTCGTCCTTCTTCCGGCGGCAAGCCTTCCTCTGCGCCCTCCTCCTTGGCCTCTGGCGCGTACGCCGCCGCCGCCTCGCCTGCAAACTCCCAGCCCTCATCGTTTCCGTCAACTACCGTCTCTTCCCCGAGAATCGGTGGCCTGCCTAATACCTCGACGGCCTCGACACCCTCTGCTTCCTAGACATCGCCGGACTCGATCGATCCGACGCTGAGGCCGCCGCGATTGCCAATCTCTCCAACGTCTTTCTCACCGCCGACAGCGCTGGCGGTAACCTAGCCCACCACGCCGCCCGTCTCTGGGCCTCGGAGAACGAATCCAAACCATAGGCGAGGGTTCGGATCTCGGGAGTACCCTGACGCCATTCATGCTTTCTACGTTTTCCTGGAGCTCAAACGCAAAGCCGCGTCGGCGGTTGCGATGGAGATGGATCTTGGAGAGAAGCGGTAGTTGCCCAGACGTCTCATGTTTAATTTTTTAAAAGTTAATTTTTTGATTAAAGCTTAATAACATTAGTTTATTAAATTAACTCAGTTAATGAACAAATTAACAACTTAATCTCACAGCCGTCACACGAATGATGACGGGGGTGCTTATTTGAAACTTATAAAAAGTTTAGGTTGTTTTATAAAGTTAAAAAAGTTAAGGTGCCTGATCGAAAAAGCAACTTAGTTCAGGTGGGTAAAAAAAATTTAACCCATTTTAAGATGGACTGAAGGAGTGTAGTCCAAGTAGAGCTGCATGTCTGAGAAAATAAGGTAGGATGGACAATTGGCCGTATGTTTTTTTTGGTTAAGTTATGTTTGCTTTCCCCGCAATCACATTTCTTAATAAGTAAAACAATTTATTTGAAACATTATAATTCTGTTTTTTTAAACAGTTCTGCATGTGTTGAATGATTAACAGTCCAGGTCATAACAATTTTTAAACTAACTTTATTTGATTTGATGAACAACCAAATCTTTAAGTTGGTGGTACACCTACCTTTATATATATATATATATATATATATATATATATATATATATATATATATATATATATATATATTTGTTAGTGTAAATATCGGTATCTTCTAGAGAATAACCCTGATTTATGCCCAATGGTTGTGATTTATAATCGAGGGAACACCAGCTTTATGTGGAAAATCCTGTAAATCTAAAAAAAACTATGGGGCTCATGCATGATAGCAATCCACTATACATGAATTAATTTAAAGACTCATCAAAGTACATCCTGATGAGAGGAATACATCCTCCATCAATAATCTCAAAGACATGATGTGGAGCATCCAAAGATTGGACGTGGGCTTCATGGATATGAAGAGCAATCAGAAGGGTTTCATAGCGAAAGCCTCATGGAGATGCATGAGAGCAAGACTCCATCATCCAAAGAAAGAGCAAGGTTTCTTCATGAAATTAAGCTTCATAGATGAGAGCTCCATAGATCATGAAGGCAAGCTTCCCTTATCCTTGGGTCACAGGGGATAGGAATCCGTAAGTTTCTTGCCAATAAATGCAAGTGTCTTCTATTTGGCCTCCTAATAACTTGTCTTACAGTGTCTTTTCATGAAATGCAAACCACGTGTTATCATCCTAATAAGTCACACGTAAGTATTTTAAAATTGAGCAGCATTATATATATATATATATATATATATATATATATATATATATATATATATATATATATATATTAAAGTAATTCTTTCTATAAAGAGAGCACTAACATTGAAAGACCAATAATAGAAAACATCTGTCCCCAAATGTCTTCTTTCTCTTGCACCTATATTCTATACCTTCTCTTCACCTTCATTGTTTTTGTTCTTCCAACGAGTGCTTGGCAATCACAAGCGGCATGTTTCACATCAATCATTAGCTTTGGTGACTCGCTCGCAGACACCGGAAACCTCGTTTTCGTCCTCAATAACTCGGATCGTGCAAGTCAACTTCCTTACGGTGAGACGTTCTTTCATCACCCTACCGGCAGGTTCTCCGACGGCCGTCTCATTGCCGACTTCATTGGTATGCATCAGCTTATTTTATAGTTGTTATATTAATGCTACTTAATTAATTTGTGGCAACATATATTCACATATAATTATTATACACACACACACAAGAAGATATATATGGTGATTATTGGTGATGAAGTTTTTCATGTTTTTTGTTATTATAGCGGATGCGTTAGGATTGCCTTTTTTAACACCATATTTGCCCCACTACGGTGATGGCCGGAGTTTTAAGAAAGGGGTTAACTTCGCCGTGGCAGGAGCTACTGCATTGAATGATGACTTTTTTGACAAGAAGGGGATTAAACTAGGGACAAAAAACATCTCTCTGGACGTGCAGTTGAAGTGGTTCAATGAATTCCTGTCTTTCGTGTGCTCTTCCGAAGAAGGTGTGTTTAGTTTTTATTATTATTATTATTATTATTATTATTATTATTATTTAAGAGTTTTTACTTACCACACGGTCCACAAGTAAAAAATAGCTAAATGAGCACTTGTTACTCTTTTATTTTTGCAATAATACTTCATAACCCCTTATTTTTTTTAAAAATTTTACTTGCCACCCATTTAAGTTAGATCTCCCAATCAAAAGTTTTAAATAGTTTATAAAAATCATTTAAAAAAAAAGTAAAAGACAAAAATATCTTCTTTTCACAATTGACATTTACCAATGTAGAATAAATAATTAAAAAAATTCTAAAAAGGTTATAAATTATGATTTTATTAAGGTGTTACAAGTAAATTATGTTAAATTTATATATAAAAAAAGTGATTAACTTATATTTTTATTTAAATTTTAATAACAAACATTAAAAAAAATTATTAGTAAAATATTAAAAATAAAATAAAATAATTAGATTTTTATTAAAAAATTATAAAATACATCAAAAACTAAAAGTGAGCTAATCTTAAATCTTTTGAGTTGCTAAATTACTTGAAATGTGAGAAAAATTATTGAAAATGATATTATATATAAAAAAATGATAAAATTATTACTTTGTATGAATTATAACTCAGGTTAAAGCATAAAACTTTGATCTAGGGGGTGATAAAATAAAATAAAAGAGGAGATTATGAGATATTATTGAAAAATGAGGGGGTGACAAGTGATTTGGCAGTATTTCATGAGATGACAAATAAAAAACTCATTATTTAATTGTGATGAATAGATCAACAACTAATTTAATAAATTATATTTATATATTAAAAATGACAGATAATTATATCATGTTCACATATATATTAGTAGTGTCATTGTCACGAGAACCACATTGATTAAAACAACTAGCTTTAGTTGAGAACCACATGTATTAAAACAACAAGCTTTAGTTAAGTGTTGAATGGATTAATTCAATAAGCATTTTATTAGTCAATTATATAAATGGTGGGCTAGTTTTCTTAATAAGTAAAAACATTGTGATTTTGATGTTTGGAAAGTGACAATGCACCATTTCAATAATATTAATCTTAAAAAAAGGTTAAATTGAAAATATATCACAAGCAATCAAGATGAATCACAACAGACCAACGACTATGTGGCCTATTGATACTGGGTCCTTTGTTGAAAGAAGGGATTCCTCTGTGGATAGCCCCGGGTCGAATCCCACCTCTTGCAAGGTGAGGTCCACAATTAATGGGATCTGTTCGCGTGGTACCAAAGCGCGATTTTTGGTACCATCTATAATTCTATTTTTATATGGAGAAGATGATGATTAATATGTTTATTTGAGATCGATAAATTAAATCATAATGACAAAAAAAATGCTCTATCATAAAGTAGCATTTGAATCAAAGTCTTTCATGGTGTATTTATCCCTTCTAGCTCAATATTTTCTTTGTTTAGTATTTGCTTCAATTAATTAATAAGCATCAAGAATAATTCATTTTCAAAAGGAAATTAAGTTGGCTACTCCATTTCATCCCAAAAGGAGATGGAGGTTGAGAGTTTAAATTGTACTAGTGATGTGTTTCTAGTGACTTATCCACATTTATATAAAAAACATTAAGAATTAAGATAGTTTGAAATTAAGAATCAAGTCATGCTACCAACCTTTATAAGGAAAGTTGGTATTCATTTTTCTTCACAAAAGAGGATGATGGGTTGGAATCACGTCGTTGGCGCAGTTCTAATGGCTTCTTCACATTTAAAAAATAAAATAAAATAAAGTCATGCTAGTTTGACTATAAAATTATGATTAAGCTTGTTAATATAAATGATAAGATTAGTTTAATTCTTTAGGAGGATTAAGCTAATCTTTTAGAGCCTTAATTTGGCTTTTAGTCCCCTTGTTCCCTGTCAAACACCACATCATTTGGGCCTGCGGTCCTCTATGATTAGTTGGTAAGAAAACGATCACTCAATTATCTTTATTACCTTTATCTCTTCCACCGTTTTGTTAGTTCAAATGAGTTGGAAGTCTGATTAACATTATGTAATATATATATATATATATATATATATATATATATATACAGCACTGATATGCTGCGGCCGGCCGGAAATTTGTAATTTCCGGCCGCCTGTTCATTCTGGGTCCTGTAGGATGTTTGAACAATTTCTAACCGTACGGATGGAAAGATCATTGAAAAATAAGTTAGCCTGTCAATTTTCATACAATTTGGAAACTTGTAGGGTCTTCATCTTAAGGGATCAAAACTTATAGGAATCAGGCGGTTAGGAATTTCAAGCGTTAAGTGGGAGGACCAAAGCGGTTACCAAATTATATGAAAATTGACATGCTTAAATTTATTTTGAGCAGATCTTTCCATCCATGCTTTCAAAAATCCTCCAGGGTCCAAATGGGCGGCCAGGAAATGAATAAGATTCTACTTCTACTGCATAAAGATTTGTCACTACTCTATATATATATATATATATATGTTTTCATTTAAAAAACCTCCATGCATACATGTACTCATGTTTGTATATGCAATGAGATCCATGATTCCTTTCTCAAGCTTCACAATATATAAGCTAACACAAAAAATCATAGTTCCCAATTGAAAAACAATATTGCTACAGATCAAAGACAAACACTAGCAACATGAACTTTTATGTCTTGAATTTTTCCACAGAATGTGAAGACATGTTAAGCAGTGCACTGTTCTTAATGGGAGAGATTGGAGGGAATGACTTCAACCATCCATTCTTTGGGGAGAAGCTTTGAAGAAGTAAGAACATTTGTACCTTTGATCAATGCCATCGAGTTCGGCCATTCATTTGCTTTGTGATTGAGCTTGGAGCAAAGACATTGTTGGTCCTCGGAAACTTCCCAATTGGATGTATCTCACATACCTTTCTATTTTCATGTCTCCAATGCAAAGATTATGATGAAGAAACAGGTTGCATCAAGTGGTTGAATGAGTTCTCGAGGTATTACAACCGGCTTCTCATCAAGGAACTAGATCATCTTCGGAAAATGCACCCTCATACAATCATCATCTATGGTGATTATTATCAGGCACTCATGTCTATTTACCAATCTCCAGAAAAATATGGTGAGTTTTCGTATTCATTAATTTCCTGTGTTTGACATATATATATTGCTAAGTTTTTCTAGGTTTTCAATATGGTTCTAGGGTTCCAAAGTTCACCTCTAGGAGCATGTTGTGGAAGTGGAGCTTTGTATAACTATAACTCAAGCTGTTTGTGTGGAGAGTCAGATCAGCGGTGTGCATGGAGCCATCAAGGTATGTTTCATGGGATGGAATGCATTTAGCGAGGCGCTTACGGGAACATTGCTCTTTGGATTGCTTGGAGGGAAGTACACTAATCCTCCCTTCACAGAGACATGCACTCTCCTTGAACCAATTGGAAATCTTGAGTTATGGAATAACATGTAATTGAAATTATATTACGTCAAAGATTGTTTGGTTTTCACGGACATAAGCGAAAATGTTGTATTTAATTCTCTACTAATGTCCGCATGCACATCCATTTTTTCCTTTAAATTTATTTTCATCTTTTAATTCCTTTTTAACCTTCTTAATCATCATAATTAACTCATTAAATCCTTTTTCCAACTAATTAATTCTTTTAATATCCTCAAAATTTATTTGCCTATTTTTTTCTTTATTAAATATATTTTCCTGTTTTCCGAAAATCGGGTCGTTACATGTCATCATAGCACTAGTCGAGTTCCTGCCATAATGCTACCATCTCATTGTAATAGCTGGTAACATCACGGTTGCCCTGCTTTGATTGCCAAGATCGAGTCTTCAAGTCGAAGATCTGAGAGGAATTCTCCAAATCAGAATATGTCTTACACACAGAGTCCCAAACCTCTTTTGCAGCCTTCATAAACATATGGGGTTTGGAGATAGAGATCTCCATTGAGTTGAGCAACCATGTAGTGATAAGAGAATTTTCAGATCTCCAAGTCTTATAGGTTGGATCATCTTCATCAGGAGTCTTCACCTCCCCTGTCAAATACCCCAATTTGCCTCGTCCGTTAATCGCCAGCTTCACTGATTGGGACCACTCCAAGTAATTTCTGCCATGAGTCGATGGACAATAATCATCATAGATGAGGAGTTCATCTTGACATCGAGGTTGCTTTAGAGTTTGAAATAGTGGAATTGGTTATTAGCCAATCCCTTATTTTGATTCTTGCTAAACTACTAACTTTCCAACATTATCCATTAATAATCTCAAAGACATGAGGACGGTGCCCTTGGGTGTGGCCGGAATCACAAGGGCTTCATATAGAAAGCCTTATGAAGATGTATGAGAGCAAGACTCCATCATCCAGAGAAAGAGCAAGGCTTCCTCATGAAAGCTTCATAGATGAGAGCTCCATGGAGGCATGGTCTCCTAACCTCATTAGAGCTTCATGGATCATGATGACAAGCCCCCTTACCCTCGGGGTCCCGTGCTCTTCTTGAGGGGATAGCATCCAGAAGTTTCTCCCTGTCATGTCGTGTCTCACTTGGCCTCCTAATAACTTGCCCTCTAAGTCTCACAAGTCATGTGCCATCATCCTAGTTAAGTCACATGTATATATATATATATATATATATGGGGCTTCCTTCTCGAGTTGCCGAGCAAACTCTGGTACGGTACCTCAAGCGCCACATTCTGGAAGATAGGAAGGGAGAGTGACTAGAGATGGAGATAGATAATGTCAAGCTTGAAGAGATTTTTTTCTTTCCTTTTTTTTTCTTCTTATTGGGGTTTAATTTAATTATGAAAAATATTGTGGTATTGCTACTGTCCATTTAAAACTCTAATATATCAGGCATGTTTGTTTCCATGTTACTCGGGATTAGAATAAAAGAAAACATTAAATTAATTAAATAATAATAACATTTTATTATTTCTCATCGTTCTCAGTAGTTAGATATAAATAAATAGATCAATAAATAATAAGTGAAAAATAAGACTAAGACAAGGGGTAAATTTTTTGAGCAGGTGCCGAACTATGGCCAAATATAATTTTGAGCATCGAATTTCAATTTGTATCTTTTCGGGTACCCTGCATCGATTTGGTTTCACCGGGCGGGTACCCGAGGGATTCCGGCGATTTTTTACTAACGTGGACGCCGGAAGTGCAACATCAGCGCTGATGTGGATTACAATTAATACAATCAAATAAAACCCTAACCCTAATTATAATTAATACAATCAAATAACATTAATTAACAACTAATTAATATAAAACCCAACCCGAGAACTCTATGCAAACCCTTTCTTCTCCGGCGCCGGTAGAGAGCCATCCATTCCGTCCTCCTTCTATCCCCTCCATAACATCGGCAGTGAGCTCTTTCTTCTTCGGCATGGTATGCAAACCCTCTCCTTCTCCGACTTGTCCCATCCTCACTGCTCTCCCTGATGGCTAGCTCTCCATCTTCAACAGCGACCTTATCCTCTTCTCCTCCCTCCTCTCTCTTCTCCGCTCCTCCTTGAGCTCCTCTTCTTTCGCATCGATCCCCTTCTCCCCCTCTCCAAATTCGACCCCTTCCCCCTCCAAAGATCCGTTATTTTGCCCCTCCATGGCCCCGACCATCCCTCCATCTTCTGCTCTCTAATCACCACCGACGCCTTCGACTTTCTCTCCGAGTGGGTCAGCAAAACCCTAGACTAGTCTCCATCCATACCCCATGAACACTTCCCCTCCTACCATCGTCCAAGCCATTGGCTCATCGTTGGAGAACCTTTTTGCTAGCTTCGAGTCCCCCCATCGTACGGCGAGTGCCATCGCTGTCTTTGACCTGAACCTGTTTGCGCTGGTGAGGGAGATTGCGCGATCGGAGATTCACTGGTGAGGAAAGAGGATGATGACTTGGATTAAAATATTTTAAAATATTTGCTTATGTGACACTTCCGGAGTCTACGTCATTAAAAAATCGCCAGAATCCCTCAGGTACCCACCCGGTGAAACCAAATCGATGCAGGATATCCAAAAAGATATAAATTGAAATTCGATGCTCAAAATGATATTTGGCTATAGTTCGGTACCCACTCAAAAAATTTACCCCTGAGACAAGCAAGGTTTTTTTTTTCTTAATTGAGTGGTGGTGTGAAAATATCGATTTGCAAAAGGAAACGGGGAAACGAAGTGCTGGCATCGTCGTTCCCGTGTCTCGCGAGACGCGCTACTATCCTAACATCCCACCAACCATCGCCGTCCAGCACAAGGGTCAATCTTCTTGGAAAGTGTTCCGATTAGGATGGACATCCGAGAATGTTTCAGTTGGGTTAATCCGGAAGTGCAGTGTAGCTGCACAATTATTCAGTTTGAAGAAAACCGGACAAATAGCGCGGGAATGGATGGATGATCATCATCCCAATCGCGCTAACCCCCATTGGTTCATATATATATATATATATATAGCAGTGATGTTATCAGGCCGGCCGGAAATTATATATTTCTAGTCGCCTGCTCATTCTAGCCCCTGGAGTATATTTGAACAATTTCCAACCGTACGGATGGAAAGATCATCGAAAAATAAGTTAGCCTGTCAATTTTCATACAATTTGGGAACTTGTAGGATCTTCATCTTAACGGATCAAGACTTATAGGAATGCAGGCGATTCAGGAATTTCAACCGCGTTAAGTGGGAGGCCAAAACGGTTCTGCGAATTGTATGAAAATCACATGATAGCTTTTATTTTTAACAGAATCTTCCCATTCATATAAAAAAAATACTCAGGGGCTAAATGAAGCGTAATCAGAAATAAGCGATATTCCGGTACCACACAGTATCATTCCTCTCTCTCTCTCTATATATATATATATATATTAAAGCAAATATTCCTTCTATAAAGATAGCACTAACATTGAAAGACCAATAATGCAAAACATCTATCTGTCCCCAAATGTCGTCTTCTTCCTCTTGCACCAATATTCTATCCCTTCTCTTCACCTTCATTGTTTTTGTTCTTCCAGCGAGAGCTCATCAATCAAGAGGGGCATGTTTCATGCAATCATTAGCTTCGGTGACTTGCTCACAGACACCGGAAACCTTCTTTTCGCCCTCAATAACTCGCACCGTGTTAATCGGCTTCCTTATGGTGAGACGTTCTTTTATCACCCTACCGGCAGGTTCTCTGACGGCCGTCTCATTGCCGACATCATTGGTATGCATCGGCTTATTTTAGTTGTAATATTTAATGCTACTTTGTCGCAATATATATTCACATATAATTATCACACACACACACGAAGACATATATGGTTATTATTGGTGATGAATTTTTCATTTTTTTTTGTTATTATAGCGAATGCAGTAGGATTGCCTTTTTTAGCACAGTATTTGCTCCATTATGGTGATGGCCGGAGTTTTAAGAAGGGGTTAACTTCGCTGTGGCAGGAGCTACTGCATTGAATGATGACTTTTTTGACGAGAAGGGGATTAAGCTAGAGACAAAAAACATCTCTTATGGTAGAGGCGGTGGAGTTGTTTTCTAACATGTTTGGAGAGCAGTTCGCCAGACCGGCAGGCAGCGGACGGCGGCTAGGGTTTGGTATAAACCTTATGGCTTTGGTACCATATAGAGAATTTGCTCAATATTATTAATGATTGAGTTTTGGCTTAAATAAGCCATTATTAGGGTAAAAAGAGCTAATAAGCACCCCAAAGATAAGATAATTATAAATACAAATACAAATGGGAAAAAGAGCTAATATGCTCTCTCAATATAAGATAATTATAAAAAACAAATGCAAATAACTCTTAATAGTGAGAGAGAGAGAGAGAGGGCTGAAGGTGATTTTTAAACAACCAGTTTTATTGCATTTCAAATTACAACCAATTTGGTTGTAAGTTGAAATGCAACAAAACTAAGTTGAAATAAAAGTTTTGTTCCATGTAACTTGTACTTTCACAATAAGCCAAACTCTCAAAAATTTAACTTACATGTAAAATTATTTACTTTACAACTAGTTACAGAGAACCAAACAACCACTAAGAGAAATGCAAGCCTCACTCGAGATCCAAGTGCCCTCCTACCAAAATAAAAAATGGTTTATCTAAAACAAAAAAATAAAAAAAAATATTTCAAATTACATTGGGTTGTTTTGTTCGCAGTTAATAGGAAATAAGTATTTTGGTTTTTTAATTATTTGATTTGATTATTTCTAAATGAGTATGAAATTGTTTTATTATCATTTAATTTATTTTTATTAATATGTACAAGCTATTTTGAGGGCTGGAGTGTGGTAGCCAATTTTACTTGTGAAAGTTGGTATGATAACTTATTTTTTTATTATTAAAATTTAATTAAATATAAAATTATTGTTTAATAAAAAGTATATCAAATAAAAATAGAAAATCAAAATTAAATTTAGAAGAAAGTTCCAAAAAAACATTCAAAACTTTGCAACTGCACAAAAAGTCCCTGAACTTTTCTCATTTCCCAAAAAACCCCTGCTTTTTGAGAAGATGTCATTTCATCTCCAAAACAAACTGGCGGTGTTAAAAGAGGCGTGAAATGACCCTTATGCCCATCACAGAGAACTAAACCATAAAGTCAACTGTTCTTCTCCCCAACTGGTAGAGTTCGTACTGTCCTCTGCTCTTCAGAACACTCTCGTCACGCCCACCACCGTCGAGCGCAGGGAAGCCCATTTTCTCGTGCGATCATCGCCGAGGTGAGCCATGCAGAGGAAACTTCTTCACTTATGGGGGTTTGAGGTTTAGGGTTTAGGGTTATCCTGAAGAGTTTATCTTCGATTTTGGGGGTTTTGTGCGTTCGAGATTCATGGGTTATTGTTTGTTTTGGGGTTTAGGGTTTTTGGTGTATCAGTGTGGGTGATTTCTGATTCCGTGTTCATCCTTTGGAATTAAGGCTTTAGGGTTCGTGACTGGTTTGGGGTCTATTTAGGGGTTAGGGTGGTTGAGTATATATATATATTTTTTTTTGCGAAAACATTGAAGGTTTGCGTATATTTATTGCCTAAGTAGTTTATTTTCCGAAAGCTCTCGTGCATTTTAAAGATTGCATGGGTTTTTTTCCGCATGGTTTTGTGTATTTTAAAGGCTAAATCTTGTATTGGTATGCATATGTTTGTTCTATTGTTGTGGGTTGTTGCATTTACCATTTTAGCGGATGTGTGTACGAAATTCATCATTGGATGTGTTTATTTTCCAGGACCAAGCGTTTAACAGTCTATTTCGATTACTTGTTCATGCACCTCACTTGTTTGATGTAATGTGCAGTTCTCTTTAGGATGGGAAAGAGAAACTGCCCGTTCATCAACGCCGGGTGCTACACAGTTCCGTTAAATTGAGACATTAGAGAGAGCTAAAGATTAGATGATGGCCCATTTCGGCGTTAGGGGCTGAGAGAACTCCCTTTCGCCATTTTATGGAGTTGGAGCCTATAATCCAGGAGAGGGGGATACTTGATTCCCTCTTCTCGAAGTACGATGTGAAGACTAGAGTCTTCAAAATAGGTTCGGCTCAGCTTAAGTTCCGGCAGAGGATGTCACCATGATCCTCGGCCTCCGATGCCATGGTGATGTAGTAACCTTCAAAATTTGAAGCCATAAAGGCGATCTCGAGAGTCGGTTCCTGAGCAAAGCAGCTGACCAACACTGCCATACCATCGAGAAGACTCTCGTTGACCTCGTTGGGAAGGGCGACGGTGACGAGGAGAACTTCGTGAAGATGTTGGTCGTTGTAACACCCTTTCCTAACACAGGAACGGATGTCACACCAGCTGGGCCGGGAGTGCACCCAGCCCATAAGCTGTCTATTTTACAACCTGATAACAATACCATTCAAACTAATAAACATAAATGGTGAATAAAATATTCATAATCTTATACAAGGTTTACAATTATTGCGGAAATATTCTAAGATTCTAAACATCAAATACAACAGATTCTATCCTCTTTTGCTATGTCAGAGCCATCTATCGGAACACTCAATCTCGTACACCTGCACATTTTACTTGAGTGAGAATCACTATATAAGGAATATACATAAGTAATATCGGATATATAAGAATATCGAAATAATGCTAATCATATGCATTATCTTCAAATCACTTTAACATGCCAAGCATTTCATCAAAACCGAAATAGAACACAAATGCAATCTCAATCATTACTTAGCATATCATGATCATTATAAAGGTCTCATGTCGACCACGCATGCACCCCTAACTCAATGCCCCGGAATGATACCAGACAAATCCTGGGTGGATCGGGTACTCTCTCCCTGGTAACACCGCATCCCTGCCCAGCGATCTTCTGGTATAAACCGCTTATCTTGCGTAAGGTGCATGTTAGCCGACATTTCTAACATTCCTTTTTCTCTTGTTCCTGTTCTCATATTTCTATCATCTCTTTTCCTTGTTCCTATTCTCCTTCTTTATTTCCTCTCTTCACATATATTTTCATTCACGATACATGAATAAAGCAATCATGACGCTAGTAATATGATCATAATATCAAACCAGCGACATTGCACAAACTTCGATATAAAACTCACAAAATCGTATAAACAAAACCGACGATCAAATCCAACCATAAAACCCATTCAAGTATAGTGAAATCACTCACCTTAGGTCCTTGCTATCTTAGGGTTGCCTCGGTCCTCCTGCCGATCCATAACACCTTTACTGCGTCCTATACACGTTATTTCCTCATTACTATTCATTTCATATCATTTAAAAAAAAAAGGATTTAGCTATGTGTATGTTCATGCCAATTTCCTAAAATATCGGCTTTCACACTATTGGGTACTCTAGCTCTCCGACTCTTTTCTCTAGCTTAAATGCAGAGTTTCTTAACTATAACTTATTTTCTATCAAGTGAGAAACTCAGAAAGATAATAAGGATCATGTTTGGGGCAATTAGTTTTCATATATGTCTAATTTATAGAAACTCTCGTAATGTCGGCATTTCTAAGTCATAACTGACTCTAGAAAGACTTTAGACACCTACACTATTTGATTTCATCACTTCTATTATGCTCCCGAACTAATGGGACATCTGAGAATTGAATTCTAGGTCGTTGAAAAACACGAAATCAATACATCCCAGTCTCTTGTATTTTCTGATAACCAAATGTAAACTTGGAATTAAATCATCTAATTGAAGCCCAAAAACTTCATCATTTCTCTCCAAACATTTAATACATAATCTTTTAATATTCTACTTCATTCCCATAAACATTGGGGCTCCCTAACACCTCTCACATAGCCCAAAAAAAATGAAACTAATCTTGATGTTATAACGTACTACAAGTATTTCCTGCATCCATACTAATAAACTACATCACTTATATATATACAACAAGACCAGGTACTGCTAGTTTATGCAAGGAAATAATGCATCAAACTTCCACGAGTAGTCACTTATTTTCATACCAACTCATCCCGATTTTTAGACTTCTAAATCAAGCAGCTGATTAAAATCAAGATACAATTTCTCATCCCAACGCCTTACTTCTCCATAACCCTTAATGCATGAAATCCATTTTAACTCATGAGAATGTTCCAATTGAGTTTCTGTAGCACTTACTTGAGGATAATGAAATCTCTAAACTTTGTGTTTTCAGTCCTCTATCCCTTCTCCCCCCTTCGTTTGTATCCTCATGTTTCCCTTCGCCACCTATATACATAGATACAAGAGAATCAAAGCAAAATATAAGAGGAAAAGGAGTCTAATCCTCTCTATTTCACCCTCTAAAATGCATTTCACTAGCTCAAGATTAGGGATTTACCTCTTCTCCCCTCTCTTCTACGATGGGCTCTGATTACCCAATCGTGAGCTCCAAGAGCTTGAGGAGAAAGCAAGGCTTATCTCTCTCTTCATTCTTATATAAGCCAATACTTATGAACTAGGGGCCTTTATGTCATTTCCTAATTTTCATTCTTTTTAAATCTTCATCATCCTCATGCTTAACTCATTTATCCCATTTCCAACTAATTTAATTCCTTTAACACTCATCATGACTTTAATTTCCCATTTAGTCCTTATTAAATGGGTTTTAAACATTTTTTTCAGAAAAATAGGGATGTTACAATTCATTTTGATTTTCCATCTATACTTAGGGCTGTCAACTATAATCTTATATAACAATTATAATATCATTTTAATCACTAATGCTCTCATCTCTAACTCTAATTAAACCATTTTATCTTCTAAAAAGGAGTCACCATAGTATATTGTCACACTTTATTTATTTATTTATTTTCCATACCAACTATGGTCACACTAGGGCTAAGTTTGGTCACCCATTTAATTGTTTGGCTTGGGTCCAAATTAAAATTATTGGCCCATTCCCATGACATTTTATTTTCTTTATTTCCAAATATTTATTTATGAATTGATAACCCCCGTTTTATTTTCCAAAAAATTAAAAGTAATCACTAGAAAAACTGGGGCGTTACAGTCGTCTACTTCCTCGGAAACTTTCTGTTCACGAGCACCTCATGTATAGCGCCATATTGGGTTGCGTCGTACGCAGACGACCTCTCAACACTCGAGGACTACGCGGGGGTAGAGGCCACACATAGGTTGTTGATGGAGGACGTCCTCGATGCAGCAGGTTGTGCACTACAAGAAAACTGTAAAATAGCGACAAATATTAGCGAGAGAAAAATTTCATTGCAAATTAGCTAGAGATTGGCGACCGATATATAATTAGCTAGGGATTAGCGGGGAAAACTTTCCGTTGCTAAAACTGGAAATTAGCGAGGGACTTTTACCTAGCTAATTAGCAAGGGAAAATCCGTCGCTAATATTATGATATTCATTGTATATTATAATGATATTAGCGACGGATTTGTCTGTCGCCAATATTAAGATATTTATTATACAATATAACGAGATTAGCGACGGAAATATCCGTCGCTAAGCTCATTATGTATCATTGTGTATATAATGAGATTAGCGAAGAATTTATATATATATATATATATATATATATATATATATATATAGGATATATGTATTTAGAAATAATTACTTACTTTTACTTTAAAAAGGGCGCATGTGAAAATTCAATTTTTTTTTAAAAAAAATCTATTTTTATAATTCCCAGGTAGATCATTATTTTACTAATTTAAATTTAAAAACTCATAATTTTGAATTTTAAATAATATAAATATTTATATTTATCTATATATATTAATAAGTGGACAAAAAGGAATTTGGTAATTTATATGCTTTAGTTTTAATGACGAGGAAGAGGAGGGACGTTTGCATAGAGTCATCTAGCAGGAAGAACAAGAAGCCCTTTTACTCTCCTTATATTTATTTATTTGGTCTTTTCTATGCTTTAGTTTTGAAAGACAGAATTTATATTTAGAAATCTTTGGTAGAGAATTGAGGAGTGATTTTTTTTTCTAATAAACATGTTGAGAAGTCTCGATGAAGAGGAACACGATTCAGGTATCCCTTTTTCTCTTTATTTATTTATTTGGTCCTTTCTATACTTTAGTTTTAATGACCTAATAAATATAGTGATAAACCTTTGGTAGAGAACTTTGAGTAGTAATTTTTTTTTCTCATGAACTTGCTTAGAAGCTTTAACCGTTAGGAGAGGGACGTTGGCGTAGAGTTATTGATGAGGAAGAACATAATTCAAGTATCATTTTTTCCCTCCTTTTATTTATTTATTTTGTCCAGTTTTAATGGCATAATAAACATAATTATAAATCTTTGGTAGAGAACTTTGAGGAGTGTTTTTTTTTCATGAACTTACTGAGAAGCCTTAACCATCAAGTTGAAATATCTTTTTTTTTCATAATGCTTCTAACCATGGAAGAATCTTTTGGCTATGGAAAAAAGGAATATTTGAAATATTTATTTTTTAAATCTAAAAAAACTACTTAAAATTAAGAATATTTAATCCTTTAGAAAATCTATTAAAAGATGCAAATAATAAAAATTAAATTTCACATCAAACAAAATATAAATTTCTATTATTTTAACCCATCAAACCATATTAATATTCTTTTAAAAAAAATACAAAGATTATTTAATTAATATATTTAATATAGTTAATTCACTATTGGTCCCTGGAATAGTGCCCTAATTTCCTCGGGGTCCTTGGAGTTGTTTGTTTATTATTTAGTGTTGTGTGTGTGTGTTTGACTTAAAGGTCCCTAGAAACAGTGGCAAGGATCTATAGATAATTTCCCTTATTTAATATTCTATCATATGCATATATTTTAAAAACACTAACATCTTACAAATGTTCAGGCTTAAGGAATGAAGAACTATGACAAAATTTCAGGCTTGTAATGTTTAATTTTATTTGTGTCACATGTATTGCACTCTACTGCACATAATTTGTGTGCAAGTATATATATGAAGGTTGTGAATTTTGTTTATCCAGCTTCTTTGAATAAATGTTTTTTTGAAAAATGCAATTATTGGTGTTTTATGTATGTCAAAAACTATATTTTCATAGTTGTGTTGTTTAATGTAATCTACAAAAGTTCTACACATATACATATAAAAAATTACGATCCTTATATATCAATATTAGAAAATCAATACATATTTTAAAAGATTACTAATATTTAAATAATATTATTTAAAAATTCCTGAGCAATGCGAGGACCAATTGCTTGTTACAACTAATATAAGCGGTGAATATAAAAGGGCAAATTATCTTTTAATCTCTGGCACTATGTGATACTATTCCCCACCCAAAACACACACACTCAAAACACTATTACACTAAACCCCTACACCCCCCCTAAGGGACCTATAGGCAATTTGGGCATTATTCAAGGGACTAAAAGTTAAATAACTAATAATAAAATCCGCTGCTATATATTCTAATTTTTTACTAATTTCATTTTCCACCAGTAAGTGTTATTTAACAATGGATATTAAGGCTATAATCAGTCAATTAGCAGCGGGGTTCACTAATATGTAATTGGTTAAGTTGGGTTATATAGCGATGGATTTAACAATCCGCCGCTATAGGTCAGCTCGGTTAAGCTGGGGTTATAGTTGCGGATTAAGCTTTTCCCCCTATTTGAGCCCTATTTCCTTTTGTCTTCTCTCTCTCTCTCTCTCTCTCTCTCTCTCTCTCTCTCGCTAGCTCTCCCGAGCCTGTTCACCCTTAATCTCTGCCGTGAGCCTCTCATCCCACGAGCTTCTCATCCTGTGAGCCTCTCCGTAGTATGGACACAACTTTCCCCTAATAGAGATTGCAAATAACTCTAAGGCCTTGTTTGGATTGGTTTTTCCCCCCTAGAAGCGCTTCTTGGGTAAGTTAAGCGCTTCTAGGACAAAATAATATGTTTGGATAAGCTTTTTCAAAAAAGGAGAAGATGTAAAAAGCTGAAAAAATGCTTTTTCAGAAGCAAGTGATGTGTAGCTTCTGAAAAAAAATGTTTTGTAGAAGCTGTTTTAGAAAGTGCCAATTACCAAAACACCCCTCTCAAATCTTTTCAAAGCTATTTTGAAAAGTGTCAATTACTAAAACACCCATTATTTATTATAATTATTTATTTATATTTATTATTATTATTATGATAAAACTGCTTCTAGATTAATCTATCCAAACACAAAAATAACAAAAGTGCTTAACTTGCTCTGAAAAACACTTTTTTCAAAAGTTCTTCTATCAAACTTAAAAAAAATCACTTTGTCAAAAGCCAATCCAAACAAGCCCTAAAGCCTTCTTTCATCCTTAGTTAGAGCTTTTTGTTAGAGTTTGTAGTAGCAAGGATTGAATTTTTCAAAAATTATTATAATTCACAACTGAACAAATTGGCAGGGATCATAAACCACTAATTTGTTGGTTCATGATTGAGGGAGATTGTGAGTTGGAGAAGGCTTCAAACCTTGAGAGGATGATGCTTTAGGAGTATCTATTTGACGGAATCGTCGCTTTTGTGGTTGTTTCTTCTTAGGAAGAAGAGAAAGGAATGCAATGCTGGAACTTTGGTTGTGATTTCTGATGTCCCCGAGGCTTCTGCTAATCGTGGAACGGATGTGATGATCGTCCGAGCTGGTGTTGTAGGCTCCATGCATCCTCGCTTGCACCCTCTAAAAGCCGAGATCCCCTAACTTGATTTCATGATTTGGATGTGGATGAGGTCATTTCATGAATGTTTTTTTTAATTGGGAGCATTACAACTACCGTTTATCTACAAAACAAAGCTAATTTCCTTAGCTCTCCAGCAAGCCAGTCTGATATTTTTTGGTTTCTTGTGATTGTGTATGTCTTTTTCCAATCTCTTTCCAGTCTTGCCAGAGAATCTGCCCCCATGTTGTCCTTCCTTCGCATGCAGGACACCTCCCAACAGGTGAATTTCCTCAATTTTCTTCTACATTCTTCAGTCATAACTCTTGTCCTTTAGTTTGGCTCCTCCCTATGTTGCTACAACAATCTGGTCAGGTGCAGGTTGTCTGATTACAGCGCAACTTTTGTGCTCTCCATGTTTATCAAGGCCTTAATACCTTCTCGCCCTTCCTAAATCTCTCCTTCAAATACTGACTTCACTTTGCAAACCTTTGCTTCTGCAATACATAATTTACCATAGTTAGTGATGATCATATACCCTCCTCCTGCCACTGATTCACTTGGTTCCCAAAAGGCATCAATAAAAAGCAAGTGTTTGAAAACTCCTTGTTGCCACCTTTTCTGATTCTGCTTGACAGTTCCTTAATTTGTTGTGGTTCTGTGGTGATGGTATTCTAGTGCCAATGCTATACCTCTGTTAAAAATTTTCTTTGGCTCTATCTTGCCCATTATAATATTGAGTTGCATCTTCTCTTCGATAGCTGCTATAGTATGCTTCCCACTATCACTATCTCTTCTGTTAAATGCATATGGGCTTCTAGCTTTCTTTTGAAGATGCAATTCCCCTCCTATAAGTCCCTTGAGCCAATGACCCAGTTTCTTAGAAAGCCTATATTCTTTACTTCCATATTAATCTTGCCCATCTGCATTCCAAAAACAAGTGGTTAATTGTCCTATGGCCCACACCGGCCATGTAACAGGTGCATGATCCCTGACACACCAACCTAGAGGTTATAGTTAAACAAACCTCCACTTCCACAACATGCGCCTAGAGGTGAACTTTGGAACCCTAGAACCATATTGAAAACCCGGAAAAACTTAGCAATATATATCAAACACAGGAAATAAATTTGAAAACTCACATATATTTTCAGTGATTGGTAAATAGTTGTAAGTGTCTGATAGTAATCAGCATAGATAATAGTGGTATGAGGGTGCGTTTTCCGGAGATGATCCAGTTCCTTGATGAGAAGCTGGTTTTAATACTCTGAAAACTCCTTCAACCACTTGATGCAACCTGTTTCTTCATCATAATATTTTGTGTTGGAGACATGAAAAGTAGAAAGGTATGCTAGGATACATCCAATTGGGAAGTTTCCAGGGACCAACAATGTCCTTGCTCCAAGCTCAATCACAACAGTCATGGCTGAACTGATGTCATTGATCATTGAAGGTACAAATGTTCTCACTTCTTTAAAGCTTCTCCCTTGAAAGAATGGATGGTTGAAGTCATTCCCTCCAGTCTCTCCCATTAAGAATAGTGCACTGCTTAATTTGTCTTCACATTCTGTGAAAAAAATTCAAGACATAAAAGTTCATGTTGTTAGTGTTTGTCTTTGATCTATAGCCTCCTTTATGTCAATATTGTTTTTCAAGTGAGAACTATGATTTTTTGTGTTAGATTATATGTTGTGAAGCTTGAGAAAGGAATCATAGATCTCATTGCATATACAAACATGAGTACAAGTATGCATAGAGGTTTTTTAAATTGAAACTGTAAGTTCTGTCGGGTTGTCCGCCTGTTGTATAATATGTTGCAACACAGATTGCAACTCACTGCTCACAGAATATCTTGAAAGAGAATAACTAACACGTTCACACACACGCAAAGGTGAAAAACAAGAGAGGACACAAGAGAGTTGGTAACCCAGTAACCAAGCCTACGTCTGGGGGGCCAAGCCCAGAGAAGACAATCCACTTAAGGAGAAGAAAAGATAGGAGTACAAGAGTTCCACTCACTCCCTCACTCTATAATAAGTACCTACTTTCTTGATTGATGATGACCACTATCACCCTTCTCCTAAGGGACTACTCTAATCGGCTCACCTCAATCCTTAGACTCCTAGTCTTATATAGATGCTTCCCTGCCTTCATTACACAACTATCACCTTTAGGATTTCCGGAATCTTAGCGGCCGCTAAACTGGACGCCTTCCACTTTTAGACATTGCAACCTAGTTGCAACTATGATTGCAATGCGACCCGGCTGACAAACTGACCAAGGCTAGAACTTTTATTGCACTACGACCTCGAGATACCTCCAACCTTCCTGGTTGAGTTCTGAGTCAACTTTGTTGGATCCACCTGATCCCGACCTCCGCAACTAGTCGTTCCACCTTTCCATCATGTTCTCAGCCCATCAAGGTTGTACCACTCCAAGGCAGGAGATCTTCATTTATCTTCCAAAACATAATATCCTCAATCATGCTTTTGCTTGTCAATTTTCAAGATTTGCCTTCTTGCATGCTTTCTAAACTTGGTCTTGATTTACCACAGTTTGGCCTTCAATTGTATCCTCAATCAGAGCTTCAATTAGCGAGACAATAAACACTTCAATCAAACCTTGCATCAATCACAAATCAGGTGCAAAATCGGGCTTCCATTAATATCTCTAATCAGCTGAATCTAATCCCTAATTAGCTTCTTTCTGCATGTAGGTTGATTGCTCAATCAACTCTTCCTCTTCATTCAACATGAGCTATAGTCACCAGCCTTTTACATATAGCCTCCAAGCAAATCTCCAATCAAAGATGGTGCCCAAAATATCTTTTCTCCAATATGGTGGTACGCCAAGTATTTTGAAATCACCTGTCAAGTTGGGTTGTACCAAGCTTGCTCCTTAGTAAATATATTCTCCATGCCAAGCATAGCTCCTGTAGCATCTTCATATGGAGTCTTCATGTCCTTGCATTGTCAACCATCTTGCCTTGGTTTGTCAACTTTCTTGTCTTGGTCAATCTTGCCACAACAATATGTGCTATGTCATCATGTGTCAAATGATGCCAACTTGCTTCAGCACTAACAGAAATATATATATATATATATATATATATATATATATATACAGTCATGTTAGAGTGAGACCACTCTAACACCCAAAACCCAACTAAAAATAAAAAAAACAAAAACCCAAACCCAAACCCAAAACCCATCACCGGTTGAGTGATAGAGTAGATTGACGCAAAATGCGGCCGACCTCACCTACATCATTCTCATATATATATATATATATATATATATATATATATATAATATACCAGGCCGGCTGGACATCCGGCCGCCTAATCCTAACACCTATAATATATGTTAAAAATGTATAAAAACTATATATTATATTTTTTTTACAATGTTTTTAGATATATTTTGATTTATCTATAGATTTTAAACAGAGTTTAGATATGTATATATACTTTTTAAATTATCTTATCTTCAAAATACATGTATACAATATTGCATATAATTTAAAAAAGTATATATATATATATATATATATATATATATATATATATATATAAAATCTGTTTAAAATTTATAGATAAATCAAAATATATCTAAAAACATTATAAAAAATATAATACATAGTTTATATATATATATTAGAAATAAGAAAAATGTTACATATATATATATATATATATATATATATATATATATATATATATATATATAAAATTTCCAAATCATTTGAACTTACAAAATGGTGGAAGAGAAAAACGTAATAATTAAATATGATTGAGTGTTCGTTTTCTCACAGACTAATCATAGAGGACCGCGGACCCAAATGATGTGGTGCTTGATAGGGAACAAGAGGATTAAAAGCCAAAGGCTCCAAAAGACTAGCTTAATCTTCCTTGAGAATTAAACTAATCTTATCTTCTATATTAACAAGCTTAATCATGATTCTCGTTGACTTTTTTTTTTAATAAATATGAAAAATTCACTAGAAACACGCAAGTGGCAACATTTAAATTCTCAACCTCAATCTCCTTTTGAGATGAAATGGAGTAGCCAATTTTCCATGTGAAAATTGGTTATTCTTGAAGCTTATTAGTTGAATGAAATATTAAATACAGAAAATATTGAGCTAGAAGGATAAATACACCATGAAAGACTTTGCTTCAAATGCCAATTTATGGTAGAGCATTTTTTTGTCATTATAATTTAATTTATCAATCTCAAATAAACATATTAATCATCATCATCTCAATATAAAAACAGAATTATAGATGGTACTAATTATTCATCTTGACAGCTTGTGATATATTTTCAATTTAACCTTTTTTGAAGATTAATTAATATTATTGAAATGGTGCATTGTCCCTTTCCAAGCATCAAAATCACAATGTTTTTATTTATTAAGAATGCTAGCCCACAATTTATGTATAATTGGCTAATAAAATGCTTATTGAATTAATCCATTCAACACTTGACCAAAGCTAGTTGTTTTAGTACATGTGGTTCTCGTGACAAAGACAGTTCTATTAATATATGAACAAAATTTAATACATGTTATTTTTAATATATAAATATAATGTATTAAATTAATTGTTGATCTACTCATTACAATTAAATAATGTGTTTTTTATTTGCCACCTTATAAAAAATAGCGAAATCAATTGTCATCCGGCCCTCATTTCAATAATATCCCACAATCTTCTCATTTATTTTTATTTTATTTATCACCCCCTAAATCAAAGTTTTATGCTTTAACATGAGTTTTAATATATGTAAAGTAACAATTTTATTGCAACGGTGGATTGTCACTCTCCAAACATCAAAATCACAATGTTTTTATTTGTTAAGAAAGCTAGCCCACCACTTATATATAATTGACTAATAAAATGCTTATTGAATTAATTCGTTCAACACTTAACTAAAGCTAGCTCAGTTAAGTAGAGCACCTTGTTTACACGTGTGCCAACGCCAACGTTGTTTTTTTTTTTTTTTTTTTTTTGATAAAGTAGATAAACCACATCCTTTATTGAGAATAGAGAAGATATAGAAACATACAATCTTACAAGGGTCCCTTGTTGGGCCGGGTTTTACATGTGGGGTATCAGAGTCCCTGGCTGGCATGACCTTCCGGGGATGTAATTAAGACTGTTGATTGGCATTGGCACTGTCGAACCAAGAGAGGAAAAGGAAGTCGATATGTCGGATGAGTTGCCTACAAACGCGCCGTTTGTCGTTGAAACATCTCATGTTCCTTTCTAGCCATAGGTTCCAGGTGATGGCCAACACCGGTGAGTGCCATCCCTTGCTGAGATCCTTCCTCAGCTTTTGTCCCATCATTGCGCGTCCCCATAGATCTTGTATCTTAATGGGAATGTGCCCGATCCCCAGGAGAGATGTGTAGTAGGACCATACTTCTACTGCGAATTGGCATTGAAGCAGCAAGTGGTCGGTGTTTTCCTCGAGGAGGTTTCATAGGTAGCAGTGTGTTCTTTCCCCCTGCTAGTTCCTCTTTGCAAGATTGTGTAGCGTGGGGAGCTTGTCTACCTATGCCAACGAAGCGAAGACTTTAACTTTCAATGGGGCTGATTGCTTCCAGAAGGCTATAGCTAGGGAGGGAGCTTCTCATGCCACCATCCATTCGGGAGTGATAGAGGGACTTGACTGAGAAATCCTGAGATGGGGTGAGTCGCCACTTCCGAGTGTCCGCCATATTGTTTTCCCCGTGGTTGAGGTGCTCTTGTAGCCCTTGCCCATCTCCCACACCCCTTATGCAGGGGGCCCCGATTTAAGCAGTGGTAGGCCTCTTTCGTGAAGTCAGCCGTGCTTCTGGATGGTGAGCTCCATGCCTTTCAAAAGAAGCCAATTATACGATAGTTGACATTCATAAAAAGTTGTTTTAATACATGCGGTTCTCGTGACAAAGACAATACTATTAATATGTGAACATTAATAAATGTCATTTTTAATATATAAATAGAATTTATTAAATTAATTGTTGATCTAGTCATCACAATTAAATAATGAGTTTTTTATTTGCCACCTTCTAAAAAATTACTAAATCACTTGTCACCCGGCCCTCATTTCAATAATACCATGCATTAGGGTATTATTTTTAGGGGTATTTTGGGTATTTCCACTGTATTAGGGTTTTGTTTTTCCTTTCATATTGTTCATCTTTGTAAGTTTCAATTTGCTAAGACAATAGTGAAAGCAGACCAACGGCCGTAGACGTAGCTCTATTCTAGGGTGAACCACGTAAAAATCTATGTGTTCTTTCTTTCTTTGTTTTCTTTACATTCATGCTTTTTTCTCTCACGATCTCTAGGAATCAAGTCGGATTACTATCAGAAAGATATTTGAGATGTATCTTGACACTCTGACTGGTTTTGATTTGTAGGAATGTTTTGTGTTTCGTGTGACTTATTTGTGTCTCCTAAAATTATTGGATTTCTTTCTCTAGTTATAAACTTTTCTTTGTAGACACGATTTCTCTCACCGCTTAATCCGAATCTTTAGAATTCACTTTGGTTTTGGTTGTAGAGAATCTAGACAATAAAAATTAGGGATTTGGAGTGTAGAAATATCATCAAGTAAAAAAATCCTTATCCAATTAGATTATCTTCATTTGAATTTGAATAATCCTTATCCAAACTAGAACTTAAAAAATCTTCATGTGAATCTAAATTTGAATAATATTCCTACTTTAAAAATCTGAATTTGAATAATTTCTAGCCGAATCTTTTTTTTTTTTTTCTCCCCTTGAAGATGAGCCCTAAAATATGGTCTATTTTCAAAAAACTGAACATCTATAGAAATATATATTTTCTTTGAAATGGATCAAAACACTTATATATCCCTTTTGATTTGGAGCAAATCAAACTAATACACATTTTTTTGGCCTCATAAAGATCAAGCTTACTGTAATTTCAATTTGGATTCCTTATAAACATTATACAACCAAATACTCTCAAGGGAATAGTTGAAAATAGTCTTGACTTAGGAAATTTACTCTAAAATAAGCTAAGAGGGGTTTTAAAATTCAAAACCTTTGAAGGCAACCTATTTATTAAGTACACGACACTTAACACTGCAACTCCCCATAAATATTGAGGAAAATTAGTAGAAAAAAGTAAGGCCCATGAAAGTTCTAGAATGTGTTTATTTTTTCTCTCGGACACTCCATTTTGTTGTGGAGTATTATTACAAGAACTCTACTGCACTATTCCTTTTTCTTCAAAATATTTTCATAGGACATTTGCAGAATATTCCCTACCATTATGACTTCTAAAGATTTGAATGCTTGTGTGAAATTGTATTTGAACCATATTATAAAAATTCTTAAACACAGATTCTACTTCATGTTTTTCTTTTAATAAGTAAACCCATGTCACCCGAGTATGATCATCGATTAATATAACAAACCAACGTTTTCCATAGCAAGTTGAAACTCTAGATGGCCCCAAATATCACTATGTATTAATGAAAATGGTTTGGAAGACTGATATAATCTAGGTGGATATGAAGATCTGTGATGTTTAACAAATGCACATATTTCACACTTAAATATATAAGAGCTTATATTTTAAAACAAAATGCTATAATTAATTCGTGGAAGCTCCATGAAGCAACTAGTTTCATTCAAAGTTGATAATGGATGACGATGTAAGCCTATTTTCCAAAGTCAAAGGCAGGGGTGTCTTCGAGCCCAGCCGTTCATGGGCGGCTCAGTGTTTGGCTCGATAAGAGCTCGTTAGTGTTCAACTCGTATTGAAAACGAGTCAAGCTTGAACTTCAATTTCAAACTCGATTAATAAATGCGCTAAGCTTGAGCAGAGGAAAGCTAGGCTCATTTAGACTCGCGAACAAGCTCGTGAACAAACTCGTTTATAGGCTTGTTTGTAAGCTCATTTGTGAGCTTGTTTATATATATATATATATATATATATATATATACTAAAAATGTTTGGGTATAAAAATATTTGGGTGGATGTAAAGATTAGTATTGATGAACAAGCTCGTGAACTGTAATTCTTCAAACGAGCCGAGCTCGAACAAAAGTTTTTTACTTGATTCGAGCCATGAGCCGAGCTTGAGCTCTTCCTTTTAGTCACGAGCCTAGCCTGAAACACGAAAGCTCGGCTATGCTCGGCTCGAATACACCCCTAGTCAAAAGAGGCACTGGAGTCAAAAGTCAAAGAAGCTGAGAGAGAGAGAGAGAGAGAGAGAGAGAGAGAGAGAGAGTAATCGATGAGAACTTAAGTTTTTTAAATAAAATAATTGTTAGAAAATAATCAGGAATTTGTATATAGTAATACTAAATAAAACAGATACTTATATATTTTGTAAACAAGTAAACAGTAGAACTGACTTGATTTGAGATTGAGGCTAGCGTTGATGCTATGTCCTATAGCAGCCAAGAACCTAGCACTCGGTTTCTTGGTGGATTTCCTTTCAGAATTGTTTGAAGGATTGGAAAGATTGAAAAGGACAAGATAAGATGATTTAATCAAACTAATACTTTGGTTCAGGTTTTATAGGAAGTTAAACACCCTTTGCAGAAAGATGCAATGCTTGGAGAGGGGATGTGTCCTTCTGAGAAGTTGTGCTCTTTTGAAAGGTTGTGTTGTATAGACACACCTCTTCACCAATTAAAATATATATAAATATATAAATATATATATCTTTTAAGCCCAAGCCTCATCCAAGTCAAAGCCCAAGCCAAACCTCATCCAACCAAAAGCCAAAGGCTTTATTCAATTTACTAAGTGTCTCATGCATGTGAACACTTATAAACTATCCAACTTTCTCTCAATCTTTAGATGTGGGACTATCCTTCGCTCTATTTCTATACAAAACTCCAACAATAATAACTAATGTTATCATGGGGAACCAAATTTAATTAAACCTTGATAGTTGGCGTTGGTAAATTGAAGTTTGACCACTATTTCATTTCGACCCCTGATTTTGATAAAAACTATACTAAAGTCCAATATCATTATAGGTGTTTTACATATAAGTCCAAAAGTTTTTCAAAATCCACTTCTATTTTATTATTAAAGCAATTCCTTCTATAAAGAGAGCAGCACTAACATTGAAAGACCAATAATACAAAACATCTGTCCCCAAATGTCTTCTTCTTCCTCTTGCACCAATATTCTATCCTTTCTCTTGACCTTCATTGTTTTTGTTCTTCCAGCGAGAGCTCATCAATCAAGAGGGGCATGTTTCACGTCAATCATAAGCTTCGGTAACTCGCTCGCAGACACCGGAAACCTTCTTTTCATCCTCAATAAATCGGGCAGTGTAAGTCAAGTTCCTTATTATGGTGAGACGTTCTTTCATCACCCTACCGGCAGGTTCTCCGACGGCCGAATCATTGCCGACTTCATTGGTATGCACTAGCTAATATAATTAATGATTTTATTTGTTACAAACTAATGATTATTGTCGATGAATTTTTCATTTTTTTTTTGTTATTATAGCGAATGCGGTAGGATTGCCTTTTTTAGCACCATATTTGCCCCATTATGGTGATGGCCGAAGTTTTAAGAAGGGGGTTAACTTCGCCGTGGGAGGAGCTACTGCATTGAATGATGACTTTTTTGACAAGAAGGGGATTAAACTAGTGGCAAAAAACATCTCTTTAGACGTGCAATTGAAGTGGTTCAAGGAATTCCTGCCTCTCATGTGCTCTTCCAAAGAAGGTGTGTTATTATTATTATTATTATTATTATTATTATTATTATTATTATTATTATTATTATTATTTAAGATTTATTTATTTATCATCTCTAAAAAATAACCAAATCATTTGTTACCCCTCTAATTTTTAATAATACCCCATAACCCCTTTATTTTATTTTATTTTATTTGCCACATCTTAGTTAATTTATCAATCGTGAAAGTATAGAGATGAAAAAAATCAAATTATAATAGAGGGACTAAAAGGGTCGGTTCCGTATAATAGATGGACTAAATTGGGTATTACACCTATAAAAAATGGTAAAATTGTTACTTTACATATATTAAAACTCATGTTGAAGCATAAAACTTTGGTCGAGGGGTGATACGTAAAATAAAAATAAATGAGAAGATTTTGATATATTATTGAAAATGAGGGCCGCCGGGTGACAAGTGATTTCGCTATTTTTTAGGTGGTGGAAAATAAAAAACTCATTATTTAAATGTAATGTGTAGATCAACAATTAATTTAATAAATTATATTTATATATTGAAAATGACACGTATTAAATTATGTTCATATATTAATAGTACTATCTTTGTCACGAGAACCACATGTACGTATTAAAACAACTAGCTTTAGTTTAGTGTTGAATGGAATAATTCACTAAGCATTTTACTAGTCAATTATGTATAAATGGTGGGCTAGCTTTCTTATAATTCACTACAAGAAAACATGTGCATCACAGATGAAAAATTTCATCACTAAAGGGTTAAATTCCGTTGGCAATATACTTCATCAACAGATATTTTCCGTTGGAAATTCTATCACCGAAAACCGAGTCGTTGAAACAATTCCGTTTGGGAAGAGATTTTCCGTCGATGATGGTTACGTATCACCAACGAAACAATCTGTCGGTAAAATGATTAACAACCATGTAATTTTGGTCTATAAAGGTGCATATTACTGACGAATTCCGTCACGAAAACCCTTATATCACCAACGGAATTCCGTCCATGATAACCTTTACCATCAAAGGAATTTCGTCTCTGAATGTCCTTATCACCCACTGAATTCGGTCCCTGATAGCCTTCACCACCAACGGAATTCATTCCGTTGGAATTCCTTCGCAAAATCCGTAGGTGATATTTACTTGAATTCCGTTGGAAAAATTTCGTCTCTGATGCACATGTTTTCTTGCAGAATTGATATGTAAAAACATTGCGATTTTGGTGTTTGGAAAGTTAATGCACAATTTCAATAATATTAATTAATCTTCAAAAAAAGGTTAAATTGAAAATATATCACAAGATGTCAAGATGAATCATTAGTACCATCTATAATTCTGTTTTTATATTGAGATGATGATTGATATGTTTATTTGAGATTGATAAATTAAATCATGATGACAAAAAATGCTCTACCGTAAATTGGCATTTGAATCAAAGTCTTTCATGGTGTATTTATCCCTTCTAACTCATTATTTTCTTTATTTAGTTTTCCTTCAACTAATAAACTTCAAGAATAGCCAATTTTCACAAGGAAAGTTGGCTACTCCATTTCATCTCAAAGTTTTTGAGATTGAGGTTGAGAACTTAAATGGTACCAGTGGCATGTTTCTAATGACTTGTCCATATTTATTAAAAAAAAAAATCCAGTGAGAATAAAGACAGTTTGAAATTAAGAATAAAGTCATGCTAGTTTGACTATAAAATCGTGACTAAGCTTGTTAATATAAAAGATAAGATTAGTTTAATTCTCAAGGAGGATTAAGCTAATCTTTTAGAGCCTCTTGTTCCCTATCAAACACACATCATTTGGGTCCGCGGTCCTCTATGATTAGTCAGTGAGAAAACGAACACTCAATCATATTTCTTTTAGTGCTGAAGCAAGCAAGTAAGCATCATTTGACACATGGTGACGTGGCACATGCTGATGTAGTAAGATTGACCAAAACAAGAAAGTTGACAAACCATGGAAAAATGGTTGACAATGCAAGGACATGAAGACTCCATATGAAGATGTTACAAGAGCTATACTTGGCATAGAGAATATATTTACTAGGGAGCAAGCTTGGTACAACCCAACTTGGCAGGTGATTTCAAAATACTTGGCAGCTCACTCATATTGGAGAAAAGATATTTTGGGCACCATCTTTGATTAGAGGCTACATGTAGAAGGTTGGTGACTACAGCTCATGTTGAATGAAGAGGAAGAGTTGATTGAGTAATCAATTACATGTGGAAAGAAGCTGATTGGGGATTAGATTTAGCTGATTGGAGGTATTATCGGAAGCCTGATTTTGTAGTTGACTGGTGATTGATGCAAGGCTTGATTGAAGTGTTTATAGTCTCGCTAATTGAAGCTCTGATTGAGGATACAATTGAAGGCCAAACTGGGGTGAATCAAGACCAAGTTTAGAAAGTATGCTGGAAAGCAAATCTAGAAAATTGATAGCCAAAAGTATGATTGAGGAGATCAAGTTATGGATGATGAATGAAGATATCGCTCCTTGAAGAGGTGCAACCTTGATGGGCTAAGAACGTGACGGTGAGGTGGAATGGCTAGTTGTGGAGGTCGGGATCAGGTGGATCCGACGAAGTTGACTTAGAACTCAACCATAAGAGTTGGAGGTGTCTCGAGGTCATAGTGCAATGAAAGCTGTAGCCGTGGTCAGTTCGTCAGCCGGGCCATGTTGCAATTATAGTTGCAACTATGTTGCAGTAACTAAAAGTGGAAGGCATCCAATTTAGCAGCAGCGAAGATTCCGAAAATCCTAAAGGAGATAGTTGTGTTATGAAGGCATGGAGGCGTCTATATAAGACTAGGACTCTGAGGATTGAGGTGAGCCGACTAGAGTAGTCCCTTAGAAGAAGGGTGATAGTGGTCATTGTCAATCAAGAGAGTAGGTGCTTATGATAGAGTGAGGGAGTGAGTGGAACTCTTGTACTCCTGTCTTTTCTACTCCTTTAGTAGATTGTCTTCTCCAGGCTTGGCCCCCCAGACGTAGGCTTGGTTAGCCGAACTGGGTTACCAACTCTCTTGTGTCCTCTTTTGTTGTGCACCTTGCTTGCTTGTGAATGTATTAGTTATTATCTTTCGAGATATTCTGTGAGCAGTGAGTTACAATCGATGTTGCAACACATTATACAACAGGCAGACAACCCAATAGAACTTACAGTTTCCATTTAAAATACCTCTATGGATACATGTACTCATGTTTGTATATGCAATGAGATCCATGATTCCTTTCTCAAGCTTCACAACATATAAGCTAACACAAAAAAATCATAGTTCTCACTTGAAAAACAATATTGAAATAAAGGAGGCTATAGATCAAAGACAAACACTAACAACATGAAGTTTTATGTCTTGAATTTTTCCTTAGAATGTGAAGACAAGTTAAGCAGTGCATTGTTCTTAATGGGAGAGATTGGAGGGAATGACTTCAACCATCCATTCTTTCAAGGGAGAAGCTTTGAAGAAGTAAGAACATTTGTACCTTCAGTGATTAATGCCATCAGTTCAGCCATTACTGTTGTGGTTGAGCTTGGAGCAAAGACATTATTGGTCCCTGGAAACTTCCCACTTGGATGTATCTCAGCATACCTTTCTATTTTTCATGTCTCCAATGTAGAAGATTATTATGAAGAAACAGGTTGCATTAAGTGGTTGAATGAGTTCTCAGAGTATTACAACCAACTTCTTATCAAGGAATTGGATCATCTCCGGAAAATGCACCCTTATACCACCATCATCTATGCTGATTACTATCAGGCACTCATAACTATTTACCAATCTCCAGAAAAATATGGTGAGTTTTTGCATTCATTAATTTCTTGTGTTTGATATATATATATTGCTAAGTTTTTCAGGGTTTTCAATATGGTTCTAGGGTTCCAATGTTCACCTCTAAGAGCATGTTGTGGATGTGGAGGTTTGTATAACTATAACTCAAGTTGTATGTGTGGAGAGTCAGGATCAACGATGTGCATGGAGCCATCAAGGTATGTTCAATGGGATGGAGTGCACTTAACTGAGGCTGCTTACAGGAACATTGCTACTGGATTGCTTGGAGGGAAGTACACTAATCCCCCCTTTACTGAGACATGCAGTCTCCTTGAACCAATTGGAAACCTTGAGTAACTTCACATTAAATTTAAGGGTTATTTGGTTTCTTTATTTCAAATTACTATGGAATCACATGTAATTAAAAGTATTGTATTTTAACTTACGTCAAGATTGTTTGGTTTCTTGTAATTGAAAATGTTGTATTTAATTTTCTACTGTTTGGTTTAATGTAAGTTTAGTGATATCGTTATCCTATAAAATAAGTAGTGAGATTAATTACTCTTATCCAATTTTTTATATTTAATATTTTTTAAATATTTTATTTAATATCAAATTTTCATTTTAAGATGGATGCACAAGATACAGGAAAATCTATATGTATAAAAAAAAAACTTTCAACCATTGAATCATGGCTAATAATAAAATTTGAGTTTGAATTAAATTTATAAACTGACCTTAATTAAATGACTTGATTGTTCAATTATTCATATAATTAACATTGAGTGTTGAATCTCCAATCTAATGACATGCACCTCCTATCTCAATCAAAAATCAAAAACCAAAGCTAATCCACAAGCCGGACTAAATAGCTTGAAACCCTAGAATCTAACTATTTTGGAAATTTTGCCAAAAAGGCAAAACTCCAAAAATTATTCAAATTTGAAATTTAAAACAAACCAAATAACTCAAATTTGAAATTCAAAATCTAAAATAATCAACCAAAATTATAGACCAAATCAGAATCAAGTCATATCCTAATTCGACAAACGATTTGTTACCTAAAATAGTAAAAATACCTAAAAATAAAGATTTGAGGGGGGAAATAATAGAATTTGGTGGCAAAAATTGATGCCCATTGAACAACGCTTGGTGACCACGTGGTTGGCGCCTAAACAAGCTTTCTGGATTGGGTTCAAACGCGTGATTCCAACAGTTGTAGACAAAGTTATGACCAAATGAGTAAAACACATCATCTGGCTCCAATCCTCCTGCATCAGCCATCCTGGGTTGGAAAAAAGTCGCCCTCGAGTTCACAATAGCGCCTTCAAAATCCATGAAACAAGGACTCACCAGATCCAATCTTCCGATTCATGAACTTATTATACTCGCCAATAGGAAACAACCAAGTACTAATATAATAAAAAAAAATCACCAACATTAAAAAGTACCTGCTTAAATCAATGACGTGTTTCCTTGTTAGAGATTCATGCTAGATAAATAATCATCTTCCTTCTCCTTCCACTTGGTCCAACCATAAGTAATATACCATCGAGCTGTAAGCGCCATAACATGCCCCTCACTAGACCGGGATATGACCTCCCCTCAGGCACACTATACACCACTGCTTGGCCAGTTTCCATAAGTATATTATTGACCAATGGCCTGGCTTCTTGAACTTTATGTCCCCTTGAACTCCCAAACAATAATTGAACCGTTAGTGATACCTTTCTCATACGTCAACTTTTTTGCTTCAGCAAGTTTCTCCTTGTGATTTTGGCTCTTGATTTTAAGATCAACACAAACCTTCTTCGCAGCTTTGTCAGTAATATAAATTATTTGTATGACCTCAAAAGGCAAAACCTACGCATTCTTCACCCCAATCTTTAAACTGAAAGTTGCTTTTGATTTCAAGTCCTGCAAAGGCATGCCATCATCTAGAGAGTCATTCATCTGTAATTTATGGAGAGTGTAACGCCCCGCCCCCAAAATCCTGGGCTGCTGGCACGCTTCCTGACCGCTATACTACCGGCAAATTTGAGGCCCTGATCGGATACGAAGCCTCGATGATCAACCATACAAAATCACATACACAAAGCGGGAAATACATATAATGTAATTAACATGTCTAAAGCATGAAAAATACAGCGGAAAATATATATGTAAATCCCTGGGTTACAACCCTAGTGTCATATCATATAGGCTCCTACTCGGGAACCTAAAAATGACTCTCACACTAAAATGCCGACAAAAAGTTCCCACCTCAGCTCTCAAATCCCAGCGTCCTGCGCGACTCCTCGATGTACCGCAACCTAATCCTCGGGATCTGAAAAAGAGTGTCAACAAGTGTATGAGCTTTCAGAAGGAAAGCCCAGTAAATGATCTCACAATGAATAGATAAATCATGCTATCAAATCATGAAGTGCTGAAACAAAAGCAAATCAAATAAGCATGACTAGACACGACCGCAGTCATGTCGGACTTATGAGTATATCTACGGTCACCCATGAGTAGTCATCCCCCGTGCAGTCACCAGCAATCGCCGATGTCGACCAACTAGGTCGTCGGACTCGCAAGTTCGGTAGCGCTACTATCATACATGCACGTACACGGCCAGCGTATCATCCCACTGACGGGCTATCAGGACAGCAGAGTTCCATCCCCCTGCCAGGGAAAGCACGAACGGGGTGTCCACCAGCCCTGAACACCACAAAGGAGCTACACTCCACTGCAACGGGCGGAATCATCCACAAGAGCAACAGAGGTCAAGTGGAAAATAATATCTATCCAACCAAGTATACATACACAATGGATTCACACAACAATAATCCACTCATCAACATGTATGTATAAATCCACAGAGATTAGGAAATCAATCAATCAGGAGATCAATGGAATATCAATTAACAGGCTAATTGCAAGATCCAAAGAATACTCCGTAGAGTGAAAACGAGGCAAGATCACTTACAGGTCTAGAATCTATCCGTCCGTACATGTCCTCCCTGACGCGTCTCCCCGCTCTACTTCGGGATCTGATAAACGAACAAGACCTCAGTACATATACATTAAAATACCCTAATTACGCATTTGCCGAAATATCGGCTTCTTAATTCATAACCGGCGAGTTGAGGGCTTATAAAACCTGCCGGCATCAATTTTATTAGTTTAATTATATCCCCGAAGTATCGGAACAATCGGAATCAAATTCCGAGTCTTTTGAAGAACATTAGAATTAATAGTTCACTCTATGTCGGTAGCTACAGTAACTGTATAAATCTTGAACTCGAAACTTCAAATCGAAGTTCCAAATCTTCACCGTTCCTTCCAAAATTTCTATTACATTATATTCCCAATATTATCTTTCACTTCCCCCAGATTTGGGCTCGTTATCAACTCTATAGATCCCATAATAAAATGAACAAAATCCATGTTCTGCAGGTGCTACAGTAATTCCTGCACTTTTACTTATGCTTCTAATCAAGCTCTAACCCTCATTGGCATATGTGTTTTTAATACACTGGTTCATTGAAGTATAAATCTGCAGTTCTATTAAAAATCAGCCCACTAAATATTAAGTCAAGGATCTAATCCTTAATGATTAGTCCAACTATCCATTTGAATGAACATTTCATCTCATACATACAACCCTTCATATATGTTGTAGTTGCAGCCATACACCTCCCAAATTAATAAAATCAATGCACAACACTCACTAATTACTAGGTTAACTTCAACATTCAAAATAAGGCATAATTTCCCATGCTGCCCTTTCTTGAGACTTAAACATTCACTATATTGAACTAAATCACATGAAGCTTACATGGAGATTTTCACAGGACCATCAACCAAGCTTCTTAGAGCTGTAAGCATCTCATGAAATACATCCCAAATTATGCCAAAAATAAATCAACTCATACCCAGCCTTTTTACCCAGTTGCCATTAAGCATGAATAGCTAATGGTCTTATCCCATGACTTGTAATGAATATTCTTGTATAGGTGTGCATGTGAATCACAAATATTCAGCCTCTACCCTTGTTTAAATCCAACTGCAGTTCATCTAAGTGTAATACTCTTCTATCAATGTTCAATCAGGCTTAACATTTGACTACCTGTTCACGAGGGCCTTGAAAGCATGGAATAACAAGATTTTCTAGGCTGCAGGCCTGCAGAAACTGGGCATGCTTCTCATCACCAAAGCAGAGTCTATAATGACAACATTAAGTCTCAAATATCAGAAATTCTAGTCATCAAAGTCTCTTAAATTCAAACACCAAACCACCTTCAACACAACCCACAGAATAGAACTGATTCAAGTACATGCCCAAAATCCTATCAACTTTCCCATTCCTGACTCAGTAGCCTACTCATAAATTTGTTTTCTTCTCATCGTCATTACAAACAACACACATCAAAATTAAGAAGAAAATTCAACAATGGTGCTACCTAGAGACAGTTCTTGACAATGGAGTCATGGTTACCCCTTCTCCGCCGCCGTGATGTCTGTGTTCATCTTGACAGCTTTACTGATAGCAAAGGAGGTCTACCTCTTTGAAATCAAACTGAACTCGTTCCTCGAGAAACGTGGCAAGATCTATGGATTCCCAACGGTTGCGTCCCCGATCAGTACCACCTTGAACACAAAGTCCATCTCCTCTGCTCATATCCACCATTTCCACACCTCCACGGGATTTCAGGGCCGCAGGAGATGAGATGCTGATCGTCATGGAGTTGCGAGCGTCTGTAGCCCAAATGAAGACCTCCACCATCTCCTCTTTCGGTCATGGAGCGTGGCCTCCCATGCTCTCTTTTTTTTTCTACCAAAAAGTTAAGGGGAGATAGTGACAGCAAGAGGAAGACTTCAACTTAGGTTACACTTGTTGGCAATTATGTACACCAGCATCATCACCTATTCCAGCTGATATGACACCCTTGCCTTACTTGCAAGCCTCTAAATCAAATTTACATTAAAGATCCTCCATACTAGGGTATTTCCAACTCATAATTAATTAGCAACAATTAATACTAATTAATCATTCAAAAAAAATTAAATTCCTACTATACCAAATGGGGTGGTCTTCACAGAGAGCCTCCTCAGACACCATATTCTTATAACTGTCTCTATCAATGACCACCTTGCAAACTTGTTCGGTAACTGTGCAGGTATTGGTAGTCAGTAGACTCTCATGAACGCCTAAAGTCTCTTGGCTATATCCATACAACACATCGCTTGCCCCGTCAACATCATAGATGGGCTCGTCAATCTTCTCCTCGTAATCATTATAGATGGGCGAGATCTCCTTGTGGAATCGAAAATACCTGCCTGACATCGTGTCTGTGAAGAGAAACCAGGTGACACATCGAATCACAAATGGTTATTTTATTCATTTATTTTGGTTATTGTAGGTACTTTCATTCCTAATACAGGCAAACCTCTATTATAAATTACCCCAGACAAAGTCTTGGGAACCTCCGTTTAAGGGCAAAAGTACAAGTAAAAGTAATGAATAAACATAATTCATTTATTTGAAAATTATAATTTTTATTACATATAAATATCATAATAGGATGTTTATACATATTATTAATTAATTTATTTATTTAAATAACGTTGCCTTTCACCTTGAGATGTATGCTTCGCTACTTTGGGATTTATGCCGCTTTGGTTGCCTCAAGATGCCTACTTTGTCACCGCCTTGAGATTTGCACTGCCTTAGGATTTATGTTTTGTCGACTGTCTCAAGATGAGTGTTTTATCATCGCCTCGAGAGTCGTATCACTTTGTCAGCTGCCTCGAGTTGCGTATTCTATTAGCCCATCGAGATTTGCGCTTTAGGATTTGGATTTCATCGACTACATCAAGATGCACGTTCCATAGTCGCATCGAGATGTGTATCATTTTGAAATTTGTGTTTCATTATTCATCTCAAGATGTGTGTTCCATCGTCGCATCGAGATACGCGTCATTTTGAGATTTGTATTTTTTATGATCGGCCGCTCCAAGATGCATGTTACTTTGTACCATAAGGATGCGCGCCGTTTTGAGGTTTATATTTCATCGAATGCTTCAAGATGAATGTTTCATTACCACCCCGAGATTCATATCGGCAGCCTCGAGATAAGCGCTCTATCACCACCTTGAAGTCCGTGCCGCTTGGGGATTTGGATTTTATCAGCCAGCTAAAGATGAATGCTCCTTCATTGCATCAAGCTGGCGTGCTACTTTGAGATTCGGATTTTATTAGCTGCCTCGAGGTAAGTGGACCTCCTTCGCCTCAAGATGCACACCACTTTGAGATTTGTATTTTGGGCAACCTTGATATGTATCTCTCATCGTCGCCTCGAGATGCGTGCACATGCACATGTAAGTGAATTCAAATTTCTCTTTTTTGATCACATTTTAGCCATAAAATGCCATTTCATTAATAATATTTTTAATGTTTTAACATAATTAAATCAACCTATTTTTTTTTATGAAATAGGACCCAAGTCTTTCTCTCTTTTTTTTACATATTTTTTTAATGGGCCCAGCTCCCTTTTTCCATGGCCTTTTTTTTATTTATTACTTTTTTTTTTATTCTATCACCAGCCTTCTCTTAAACATCATCATTCCTTTGACTTTCATTTTTTTATTGTTACTATTACTATTATTATTTTAAGCTAGTCCTTTGACTTTCAGCACATCATTAGCTTATCTCCCTTCAAAAATCATCAATTTCAATTTGTAACAAAAGCATCAACCAAATGTGCAATTACTTCAAGGGGACCTTTTAATACACATTTAAAAGTATTAGTAGCCTCTCAAGGTTTGTATTATGAGAATGCTCTTGTGGTGAATGGCAGATTTTAGATGAACCATTTGCAAGGGCATGAAGGCCAAGCAAAATGGCAATATGGCAAAACAACATCAAATATATTCAATATACCAATTCCACATATATTGAACACCAAGCACTTCTTCTAGCCAATGAGAATAAGTTTTATTATCTCCTTGAGAATTATTGAGAGGAAGAATACTAGATCATACATTCAAAGCAAGTCAAATATTTCATTAAAGCATTTCATCGAACACTTTAAGGGCACCTTACATAACTGCACATTTAATCATGCATTTGGAATGCCCCTTCAATGAAGTTTACAATCATTCATATCAACTGGATTACACAAAATGTAGTCACTACAATCTTGCTCTTTTTCTCATTATGAAATTACTATAGTTTGCTCTTCTTCTCATATACCCTTTCTATTTCCATTTTTCCTTCTCCATCTTCTTCTCCTTGGCTTTTGCTTTTACAGAGTTTGTAAAAATCCAAGATTTTCATGAATAAAAAGGATTTAGAATTTCCTCTATTTAATTTCTAGTTAAATTGCCAAAGGGTATTTTGGGGATTAGTATAAATCCCAAGGGCATTTTGATAAAATGGGCATGAATAAATTATCTCATAATTTATTTAAGTTAATTAGTAATTTATTTAATTAAATTTGGAAATAACCAATTTAATTAAATATGGAAAGCCTCTAAATGATTATTGATTGGAACTAAGATGGAAGACAGATTCAAGTTGATTTAATCAATTTTGAGGAAAGTCCTAAGTTGGTATGACTTGATTTCAATTGAAAAGGATTAAAAGGAAGGAGAAAATAATTATAATCTCTTGATTTAAATTATTTGGACTGCCAAGGGTCTGGTAGTAATTACAAAAAAAATAGAGGATTGAAAAATAAATGTGTCTTCTCAGAGAAAGGACCTAGACATAAAAGTAAAAAGGAGAAAGACTGGAGAGGAAATTCACACTCTCTCACAAGATAAGGACCCAAATGTAGTTTTGTGAAATTAGGGGACTTTTGCGCATAAGACCAGAAGGACTGTGTATAGAGATTGGACAGACGGCTAGGATTTAATCATCCCTCAGGGTCTTGTCCTTGAAGCAAAGCGATCAACAGTTTTGCTAGGTAATTGGCATCCTTATGGGAGCGCTCCTACCGTGCGGCCAACTCCCAGCCATTGATCTGACGAACAGATCAATCTCGAGGCACCCATAGCCACTCTCTTCCCCGCCAGTTTACCATCGCTGGAGCGCGCCTCCGCCATGATCAAAGGACGTCTTGAAAAGGTAGGCAGTGGGGTTGATTTACATGCGATCTCCGTTATTAGTGGGATCCATCGCACCGAGATCCTCCACATCCCCTTATAAATACCGAACCACCTTCTGCGAGCCACACTCGACCTCGTCGGAGCTGCAGTGATCACCTTTACCGTGAGAGGAAGGGGAAGAAGAAAGGAAGCTTCGCAGTGGATGACTGAGGGTGCGAGAGTAGAGAAGTAGATACGGTCAACCTCCTCTGTCTTTCTCTGACCGGCAGTGAAGCATCACGAGCGCACCACCATCGTCTCCGGTGAGCTTCCTTCCATGTTTTTCTTTTTACTATTCCAGTCGAACATGCATTAGGAAAGGGGAGTTAGACAAAGGGGAGCCTGTAGTTCATCGGGTTCTCTTCCACCGTGGACGGGACGACAGAGGGAAAGGACAGGCCATGGGCGGCTAAACTCCGGCGAGGAACAAAGAAGAAAATTAAGGAGGACTCCGGCAGATGGAGGGACCTCGGTATTGGGTTCTCCGGTCACAGGCCCCATGGGAACTCGCCAGAGACCATTGGACAAGAAGAAAACCCCATCACGGGGTCGGGCGCGATCGCCTTCTCCGGGACGGTTAGGGTAGTTAATAAATTATAATGATTAAATAATTTGATTAATTGTTAACTAAGTTATTTGATTTAACTAATTAGTTCATTATCTGGTAAATAATTGATTAGTGAACTAATTAGAAATTAAGGGTGCGTTTGGATGGGGGATTCATTCCTTTACAGAGGAGAATGAATCCCCCCAAAAATGGATACCCATGTTTTGGGTATTTATTGAGAGGAATGAATCCCTTTTGTAAGGGATTAGGAATCCCCTCATGAGGGGATTGGCCATTCCCCCCAAACATGGGGGGAATTGTTAATTATAATTATAATAATAAAATTATAATTAACAATTTAAATATAATAATTGATTATTAAAATTAATCATTAATTTAGTAATTAAATTAAAAAATGTTCTTAATTAAATGATTATGTGAATTATAATCGTTTTTGCATAACAAATTGTTCTTAATTATATTAATTAAATAAAAAATTATTAAATTGGGATATTTATATTTAATTAAAAAAATTAATTATAAGAATTAAATCGAAGTATTCTAATCAAAGTATTTTATAAAAAAAATAAATCCATTTTTATATCAAGGGTATAAAAGTAATTATATCACAACCTTTTTCTTTACTTTTCTCATTCTCAATACATTACCTTCTTATTACCTCCCATCCAAACAATGTAATCATTACACTTCCTATTCTTTTCCTTTCCATTCCTTTCTCCTTTCCATTCCCATGCCCACTCCTTTCCTTTCCATTCCCCTTACCCAAACGCAACCTAAATAATTTGGATAATTGGTTAGTTAATGATCACTTAGTGATTTATTAATTAGTTGTTGACTGAATGATTGGGTTTGTTGGGATTGAATTTAGACCCAACCAAATCTTTGTAATCAAACCAAGTTTGATTTAACTAAAACAAAACATGGTATATGTTTGAGTCTAATCTGGAATCTCTAACTCAATCTGGGTTGAGTTCAATGTTGGGCTGGGCTGATTGATAGACAATCTATATTAATTAATGGATTAATTAATTTGGAAGACTAATAAGTGGTTAACTAGATGGTTAATCGGATAATTAATTAAGGTAGATAATTAATTTGATTAACTAATTAGTTAATTGATAAACAAGTGATTAATTAATTTGGTTAATTAATCAAGTAAATGCTTAATCGGTTGGGTTTGGGCCAACCAGTTAGCAAATTTGGGTTGAATCAAGTTGACTTAAGATTTGGGCTAAGTCAAGAAACAAATAAAATAAAGATAAATAAACAAAGGGGGTGTAAGGATGGGGGTTTGAACCTAGGACCTCAACATGGGCTTAGTGGGCCTTAACCACCAAGCCACTAGATTCTATTTATGAAAATAAATAAGTTTAGTCATTTAAGGTAGAATGACACAAAAATGCGAGGGAAGGCCCACAAGTCGGACTTGGGCCTGTTAGAGCATGCATTGTAGATATAATGCTCATAGACATGTATATTTATTAAGAATAGAATTGTCATTATCAGATATTGACGTGGATGCATCGGGAAGTCCCATGGAATACAAGACTCTGTGATTTTAGGTAAGTACACTTGCCTCGTCTTACTCTTCGGAGTTTTCTTGACATGTCTTTATTATGACATATTGCTTTGAGTTCATTCATGCTTCTTGATTTATTGAGATCCATGTATAGCATGATTCATTGTTTCGGGATGTTGGGATCCCTACTTGTTGTTTGGTCTTCCGCCCGGATTTAGTGGAGCGTGTGTGCTCCTTTGCAGAATGTTCAGGGACGGGACACCCTGATGTTCCGGCATTGCCATGCCAAAGGGACCGATACTCTGGTTGTCCTGCCCGTCAGTGGGAGTGATTCGCTGGTTGTGTCGACACGTACGATAGATGGCGCTACCAACATACGACCCGAGGGAATAGCTACCGGATGGTCGTGTTTGCGGCAGGTTTGCTGATGATGCTGACCGGGGGAGACATTGTGGAGCTTCCATTGGAACTCTTATCAGAGCCCCAGGGCTTCTATAGCTAGGAGTCGTTACCTTGCTTGTTTTTGTGGTAGACTCCTAGGGATTTTGAGGGGTGTACCCCAAGTTTGATTTTGATATTCTTACTTGTTGATATCATGTTTTTCTTGAACCCCGCAGGGGTACTTACTTCGCTTTCCATTCGAAAGCTCACGCACTTGTTTCTTCCTGTTTACAGATCCTGAGGAGTAGGATTCTAACACGCAGGAGCCGATCATGGGTCGGGTGGTTTTGCAGAGGTCCGAGGACCTTGTTTATCTTTTTATTATGTGTGAAATACTTTATTTTGTAGGTCCCTTATAGGGCCTAGTATTTGTAGGGTATATGAACCCTTTTATGATTTTTCGCTAAACTCTGTTATTTTTGAATAATTAAGTTATTTTATTGCATTATTTGCTTTACTCACTTAGGCCTTGTATCCGGGTGGAGCCCGTCTCTACTGGGGTACGGCTCGTCTGTGAACGTGATCGAGGTCCCGGGATCGGGTCGTGGCGTTACAGTAGCACAACAGCATTTCATCGCCATAATATTAACAGCAATAGCTTCTTGCAACTCTTTCAAGACCTCTGGAGCAACATGCAACGTGCAGCGATGCTTATCTCATCGGCTTGAGCCATCAAAATACGAGTTATCACAAACTTCATTGAGTGTTTATGGTTGGTGAAGCCTTGAATCCCACCCATATTCACAATGTACATACTCTTCATATTTCAGCCATGATCTTAGGAGACAGATGAGGCTTCATGAACCAGTCCCCACACCAATCTTTCTTAGCATATTTCCAGGTTGATTTCTTCCAGTCCATCAACTGTTGAGGTTGCAATCTTGGGAAGTAAGTAATTGAGTTATTGCTGGAACTGGCTGAAGTTTGGCCTATCTATGAACCCTTTTGTATTAGGATCCAAATTCCAAGCATTTAGGCACGATCATATCTGATGCATCTATAGTATTTGTCAAATTTCTGGTACCCCCTTCTTTCATTCCTTAGAGTTTCTTTCTTGTCTACTGCTTCTGTTTTCCTTCCATCTTCAGCAACATCCAGGATTGTCTCATATTGATGTAAAAGGACGTTGTCGTGGCCTTCGGATTTGAGGGGAAGGAGGGGGGGTTGGCAGTGATAGCTGGCAGCGACGGCCTCCACAAGGGAGCCGGAGGCTTGGTGCGGGTTAGCGACGATGGCCTCCACAAGGGAGCCAGAGGCCTGGTGAGGGTTGGCGACGACAGCCTCGATCCACAAGGGAGCCGAAAGCTTGGTGAGGGCTGGCGGTGATGGCCTCCATAAGGGATCCGGAGGCTTAGTGAGGGTTGGCGACGATGGCCTCCACAAGGGAGCAGGAAGCTTGGTTGACGGCAACCGAATGGTGATGATGAAGAGGAAAACGGGAGAGGGTCCCTTTGCGCTGGATATTCTTATTTTCCCCTCCCCGCTTATTCATCAGGTTTTTCCTTTTTTAATAGACCGAGGATAACAACCGTAGGATCAGCGTAGATCGGATCGTGAGGATAATATCAAAATTTATTATTTTTATTTTAAATTTAAAATCGCAGGATAGAGATAAATTGAGATAGCGTGTTTTATTTTAAATTAGCTTGATCTTATCCTCTGGGTGGTAGAGAGCCCACCACGGATATGTCTCTGGATATGTTTTCTTTGGGCACCTCAAGATTTATATTTAGTTATTATTTATTCTTTTAAATTGCCTCGAGATTTGCATTTTTGGGCATCTTGGAATTTGAGATCGCTTTGAGATAAGTGTTCTCAAGCTATCTAATTGGAAACCAACTCGAGATATGTGTTTTCGAGCTATCTAATTTGAGATTGCCTCAAGATATGTGCTCTTGAGCTATCTTGGAATTGTGTCCTTAACTCGCCTCGGGATCAGACCATATATATATATTTATTTTAAATTAAAATATCTTAATTTTAGGATATTTTAAGATACTTATTTCATTCAAAATATTTCTTTAGGCATGGCTTTTTATTCTTTTTTTATATATATAAACACTCCTCCTCATCATTGTCCTAGATGGGCGAGATCTCCTCTTCATAATAAACGTAGATGGGTTGGCCAAACCCCTTATGATCTCTATGATCATGGTGCTGGACTTCCTCGTTCGAAACTTGCCCACAACAACCACGATCGAAATCGATCATCGCTAGACACCTTGATAACTTCGTGACTTGCCTCTGTAAATCATTAATCATCAAAGGTCAGGTTAACTCTGTGACTTGCCTCTGTAGATCCTTGTTCATCGCCTCCAGAGCGCTCCAGTCATGGTATTGGACTTCCTCAACCGGAACCTATCCACCCTGGCGACCATGACCACCAGTCATTGATGTCGATGATGACGCTCCCCAAGAAGATGATGAGTTCTGATACCAACTAACGTCAGGCGAGGTAGTGATTAATCCGCGTGCTAGCAAGAACCAAGGATCCTAAGGAAGAACAAACAAAGAACCAAGGTAAACTAGCGAAATATCTTTGAAATTCAAATTTATTCATTAATCAAAGACCAAAAACCAAAGCTAGTGTCACGCCCCGACCCGGATTTAAGGACCTCGGGCACGTGAACAGACCGGCCGTACCCGAATGGAGACGAGCCCCACTCAGATACAAGGTCTAGATGAGTAACAGATAACACATAAAAATCAGAGTATATCTCAAAATGTCATATTTAAACATTTGCAGAGTTTCTACAACGGAATTAAGACCGAAAAAGGTTTACATGCCCTACACACGGTCAAGGCCCTATAAGGGTCCTACAAGAATAACTTCTCACACAACAAGTACGAGGTCCTCGAACCTCAACAAAGTCAACCCGCTCCCTCGCAGTTCTCGAGTCCAAGTCACCTACTCCTCGAAACCTGAAAAGAATAAGGGAAGCAAGTGCATGAGCTTTCGAAAGGAAAGCCCAGTAAGTACCCCGCTGGAATCTCAATGATAATCCAAAGCAACACAGATGATACAAGAAAAGTCAAAATGAACAAATCGAATATCATCAATCCACGTAATCTGGGCCAAAACCCATACAAGTCAAACCCCGGGAGTCTACCATAACAACGATAGGGCTCCTAACAACAGAATTTCAACAAAGAACTCCTAAGAGTTCACAAGTCATCTCCCTAGTCGGTTATCAGCCTCAGCCAATATCGACCCTCGGTCCATGGTCTAGTAGTGCTACTAAACATAGACGTATTTTGTCAGCGTATCATCCCACTGACGGGAAAACAAAGATTTACCAGCGTTTCACCCCACTGGCGGGAAACAAAGATTTACCAGTTATTACCCAAGACCGGCGAAACAAAGAGTACCAAAGATACTCCCAATCAAGGAAACAAAGATTACGAGGAAGGGAGAATCCTTTAAACAACATAGTTGATGTATACCTACCCGGCCAGCGCACAAGCTCACGTGATTCCACGGCCACGTGCCGGTCAACAGGTAGGCACACTCAACACTCACAAGCATACACTACAGGATGCTAACATCTCAACATGTACACACTAACATCAAAGTAGGTGTCCGAGAGAACAAAATACAAGTGTATGCAATCATATCAAATCATGATATCAATGAAGCAATAAGCATTCAAGGCGTAAACAAGTCCAAAGAAAACCCGAAACCGGGTAGGAATGAGGCAAGTGTACTTACACAAGTACAAAAGTTCAACAACGATAACAGTGCTAGGCAGAAGCACTTACCTCTCACTGGAACTCGAAGCCCTCTTAGTCACCTCCTGAAATGCCACTTGGACTTCCCGAGAGTATCTAACAGACAGAGTTTCTATTAGAGGTAAAATTCTAATAAAACCCTATGTTACTAGTTGCACATGCATGACTCTCGTTCTTGTTGGGCTTAGGCCCACTAACGGGTCCTAGAGACCACCTCTCGGGTTATTGGCCCTTATACCTCGTTTCCACGTCCTTTAGTTGACTTCAGACCCAGCTTGGTCAAACCTAGTCAACTTCATCTTCATTTGTCGAGTTTAAACCTTATTTGGTCATCTCCAAGCATTCTAGTTGAATTGGGCCCATTTTGAGCCCATTGCACACTCTAGCTTGGCCTTAGCTCTTTTAAACTAAGAAAGGGCATTTTGGTCATTTGGTAATTCATGACCTTAAGGTTTAAGGTTTTACCTTGTTTAGGGTTTATTTACTTTCCAGTACCCTAAATTCTCACTCTTGATAATTTAGTAATAAAACTAGACCAAAGGGTTACTTGAGCCCGGCCCATTGGGCTTTCAGAACAATGGACCTAATTCCTACTTTAATTAGTCCATGGTTCATCTTAGGTACCTTAGGTTAATTAATTTAATTAACCTCATTAGTCAACTTAGTTTTTGTCATTCTTTACTTGAATAACCCAAGACCATGTGACTAACCCAACTCTTAAGTTGGTTCAACCCAACTTGGTAGACTAACCCAAGTCTATTTAATCAAATTAATATTTATTAATTCGATCATAGTACCATGATAACTTTTAATCAAAATTTGATTAAATTGTTGGTGTCACACTACTTAGGTCTTATAAATTCCAATGAATTATTTAGTAACCTTACTAAATAATTTCTTTGTAACTGTACAACTTAATCTTGTCACATCTCCTAAGTTCCACAATTAATTGGAGTAATTGTCACATTAGCAAGGTCCTTTCAATTACTCATAACTATAGGAAATATTTAGTCCAATATTTGTCACACCTACCATCCAAATCAATTATTTGTCACATTAGATAATCAACTAAATTTTGTCACATTTCTATAGTTTCCAAACGAGAAATATTTGTGACATATCATTATTATTATTTAAATTATCTCAACTAACTAATTATCATTTGTCACATTAATTAGTTAGTATTTCAGCCCATAAGGAAAATAAACTTTAATAACATGTCACACTAACAAGATCCTACCAATATTTATCTCAACTAATTAATTCCCACTGAATTAATTAAAATAATAATCATTTAATCAACATAGTTAATTAATCAAACTAATTATGTCACACATATATATAGCCCCATAATTATTTTATCTAATTAATCAGTATTAACTAAATAAAATAATTATTATTATTAACATTTTTTTTTTTAAAAAAAATCTTCTCTTCTTCAACCTCTCTCCCTCTCTCTCTCTCTCTCTCGGCCGAGGACTCCACGACTCCGGCTCCCCTCTCCGGCCACACCGAGGTCCTGCCCACGCTCGGTTCCCGTTGCAGAGGATCCCACGACCCCGGCCGGTTCCTTTGGAGCGCCACCGTTCCCTCCTCCCCGCTGGAATTTCCGTGATGGCCCCAGCCCGCCTTTCCATCGTCTCCGGTGAGCTCAAGCCGACGAATCACATGCATGTATTCTTTTAAAAGCCTTAGGAGGGAGAGTATAAACTTACCAGTGTCTTTCCCGATGTCGAGCGGCTCTGTTAACGCTGTGCAGAGCTCGGTTTCTCTCTCCGGCGAGCTTCTTCTCTCCCATGTAAGCCGTGGTCCCGGTTCCCTGCTCCGCCTGAAACCTTGACGTAAAAGCTCCCTCACTCCGTTGGGATCGCAAAGAACAACTCCCACCGAGAGCTCCTTCGATTTCTCCGTCCGTCACCTCACCGGAGAAGGGAGAGCTCGACTGTTGTGAGTCGAGACAGAGAGCGAAGTGCCCCCTTTTATAGGGTTCGGGAGGCCAGTCCAAGCGTCGCCACGTCCCGCAGCCGCACCGACCAACGACCGGCTTCTCCGCTCGTAACGCACGGGGAAACGGCGAGGTTCTCGCGTGGCCGGTTTCAGGCGGTTGGGAACGATGAAACAGGTCGCCTGTGATCAAGATCGGGCGATCAACGGCGAGGGTCACGCGATCTTCATCTACGGCTACCAACGTGCCTCGGATCCGGCACGAGACAGATCAAAGGCCCAAATTCATCCAGTGAGGGACGGCCTGATCTTGATCCTGTGCCTCGGATCGATCTTTGCTAAGATGTGTGGCTAACAGCTCGCCACGTGGCTCAACTGAGTTTTTAATATCGCCTCGCGATGGCAACTAACGTGATAGATTAAACTCATGCCCGACACGTGGCTTCATCCTATCCTTTATAACGCTCCGCGATCAGCACTCTCCAGAGATGTTATAATCCTGGTCGTTAAATCGTTTCTATAGAGATTGATTTGAAAATTTAACCAGAAGTCCCTGAACTTATTTAAATCAAAATCACATCCCTTCTCTGTGAGAGAGGAAAAATTCCTTTAGGTCCTCAATACTTTACAAAATTATTTAGAGGTCCTTGAATTCCCAATTATTACTAATTGGTCTCAAAATTTAATTTAATTCCATTTTTAAAGCTTTTTAATTCCCCATCCTTCAAGCTTAAGGAATTAAATAATTTATGAATTTCATTTTATGTAATATAATAAAATTTTTATTCCTAAAATTCATGGATTTTACAGCTAGTCCACAAGCCGGACTAAATAGCTTAAAACCCTAGAATCTAACTATTTTGGAAATTTCGCCAAAAAGGCTAACGTCCAAAAATTATTAAAATTTGAAATTAAAATAATCAACCAAAATCCTAAACCAAATCAGAATCAAATTATATCCTAATTCGACAAATGATTTGTTACCTAAAAATGTAAAAACACCTAAAAATTAAGATTCGAGGGGAAAATAACAAAATTTGGCATCAAGAATTGATGCCCAATGAGCAAAGCTGGGTGACTACGTGGTGGGTGCCGAAATGAGTTTTTTGGATTGGGTTCAAACGCGTGATTCCGAAACCCATAGCCAAAGTTATGGCCAAACGATTGAAACACGTCATCTGGCTTGAATCCTCCTGCATCAATATGTAAGAATGGGAATAAAGAAGTGAAAACACATGTACACACATGTGCACAAACATAGTAGATTTTTCCATATCAACAGTATATTGTGTACAAGAAAATTATAATCCAATAAACATATCTTTATAATCAGTTAAATAAAGCATTATAGAGAGAATATAATTGCTTTTATTTTAGGATTAAAGCCATTTTTGGTCCCTGGAAAGAGGTCTGATGTTCATTTCCATCCTAAATTTCAAAAGTTTAATACAGTCCTTGTATTTTGAGTATTCTATCACATTTGATCTCTGGCACTGATGTGGCGCTGAAGTAACATACGAATGAAATATATGGTATTTACTTGTTTTTTTAATTTTACAGGTGGTCGTATTTTGATGACGTAGCGGGCCAGCTGGACTGCTGTCGTGGCATGCCACGTGGCAACATTTTTAATTATTATTTTTTTATTTTTAATTATTTTTATATTTTATATTTTATATTTTTATTTTATTTTATATTTCTTCAAAAAATAAAAAAATACAAAATACAAAATAAAAAATATATATGTGAAGTACAAGAATTTCATGTTTTAAATAATTATCTTTAGGAGTTTATGTTTTATTTTTTAAATTAATTAGTTATTTGTTTAGAAAAAAATAAGGGAAAGTCTCCCAAATTTTAAATTTGTTGGAATTATTTTTGAATAAATTTTCTATTAAATACTCCTTAGAGTAATCAAGTGATCAAGTCGTAAATTAATCAATGTTAAGTATAAAAAGGGAAATTAAAATGAAAAATACCCTAATTAGGGTTAATTGGGATCATTATGGACCTAATGGTAATTTTGGAAAAGAACAGGGACTGAGAGATAATTCGCACCTCTCTGGACGAGGGACCTATTAGTAATTTTTAGAAAATTCAGGGACTAGAACAAAATTACGTCTCTCTGTCAGCTGAGGGACTTTCATGTAAAAAGAAAGAAATAGGAGGACTTAAATATAATTTTGCGTAAAAAACCATGCAGAGAGGGTAGTCAAAGAGAACGAACGGCTAGGGTTAAATAATCCACAGATCGCGACAAAGTTCGAGGCACAAGGGTGATATCTGGCCGCCCGCTGTAGTCTGATTAGAGCCGTTGATCTAAAATAAAGCCAGATGCGAGGAGAGGGATTAAAGCAAGGGTCGTTGGATCACATCACGCCCAGGCAGGATCCGGGACCCGATGCGATCAACGGACTTGCGATTACTCAGCGAGGAGACAAACTCAACTCAAATACAAGGCCTAAATGTGATATAGCAGATAACAATCCACAAAATAAACTCAAGTTCAAAGGAACATAGAGTCATAAGGGTCCATAGGCCCTATACAAAGTTTGGTCCCTATACGGGTCCTACAGAAAGTAAACAGCTCACAAAATAAAAGATAAAGGAGACCCCCAAACCTCGGATCTTCTAATGATCTCTCCTAGTCAATCTCTCTCTAGTGCCACCCCTAGACCTTTGAATCTGTAAAAGAGAGAAAGAGCAAAATGCATGAGCTTTTGAATGGAAAGCTCAGTAAGTACCCTTGCGGGGGTCACAAAGACATAAAAAAATGATATGTCAAATAAAAGATCACAATCTCAAGAAAACTCAACCCTAGTGGTATACCGGAAACAATCCAAAGGTACGACCCCTGATAACAAAAGCCCTCGAGCTCTGTGATGAGTTTCAAAGTAAACTTAAGGATTACTCCCGGCCAGTAAGTCCAGCTACTTGCTGTAAGCACGACCTTTTGGTCATTCGACCCTCCGGTCGTAAATCGGTAGAACTACCTCTCATACGTGTTAACACGGTCAGCGTACCATGCCCACTGATGGGTAGGACCACCAGAGAATTGCCTCTCTGGCAAGGCAGACATAAATGCCAGGGGGTCCCTTCCCCGACATTTCCCAATCGGAGCCCCCACGCTCCACTGAGTCCGGGCAGTAGACCACAACGAACAGGGATACCAACATCCCGTAAACAAATCATACATGCTCAACAAGAATCTAGAAAATAGACATGGATGCATGTATGTCATCATTGAAGTAAAAGTAAAATCAAGGCCAAACAAAACCCGAAACCGGGTAGGAACGAAGCAAGTGTACTTACCTCTTGTTGGAACTAGAAGTCCTCCTAGTCTCCTCTTGAGTGCCTTACAACTCCCCGAGAGTATCTGGCATACAAGGTTCCTTTCAGAGTCAAGTTGCTAATAAATCCCTATGTCTCTAGTTGCACATGTATGCCTATCATTTCTGTCGGGCCTGGGCCCACTAACGGGTCCTAAAGACCATCTGTCGAGTTAATGGTCCATATTCTATGTTTCCATGCCCTTTTGTTGTCTCTAGACCCAATTTGGTCAAACCTAGCCAACTCCACGTTCATTTGTCTGGTCTGAACACTACTTGGTTATCTCTAGTCATTTTAGATAATTTGGGCCCACTTCTAAGGCCTTTAACCAATTTAGCTTGCTGATGCCCTTTTCTCTACCGATATAATTAATTAATCCTTTTTAATTAATTATTTTATCCGACTTTCAATTTATTTTTTCAATTAAATTCATCAATCGGATTTGATCATCCAAGGTTAACAAGGAAGTCGATTAATCCACCTTGATATGATTTATTTAAATATCTTGGTACAAAAAGTTAATTTCTCTTATTTAAATAAATCATCAACTGGTTAATTGATTCAACTACTATTAGGGCATACAAAATTGTGATTAACTACTAATTATGATTAACTAACCAATTAATTAAATTTCCTCAATTTATCTCACCATAATTTGACAACTAAATAATTGTCACACTTCTATTTAATTAATATTACTAATCCATGAGAAAACAAAATATCAACTAATTAGTACTATTAATCAATTAATATGTAACACTATATTTAGTTAAATTAATTAATTTTTAATTAATTAGAATTTTTTTATTTTCCTCTTTCTTCTTCTTTTCTCTCTTCTCTCTCGCGCGCGACCGAGCCTTGTCGGAGCTCACAGAGGCTGACAGCGGCTCCCACTCCGATGTAAAACCCATACCGGAGCTGTGTCTCCCACCTAGCACCGCCTGGGCACAGTCGTGCATCTTTCACCCTCTCCGTCTTCTCTATTATCGCCTCCCTTCCCGGCCGAAACTTGCACTACGGCGACGAGCTCACCCCATCTTTGCAAACGCTAACTAATGACACCAGAACATAGAAAAAGCAGTGCAGGCGCTTACCGAAGGTCTGGGGACGACAATGGAGCCACCGGTGAACCTCCCGATGTCAAGTACACCTCTTGTCCTTCCGGCAAGCTTGAGCAACAACTCTCTCCCACAGCTCGTCTTGGTCTCCTTCGCGCTTGAAATTTGGTCGAGGATGGCTTCACGCTTTCGGCGGAGGGTGCAAACCCAGCAATGGCTCTCTTTCCTTCTCTACGTGCATCGTCGCCGAGAAAGAAATTTCGGTGTAGTGTTGTGCCCCAAACAGGACCTGGTCCCTCTCCTTATATAGGTCACGGAAACCGGGCGAGGCAGGGGCCTTACGAACCGCCTGCGCGTCAAAGCGGTGGCGACTTTCGCGTAACAGGCGGGGTAGGAGGGGGAGCTCACGCGCGATATTACAGGCTGCTGGGAAAGGAGCTGACGCTGTCTCGGGATCGTAAATCGATCCCATCCGACGGCCATGATTACTCGTTCGTAATCTACGGTGGATACCCCACCATTCCGCCTAGGATCTAGCATCCCATTTGATCAACGGGCGAGATTAAAAAACAAATCAACGGTCCGATCTTATTACCTTGCCTCGCATCCAAACCCCACTAGATGATTTGATCTTAGCATGCCACGTGGCTTCTGAGATCTGTAACCCTTGCCTCGCGATCTATCACGCGTCCGGATGGATCACGCTCTCGACTTAACACGCATTGGCGTCCTATGAGCGCTATATAATGCTCCGTGATTAGTTGCAATCTATGATAATATAATCTTAGCCGTCTACTTCATTCCATTTGTATTTTTATCTGGAATATTTTCCAGTAGTCCCTAGTTTCTCTTAACTTACAATTTAGTCCCTTCTTTGTGAGAGAGGATATTTTACTTTTAGTCCTTGGTATTTTCAAAATTACCAAAAGGTCCTCCGGACCTTCCATGAACCCTAGTTAGGGCTTTTGCCCACAAATTCCCATTTCCTCCCATCATCTAATTCCCACATAATTAAACTATTTAATTCCTTAGGAAAATTTGTTTAGTTATCCAATTTCAAGAAATTTCTAAACTGATTTTATTTTCATAAAATCTTTGGATTTTACAAGATCGCTGCGGGCGATCAGGGCCACCCATCCATAGGGGATTGATCGCGAGGCAGCAAGGGCGGTCTTCTCCAACGCGTCGCCGCTGCATACGCTGCTGCGATAAAATCTTTGGATTTTACAGGATCGTTGCGCGCGATCAGGGCCACCCATCCATAGGGGATCGATCGCGAGGCAGCAACGGCGGTCTTCACCAACGCGTCGCCGCTGCATACGCTGCTGCCCGACATTATCAATCCTGCAAATGTTCAAAATAGAATTTAAAGTTATCCGATCAAAAGTAGTTTATCTGGAAGCTCTCTGATAGCTTTATAAATAGAGAAAAACCCTCTGTGAATCTGGACGACTTCGTCGGAGAGCCAGCGCCACCATCTTCTCTGTGAAGGATTGAGAGACAGAGAGACTGGGAAGAGAAAAGGGGGAGCGTCGAAGGCTCACCGTCAGCTAGAGGGCGATCACCAGGCACCTGTAGTCGCACGGAGAAGGAGAACTCATCATGTAACACCCTAATCCTTTCCAGGACCCAGGCGTCACACCAGCCAGGTCAGGGAGTGAACCCCGGCCTAAGGCTGTATAAAAACATTAATTACTCAAAGTCAAACTATATTATGGAAACATAAATCCAAGTACAACATTATTACAAACCATATTGTTTTAATATCTCACACAAATCCAGGAGGGAGTTAACATACTCCTCAAATAAAACACCATAAAACAAGATAATCAACGCAAGCCAAGTAGCCAGAGCCAGCTAAGGGGGAATCCAAACCTAACTCCCCTCTACGTAGGGCCATAACCCTACTTACTACCTGCAAAAGAGAGTAACAAAGGGTGAGCTACAGGAGCTCAGTGAGGGACTAACACTGCTGTCAGGTTTACAAACCTGTATGCCTTCAATTTCAATGAATAAAATATCAAGATAAAATACATAATTTTGAAAAGAAATTTAAAGCATGGATAACAGCATGTTAGTCATAATATAAATCATGGGAAAGTTCGATGAAGATATACATATATAGCATGCTTTTGTTTAGTTCTTTAGTCTTTTATAATCAGAATGGGCATTAATTTCCACAAATGTCCTGGCTGACTGTATCAAACCAGTAGCCTTCCGGTAGCACCGTGAAGGTGACAAACTATGGAAACAATCCTCGTCTGAGGGAAATAAATTCCACAAATGTCTGGTACGGCCGTATCATGCCGGTAGCCTCCCGTAATAACCGAGTGTAGGTGACAAACTATGGAATTAAATCCTCATCTTCTATCATGTTAGTGTCATCTACACTTCTACTCTCATACAGCGGCACCAGAGTGGAATAAACCAAACCCAATATCTCTTCGGTCTAATCAACTCATCGACCGTAAGCTATAAGAGTATATACGTATACCAGGCACTCAAAAGTACGGGAAGGGGGTTTTTGTTTTCTTGAAATCAGAAGAGTTTGAAAACAGATAGTTGGACGATTAAAAATGGAATCACATAAAACCACCCCTTCTCTACCTAGTACCGTACTCTCTGGCTCTATCTTAGAGCCACGTCTGGCACAGGCATGTGTTCGAGTATGATGTAATGCACTAACATGTTTATCATGGCAATTTCTAAAATGTCATGCTATGTTTCACTTGCTTTTCATAAACATAAATACACACTACGAATAAATCGACAATCATGCTTGAAAACTGAACCGCATTTCATGAACAACATAACAATTCATAACATGAAATCTCAACAACCATACGATGGAAATACAGATCAAACAAAGAGATTTACAGTTGTGTTCCCTCACCTTAGTATTGTAGATCCCTAGGATTGGTCGGGCTCTTCGGCAGCAGTGACTTGACCCTTGCCCTTCCCTTGTCCTAGAGAACAAAATACGGATATTCAGGAATACGAACCCGTATTCTTAACTTGTATTCTTATTTAAGCTCAAAAGAGTACGATAGGTTTTATCAACCACATTTAAAGTATAATTCTCTTAATACAACCTCGTATTTCTAAAGAATGAAAAATACGGATTTGTTCCACTAAAAGTTTAGCATAGTCCGCTTAGACCCTTCATAACTTCCGATCCGGAAGCCCGATCGGATCGATCAAGTATTCGTTACGAAGGTCTCTCGATGACCTTTCTAACAATATATAATACTCCCCGATCGGGGAAGCATCGCAGGCTAAATTCATCCTGGAAAGGGACAGCCCGGCATGGACTCTAACGAAATTTTGGTAGAGTCTCCTCTGTTTTTAGGGCTCCGAAAATATACAATCATACGCATTTAACATCATGAAATTAATCAATTGAGTAAATATCTACATCCATACATAATATTCATAATCGGAGCCTGAACCATATCACAGCCTCCAACTACTTGTCTAAACATTCATCCAAATTCCATGAAATTCATCCAATCAGCCCCTTGTTTACCTCTCCAAAACCCCAAAATATACTTAGCCCTCTTTACCTTGTTTTCTCCAAACGATAGCTCCTCGCCGGAGAGGAAAATGGAAGGAGACACTCGTAGGAGAAATTTGTCGGACAGGGCGGCCTTTCATGCGAGCTAAGGCTAGAAGCTGAAGGCGGTCTCACAAATGAGAAAGAGAGAAAGAGAGAAAGAGGGAAAGAGAGAGAGAGAGAGAGAGAGATCAAGGGAGAGAGAGATTTGTTTCTCTCTCTCTCTCGCGTCTCTGTCTTTTAAAGACAGAGATTAGTTTAGTTTTTTTTTCTTTTTTTTTCTTTTTCTTTTACTTTACTTTTTAATTTATTTTATTATTTTATTATTTTTTTATATATAATATTTCATTAATTAAAATAAATTTATCTTTTAACTACTTTATCTTTTAAAAGTATTATCTTTAAATAATTTATAATACTTTATCTTTTTAAAAGGAATTTAATAATATATTATATTTTACTTTATATCCCATCACTATTTAAGAAAAATATTATCATATCAGTAATTCTCCCGACCGGTCAGGAAATCCGAGGGTTCAAGTCGACAGACGACTGCTGCGGATCGTGACCAGCGGTATTTGTAACATCACGGATTCGTCTTTCTCTCCCGACCGGATCCATGAATCTCGGCTTTTGACTCGGCCAGATCTACTTTATCGAGACTCTAACTTGTGTTCGATATTCCTATTTAATTAATCTGGATTAATTAATATTTAATTAATCTTTGATTTAATTAATCTAAGTCCTGACTATTCCATGTCCAATCTGGCCTGGCCCAACACGGCCTCCTTGCCCCAATTGGTTGTGTGTTCGGACTTTAGCTTCAGAATTTCCTGATTTTCCTTAATTTAGTTTGTTAAAAAAGTAAATTACGTGTTAATTAATTCCCATGATTTTCTCCAGAACATAATTTATTAATTCATGAAAATTTTCAGGGCTTTACACATCAGGAGATCAGAACAAGCGCCGCCGCCTTCTGGTAAGTCTCTCTCGCTTTGGATTCTTGAATTCTTGACGGCAGTAATGCATGCATATGAGGTAGAGAGAGAAAAAGAGAGAGAAAGAGAGGGAGAGGTTGAGTTTTCTCACTTGTCTCTACTTAGCGGGGCTTTTGCAGTGTAGGTGAGGATTAATCATGGGCAGGGGATAGGCAGCTCCGTGATGAGGACTTGAGGACCCTCTGATCCGGACATGCAGCTGATGGGAACCAAGGAACAGAAGCGAATCAAGTCTTTTGTGCGCCGCCGTGAACCATCAACTCTTCCCCCCTCTCCGACGAGGTCCGTTCAGAGGTTGAAGATGGGTTCGAGCCCGAGTTTGGTATAGTGAGAAGGTTGAGTCCAACCAGTTTAAAACAGGGTGGAGATTGATGGTTTAATCAAATCAAATTGATTTGGATTCAACTTAAGTTTATAGGGTTGAGTCTAGGCAGGTATTTGGTTGGGTTGAATCCAATTTAAAAACAAAAGGATTTGGGTTGGGTCAGATGGTTAGTCAAGATTATAGTTCAAGTGTTGGGCCTGGTTTGGAAGTGATTGAATTTAGTTATAGGAAGATGATTTGATTGAGTGAAATTAGTTGGGTTTTAAACAAATAAGTTGGGTTTAAGTAGATTGATAAACTAATTCAATGAATATAATTTTGGACTAGCCAAGTTAGTTGGGCTCAATTGATTTTACATCATAGCATTGGGTCTAATTTAACTAAGTTATGGTTAGTCAGATAATTAAGAGAAGAAATAAAAAGAGAAAAGAATAAAAATATTCATTGGTGGTGGGAATAGAACCCAAAACCTCTATAACCAAGTATTGGGTCTTAACCACTAGAGTACACTAGATTTTGATGATGGATGGGTTCCGGACAATTAATAAGGGACTGGCAGAGGCCGACTAGACTTGAATAGGGCCCAATAATAAATCATTCACATTCATATAGGAGTTACGCATAATTACTATTGCTTATATTAAATTTATTACCAGATTTCAGCATAAAACTGTGGAGACACGCCAGGTGGGGAATCTCGAGCAGACAGTTGTTTGAAGTAAGTTACCTCTGCCTAGTTTTGACCCGTCGTTGGGTTCCTTGATTTTATTGTTTCTATTTCTTTTAGCATATCTATTGTCTATCTATTTTTGGAATATGTGCACATAGTTTGCTTCCTTCTTTGTATGTGCATGGTCGATGTGTTGTTTATTTCATTGTTTGTTGTTTGGATTATTCATTGGGTACACCACCCTGTGACCAACATTTGATCATAGGCCCATAAAGCATGTCTTTGGCCAGGGCAAGTGTATGCGCCGGAGTGAGTTCTTATTCTTCGGTTCGATGGAGCAAATGCTCATGTGGGCTTCGGTCGAGCACCACGGCGTTACGATAGTTCCATGCCAAGGGGAGGATACCCTGGTAGTCCAACCTCATTCTTTGGGGCGATATCTTGGCCGTGTCAAACGCAGCGTCACGAAAGACCAAGGTCGATTCGGTAGAAATTTGAGTCTTGACCAGAGAAGGTTGTTGTTTCTTAATCTATGAGTTTTTGCCTTTCTGGCCTCCTAGAATTGTGTTTGTGCATTATTTATTGCTTATTGCTGCTCATGCTTATTGACTGGCTTCATTGTGATCCCTGCAGGGAACTTACTGAGCTTTCCTTTCGAAAGCTCACTCCACTTTTTTTTTTTTCCTCTCTTTCAGCATTGAGGGATTAGCTGAGTTGGTTTCAGGAGCGTCAGAACACAACTTGCCGAGGTTGGAAGATCTTAACTAGTTCTTACTTGTAGGACCCCTGTAGAGTGTATAAGTTCTATTTTGCTTTCCGTTGTAATGCTGATAAATAAATTTTGATTTATTTATGATATTTTTTTATCTATTTCTGAATTACTTAGGCCTTGTATCCGAGCGAGGCCCATCTTCACTTGGATACCCCCGGTCTGTGCACGTGCCTGAGGTCCTGGGATTCGGGGCGTGACAATATAATTAAAAAAAGGAAAATCATTCATAGGTCCCTGAAAAATTTTAAACTTCCCAAACAGTCCTTCTGACATTAAACTTTCCCAGACAGTCCCTCCTTTTCTATAAAGTTATTTTCAACCCCTGAGGCTCACTCCGCCTATTATTTTTTGTTTAAATACCAGCATTTTTCCATCTTTTCACTTACTTTTATAGTTCGAATGGCTTACATATTTTTTCAAATTAAAACTGGGAATTATGGATATTCATTATTATTTTTGTATTAAGTAGTTTACTTTCAAATTTGAAGTTTCTCAAGTTAGTTATAAACGGTATTGGACCGTATTTGTGCCTACAACATACTTTATCAAATCTATGAATATTTATGATTATTTTTTATAAAGTATTTTACTTTGAAATTTGAAGTTTTGTTTGGTTCGCTATAAACATATTTTGACCCTCTTTAAGCCTATATTGTGCTGTTGGTAAGAATATAACGGGCTTTGTCCTTCTTTGAGCCTATTTCATGTCGTCGCTAACAAAATAACAGTCTTTGTTCCTCTTTGATCTTATGTCATGTCATAGGTAACAAAATAAAGGTCTTTGACACATTTTAACCACAATATTGTATTATTGTAAAAGCCTTTCAAGTCCCGGATTCCGAGGCCACCGAAACGCATTACGAGGCTGGTCAAGCGTACCAAAGTAGAGACAAGCTCAACTCGAATACAAGGCCTAAATGTGAATCAGCAGATAACAACCAGAACATAAATTAAACTCAAGTCCAAATAAACAAAGAGTTAAAAGGGTTCATATGCCCTATACAGAGTCAGGTCCCTACACGGGTCCTACAAAATAATAGCTCTCAAAACAAAAAGACAACTCAAGGAGACTCCTAGACCTCAATGGCTCCTAACATGGTCTCCTAAGCAACTGCTCCCTAAACCTCAGGATCTGTAAAAGATAGAAAGAACAAATGCATGAGCTTTCGAGTGGAAAGCCTAGTAAGCACCCATGCGGGCTATCAAAGACATACAAATACCATGTCAAGTAAAATAAAGGGATCACGGCCCCAAGAAAAACACAACCCTAGGAGTCTACCACAAACAAATCCAATGGTACAACCCCTAACAACAGAAGCTCTCAAGCCCTGTGCTGAGTTTCAAAGAAAACTCAAGGTTTAATCCCGGCAGTATACCCAGCTATGTGTTGTAAACACGACCCTCTGGTCATTCGACCCTCCAATCGTAGGTTGGTAGTACTACCTCTCGTACGTGTCGACACAACCAGCGTATCATTCCCACTGACGGGTAGGACTACCAGAGCATCGCCTCTCTGGCACGACAAGCAGAAATGCAAGGGTGTCCTATCCCTGAACATTTCCCTATCGAAGCCCCCACGCTCCACTGAGACCGGGCAGTAGACCACAACAAACAGGGATACCAACATCCCGAAACCAACATACATGCTTAACAGGAATCTAAAATAGATAAGGATGCATGTATGACATCAATAAAGCATAAATCAACAAAGCATAATTAAGTCCAAAGAAACTCCGACGAGTAGGTACTAGGCGAGTGTACTTACATCTTGCTGAAACTAGAAACCCTTCTAGTCTCCTCTTGTAATGCCTCTAGGTCTCTCCGAGAGTATTTGACAAATAGAGTCTCTATTAGAGACAAAATTCTAATTAACCCTATCTTTCAAAATGCTTATGCATCCCTCTCGCTTCTGATGGGCCTTGGACCACTAAACGGGTCATATAGACCATCTACCTGGTTATCGACCTATTCCCAAGGCCTAAGTTGACTTTCAAACCGCACTTGGTCAACTCTAGTCAACTTTGGTCATCTGACCTACTTTACTTTTACTTGTTGTGCTACAACCCCTAATTGGTCGTCCCTAGTCCTCTTAGCCAATTTAGGCCCATCAACCAAGCCCATTAGCGTCACTTATCCTTGTCTTGTCCTATTTATTTTACTAAGGGTAACCTTTACCACGTGGCTAACCATGTTCCTAAGGGTTAAGGCCCAACCATGTTGACTCGCCATCCAAGTTCAACACAACTACCAATTTACTTGATTGAATCAATTAATTTTTAATCAAACTAATTAACAATTAAAAAAGGATTAATTTATCTATACTATATAATGACTAATTAAGCTATGCTTTTGTCACATCCAAATAAATTAATCCCTTCTTATTCAATTGTCTAATCCATCACTAATCAGATAATTAGCTTGTTAATTATCTAATTAACTACTAATTATGATTAACAGAACTAATTAAATTATTTACTTAATTATTTATCCCATTGTTATTATATATACATTTTTTTATTTTTATTTTTTTATACTTCTTCTTCTCCCTCTCTTCCTCTCTGCATGAGCCCCCAAGCCGTCAGGCGGCGTGAACTTCGACCTCAGAGGCTGGGGTTCGAAACACTTGCACCATCTACTGATAGTTCGAACCCCACCAGGGGTGGTGGCCAATGCCACCTGGTTTACCAGAGCCTCCCGGTTCCCCGGGCGAGCCCTGCAACTGCTCCGACGAGCTTGTTCTAACTACGTGAATGCATGCAAGCGGTATCAAGCGTCTCAGAAGGGAGTGAGCACTTACCGGAAAACCGAGGACGATACTTGGCACCACCGGAGGGCCTCCTGGCGTCAAACGAAAGCTTTCTGATTTTCCGGCGAGCTCGAGCCGCTACACCAGTGCACTGTAAACCTCTCTCTCTTTCTCCTTCAACTGTCTCCGCCTTCTCCCCCTTCCAAAGTCGTTGACGGTGATTGCGAGCTCGTCTGACACCAGGGAAAATAACGCCTTGCCCCCTTCTCCGGTCGTCGTCGACGGGAAATCCTCTAGTTCCTCGGTGGCTTCCGGCTTTGTCTAAACACGAGCGATGCGCCCCTTTATAGCCGGAGGTGGCGGAGGAGGAGGAAGCGAGACCCGGAAACTTGCGATTCTTGGTGACGCCCGACCTCCTGCGCGCGTAGCGGCGAGGAAGAATGCCCGAGCCTGCATGGCGTTCTCCGTCGGTTTTAGAGATGAGGGTGGCAGTGCCTCGTGATTTGTATTCATGGATGAATGGCGTCGATTGTCGAATCAAATCCCACGGCCAAAAACCAATCCTTATGCCTCGTATCCATTATCCTATCAGATGAACGGTCTAAACCCAATCGCGACCAACGGCCCGATGGATTCACCCTGTCTAGAACTTGAGACCAATCCAGAGATGGACGGTCCTCATTGTGCCCTCACCGTGGGGTCACCCTCACTGCCACCTTTCTCGTTGCCTCGGATCCGAGTTGAGATCAGATAGATTTAACCTCAGATCGACACGTGGCCCCACCGTGGCCATTATAATGCTCTGAGATTTACAACGATCCAAGATCTTTTAATCTCGGTCGTTGATTCATCTCTACAAGACCTTTTCTCTGACAAATTAACCAAAGGTCCCTACTTCCTTTTAGGTTACATTTTAGTCCTCTTTCTGAGAGAGGGGACAATTTACTTTTAGTCCTCGAAACTTTTAAAAATTACCCATCAGTCCTCCTGACACCAAGCTAACCCTAATTAGGGTTTTTAATCTTTTAACCCTTATTTTCCTTTCTTAATTCAATCACTAAATACTTAGGGAACCTTCTTTAATTAATAATCTAATTTAAAGGAATTTAAACGCATTTTATTTTTAATAAAAATCCTTGGATTTTACAGTAAGTAACAAAATAATGGTTTTCGATATTTTGACTTGAATCCTTATTTTGATTGTAGACATAAGATTTTTGTTTTATTGATTTGCCAAATTTTATTTTCTTTTTCAAGTCTTTGATGTAAGAATAGTATATTATTTTGTGTGCAAACCTAAGATTTATATTTACTGATCTATTGAATCTTATTTTGAATTTGTTATGTTACATTAGTTGTTTTATGGCTTTGTGTATATTGTTCTTCAATATTGGAATCTTAGTGTATTAGATATGATTTAATTAAACTGTGTGCATGATTCCATTAATTAATATGTTGGGGTGTTTACTGGGTTGTCAAGCTCATGCAGTTGTCTTCTTTGTCAGATCACTACGAGTAGTTAGCTGGAATGATCCCTTGAAAAGTTTTGTTTGTAGCAAATATAAGGTTCCTTGTATGGGACCTAGTTCACTTTTAAGAGTTCAAAAATTTTGTTAGTGATAGTTGAACCTTCTAGTAGTCTCTATGGATTTATCATTTTTGGAGTATCTTATTTGGATCATTGAATTTTTTTTTATTTAATTATTTTATTGTATAGCAATTACAATATATATTTAACAGGTTTCGTTCTAAGGCCTCACATGCAAGAGTGTGTGGCTGGTTTGCCATGTGTTGGGTTCAGGTGTGACATAATTTCAGACAGAGATCTTCAAGGAGGACACACCGACATGCCCAATCCAAGGCAACTATTGATCTCTAAAATTATTGCTTTGTGGGAAAAAAATCCTTCATGAAAATTTTCTATCTTTCTTCATTACGATCATTAAGCATAGGAGGCCCACTCATCAACAACGTATTAACAACAACAATTTCGTCGGCAATTCTTTCCGTGGTTGTTGAAATGGCATCATAATTGATTTTGATGGATTGTTACATTTATTTCTTGTCATCAGTTGATGATGATGTGTGACTATTTGAACAATTATTTTAAAATTTTATTCAAAAATAAATTTTCCTCTAAAGTGGTTCAGTTTTCTGAGACAAAAGAAATTAGACAACTTGAGCCTCTATTTCGCATCAAATGACCAGGAACATTTTGATCCTTTATAGCCGAGGCTTTTGTATTCCTCTATTGCTACCAAATTTGCCTTATTTTGATGATGATGGGAGATTTGAGCATGGGTTAACTTTGCCGTTGCCGGAGCCTCTGCATTGAAAGAGTCATTCTTTAACCAGAAAGGGATTAAGGCATTTCGTGAAAACATCTCTATATGCGCAATTGAAGTGGTTCAAACAATTATTGTCATCCCAGTGCCTTTCTGGTGTAGGTGTGTTTAATTTTTATTTTTATTATTTTTTGATATAAAAGTAGGTGAATCGCATTTAGTGATAATCACATGGTACATTTTGGCCCATGTCACCAAAAAAAAAAAAGTAGGAGAGAAGCATGTTTAATTTATTACTTGATTTTTTTTCTTTATTGCATAAGCATGTTTTCAGTCAATAATTCTAACTTGAAAAACCAAATGAATCAAAGAATGCTACTGATAGTTCCGTCGGGGTTGGTGTGTGGTTTAGTTGTAACTCTAGTTGCAACTCTTCCTCTTAAAAGAGTACACAAGCTCTCTCTCTCTCTCTCTCTCTCTCTCTCTCTCTCTCTCACACACACACACACACACACACACAATCAAAACAATTCAAACATAAAGAAAGGAGACACAGAAAATTGGTAACCCAATTCGACTTCCAAGTTTATATTTGGGCGGCCAAGCCCAGAGAAATGATGCACTAAAAGTGAGGAAGAAATATGAGTACAAATCTCTTGTCACTTATCTCATAACATACATAAGCACCCTCACTCAAGATTGACCGAGAACCGCTCAACCTAACTCCCTTAGGTTTTCCTCCGGTGGCATCAACCTAAACCCTCACTCAAGATAGACGCTCGTCGAACCTAAAATATCTCTTGCCTCTTTTAGGATAGACGAAATCTCCGTGGGATCTATTTTTAGACTTCTTCCAAAATAGCCATTCTGATTCCTATATTGCGGCCAGAGACTTACAGCGTGGGTAGCTGGACGAGGCCCGACTAAAACTGTAACATATGTTGCAACACGACCTCAAGATACCTTCAACCCTCCCGGTTGAGTCTGAGTCAAACACCGTTAGATCCTCCCGATCTTGACTAGGTAACTGGCTGGACCTTTTTACGTCATGTTCATAGTCCACTTCAACTCGCACCTCGCCTAGGTGTTCTAGCTCGGCCTTCCAAACTTGATCTCCATTCATCTAAGTTTGGGCTGCACAATCTTCCAAGATTGTCTTCATGATTTCCTTCCAAACTTATCCAAGTTTGGGTCTTCAATATCTTCAATTATATCTTCAACTGTTGCCATAATTAATCTTCATATCGTATTTAGCTCAAACCATATTTAATTTACGACCAACTCTAAATATGGTCTTCAAATCTCTAATAAGATCTTCAAATCAAGCTTCAATCAAATCTTCAGCACTTCCTTAACTTGGGCTTGCACCATGTGTAGTTGTTACTTAAAATAACCTTCAATCAGATTTTCCCTCCAAGTTGGCTAAAGTTTTTCATGTGTGTTGTAACTAATTTCCAAATATAGTTTCCCAATCTTGCTCTCCAAGTCACCAGCGGCTTTCCAAAGATAACGCCTCCAAATCACAGCTTCATAATATCTAGCCTTCCTAGATGCCTCCCAAACATATCTCCAGTAGATCTTCTCCAAAGATTTCATCACTAGCATCTTCAATCCGTCCAAAGATAACCCCATGATATCTTTAAGCACATGTGGGTTGATAGCTTTCAAAAAATATTTCCTTAACTATGTTTTGACTTTGTCAACCATGCCGCCATGTCATCAGCTACCATATCTTCATCACTTGAACCATGTGAGTTGCATCCATATTGCAACCTTAATTGCATCAGCCTGTTGTCAAATAATGCCAACATAAACTAACAACAAATCAACCACAAAGCACTCGATGAAGAAACAGGTTGCATCAAGTGGTTGAATGAGTTCTCAGAGTATCACAACCAGCTTCTCATCAAGGAACTGGGTCATCTCCTGAAAATTTAAGTTTTATCATTTAGAGGACTATAGCCTTTTCATTAAATGAATGGTTAAAAAAACTATTGATCTCTAAAATAGTTGCTTTGTGGTCCATGAAAATTTTCTCTCTTTCTTCATTACGGTCATTAATAATGAGCATTGGAGGTCCACTCATCAACACCGTATTAACTACAACTATTTCGTTGGCAATTCTTTCCTACGTTGTTGGGATGGCAACATCATAATTGATTTTGATGTTTTGTTACATTTATTTCTTGTCGTCAGTTGATGTTGATGTGTGACTATTTGGACTATTATTTTGAAATTTTATTCAAAAATAAATTTTCCTCTAAAGTGATTTAGTCTCTGAGACTAAAGAAATTAGATAACTTGAGCCTCTATTTCGCATCAATGACCAGGAACATTTTGATCCTTTATTCATGTTTCGTTCTAGTTGTAGTTTCACATTGTTTTTCTTTTTCTAAATTGTAATTTCCAATCCTCATTTTCAGGAAAAAAATTCGATGCTAGCTTCCAATGTCATTTCCATTTCTTCTCAACAGCTACATTAATATGTAACTCATCTTACACATTATAAAGCATCCGGTTTACTCCTTTTCAAGAAAACTTAGAAATTAAGAAGCTTATAATGGCTTCCCCTACCTTCTTTCTCTTGGTATACTTCACCTTCCATGCATTCTCCTGCCAAGCAATGAGCTGCTTCTTCTCTATTGTAAGTTTGGAAGGTTCACTCAGCAACACCAGGAACTTACTCCACCTACTTGACTATTATTTTTATTTTTTTATTTTTATTTTTTGACTAAAACGACAAACACCTCTCGAAAGTCAGGAGTGGACAACGCGACTCTCTATAAGCTTGTCTTTATCTTGTGATCGTGGAGGTTTAAACCCTCAGGTTTGTCTCTGACAACAAAAGTCACTATCTGAGGGGCGTCTTAATAAATTTAAAAAGAGCGTTGGTATTGTTTTTAAATTTTATTCAGAATGTATAGGCAAGGCAGCCATAAATTACAGCAAAGAGTGAACTTTGCTATTAGAAATCACATTACCTAAATACTCCTTTTTATGCACAGAGAGGGATTCTACTTTCAAATCATATTTTTTTTGCATAATGAAGTGAAATGGTTCAAAGAAATGGTATCTATATTCTTCAGTTCCACAGTTTCAGGCCAGCCCTCTGATCCTTTGAGGGAATAAATTCATGGGCAGACTCGGAAGATAAGTTGAGTGAATTTCTCTTCATTTTTGGCCATTAGGAGGCACAGGATTTAGTATTAAGAGGTGCAGGAGAACAAAGTATATTTTTATAAAATAAGGGGTATTTTTTTTTTTTACCCACTTGAACAATGTTGCTTTTTTGATCCCGCACCTCAACTTTTCAAGTCTCTCAAAAAGCCTCAAGTTTTTTTAAGTTCCAAAAAGAGACCTCCATCATCCCCAAGGCGACGGACGTGAGGTTAAGTCGCTAATTTGTTCATTAACTGAGTTAATTATTCTTTATTTAATTAATTAAACTCTAATAAAAAAATTAACTTTTAAAAAATTAAAATTTAATTAACTTTTTTTTAGAGAGAGAGAGATGGCTGAAGATACAAACTGAGGTTTCTCAGTTCCACGGAGGCGCTCATCTCTCTTTCACGAAGGGGAACAAAGGCGCTCGCAGAGGGGAACAGAGGAGATTTCTCAGATCCGCTTGGGAGGCGGTCGGGATGAGGTTGCGGAAACGCGGGAGGCGCTTCCCGTAGTGAACAGCGCCACACAGAGGCGCTCACGGAGGCTCTCGCAGAGGCGTTGTCGCGGAGGAGGTTCAGGAGGCGGTCGGGGGAGTTCGCGGAGGCGCGAGAGGCGCTTCTCGGAGTGCCTGATCGGGATCGAGATCAGAGAAGACAGAGTTTTGAAAAGTCATGTCCAAGATCTGAAGAACATTTAGGGGAAAAAAGGAATTTGAAATTTTGAATTTCCATCTACGCTAGGGTTGGGGCTGGGATCAGAGAAGACGAAGTGTTGAAGAAACACGTAGGAACTCCTCTATCTCCGCCTCCGGCGCGATGCTCGGCCTCCACCACGCCGGAGTCGGAGATAGAGGAGTTCCTACGGGGGACGAAGGAGAAGTTAATTAAATTTTAATTTTTTAAAAGTTAATTTTTTATTAAAATTTAATTAACTCAATAAACTAATAATTAATTCAGTTAATGAACAAATTAGTGACTTAACCTCACGTCCGTCGCCTTGGGGATGACGGATGAAAGTTAAAAAAAGTTGAGGCTTTTTGACAGACTTAAAAAAGTTGAGGTGCCGAATCGAAAAAGCAACATTGTTCAGGTGGGTAAAAAAAATAACCCTAAAAATAAAAATAAAATAACTCACAACCGACATTAAAAAAAAAAACTTCAAACAAAACAACTAATTAATACTTAATGTAAATTTTTCCTAATATATTTTACATAAATATAAGTAATAAAAAATTACAATTGCTTAAAAGGTAAGAGTTTGCATTTCCTTAAAGATTTGATTCCTGTTTCAAGTTTCAAAAAATGAAAACTATTTTGATATATAATAAATATAAGAAATCACACAAGAACTATAACAATCTCGAATTCTTCAAAGAATCTAAGAAAAACAAGATTAAAAGTAGGATGAAATTTAATCCCTAAATGAATCAAAACGATACACTAGTGGAAATCAAGAGAGTCAAAGGTACAAAGTTGGACAGAAAATCACCTTGGGTTCGGCCACTAGAGAGGGATGAGAGTTATCAGAGAGGAAAAGTAGTTGGCCTCCGATGACGAGAAAGAGAAAGGATCGAAGGGAAATAGGGAATGGAATGGCGGCATTATCAGGTTTGGAGTTTGCTCATTGAATCAGCAACCATTATTATGTGGACGAATCCAAAACCAAACTACATCTAATAAACAGGATTGTTTACCAAATGCCAATGAGGGCCATGAAGATTTCCATAATTATATCTTAACATTCATGTGAACTTTGTAATTATGCGGACAAACCCATGAACTTCTTATATTCTCATATTTAATGGTTTTTTATCTGTTATAATATAAATAGTAAAATTTATGATGGGTAATATATATATATATATATATATATATATATATATATATATATATATATATATATATATACGGGGATGATATTATAAGGCTGGCCAGATTACTGTGCAAGTAAGGTTGCCTCCCATTTGGCCACTTGCACACTGTTTTAAGGATTTCCAACCATATGGATGGAAATAACATCAAAAAATAAGCTAGCATGTTAATTTTCATACAATTTGGGAACTTGTAGGGTCTTCATCTTAACGGATGAAAATTTATAAAAATCTTACCGGTTCAAAATTTTACCATTTAAGATGAAGACCCTACAAGTTCCCAAATTGTATGAAAATTGACATGCTAGCTTATTTTTCGATGTTCTTTCCATCCATACGGTTGGATTTCCTCAAAACACTGTGTAAGTGGGCCAAAATGAGGCGACCGCACCTGCACAGTGATAAGGCTGGCCGCATAGTATCAGCCCTGTCTATATATATATATATATATATATATATATATATATATATATATATATATATATATCAAAAGTTAAGGGGGCAATTGCCCACCTTAAATCTGATTTACTGAAGTAGTATAGCACCTTAGTAGGTTTAGTCCACTTAGTCTCCCACTCACTGTGAATTCGACCCGGTACTTACCGGTTAATTTATTACTTTGACGACACAAGCACTTGCGTGAGTGTATGTATACACTCAACAAGATCATCACAAATGTTCTAGCTAACCGACTCTAAGGGTTCATCGCGAAGCTCGTAGATGAAAGCCAGACTGCATTCATAAAAGGTCGTTATATACAAGATAACATAGTAGTTGTAGATTAGCTCATCCAACAAAAGAAGAGTAGAAGAAGAATGGGACACTCATGAAGGTGGACTTTGAAGAAGCTTTCGATACGATCGACTGACACTTCCAAATAGAAAATATGCAGGTAGTAGGTTTTGAAGAAAAATGGATAGTATGGATAAAAAATATCATGTATTCCTCCAAGGCAAACTTCCTCATTAATGGATCCCTAAGCGACTATGTAAGGCATAGGAGAGGGTTGCAACAAGGCAACCCTCTATCCCTACTATTATTCGTACTAGCCACAGATGTGTTCATTGCCATGCTATCCAAGGCAGAGGCAACAAACCTCTTTAAAGGAGTACAAGGAGGGTTGGGAGCATTAGACACGATCACCTCCCTACTATATGTTGATGGCCTCCTAGTACTCTTCTTTAGGGACGCCAATCATTTTTAGGTCCTAAATCTCACCTTCTACTTATACGAAGGATTATCAGGACTAAAGGTAAACTATAACAAAAGTCTCATCATCCCAATACATATGGTAGGACACGCACTATAGGTATTGAGGGAAATTATGAATTGCAGGATTGGGAAACTGCCCATCAACTAACTAAGAATGCCAATAGCTGGCACTAATCCCAAGAAGGAGCACTGGAGGGAGAGAATCTGACGATGAATTGCAAGCTAGAAGGGACGCATGCTATCTATGGGATGGAAGGTAACCTTACTGAATTTAGTACTCACCACCATTCCGAACTATTGGATGTTGAGATTCAAACTACCAAACTGGGTGATAAAGCGCATTGACAGCATCCGGCTGGACTTCATATGGAGAGGGGCGGAACTAAACCCCAAACCATACTGAATGGTAAGCTGGCAAAGAATATGTAGACCTAAATAGCAGGATGGGTGGGGCATCATAAACCTCAAAGTGTTTAACAAGGCTCTCTTAGGCAAATAGTGGTGGAGAATTCACAAAGGAGAATATGGCCTTTGCAGGAAAGTGTTGGTAGCCACATTATAGAGACTCCAACATAAACCCCTTCCAAGAAACACCAAGGAGATGCTCCCCTTTCTTGAGGGACATAATGGAACAACGGGAAAGCACTCTCCTAACTACCATGACAAAAGTGTGTAAAGGGACAAGTTTAAAATGTTAGAGAGAAAATTGGATAGAAGGACAAAAACCAATTAACGCCTTCTCAGACTTACCACAATTGATAGACAATGAGCGTCAATTCTCAAGCCGGGACCACAAAGAGTAGAAGGAGAGCAACAAATAAACACACTCACATAGTGCATCATGGGTTGGGAGGAGAATAACAATGACACAAAGCACTGGAAACTCACTGGAAATGGACATGTCCTCATCAAATCGTTATATACTTTCAGAATAGATAAAGGCCTCGGATGTCCACTAGGTGCGAAATTTTGGTAGACCCCATGGCCCCCAAAGGTGAAACTTTTCACCTGGCTAGTGTGGGATGACAAGATCCTAACTATATGCTATCTGTGTGACAAGGAAGATGAAATAACAGCACACTTGTTAGTACTATGCCCATATACAGCCCAGATATAAGAACACTTTTGTCGCTTGTTTGGCTGACAAGAAATACCACAACAGATTGGGGATCTTTGGGGCAGCGAACCTCTCTCCAAACTAATAGATAAGGAAGCTAGGCTGAGATGGAACTTATTGGTGATGACAATCACATGGAGAGTATGGTTGGAAAGGAATAGAAGATAATTTCAAGATAAACATCTTGTTTTTACAAAATTGATCAATGTTATCGATTTCCTCATACTCTCCTGCTTTGATGAGGTACACATTTCCAAAAGGTCAAAATTGATGCCTGTAGAGATAATTACCAAGCGAAGTCTGAACTTTACAAGAGAAGCAGAGGAGGAGCAACAGTGGCCACTAGATGCACTAGATGCAAACTTTAAAGATGAGGAACCCATGGAGTATGCACTTTCCCATGGAGGGGTAGCCAATAAAGGCATTCCAGCAAGACACTTTGTATGGAACCCCAATGGAATTAGGAAGGCCATATAATTCTTGTACTATCAAAGGACACAAAGGGCACAAATTATTACCAGTATTATTGTAACTTGTTTGGAACTCACATTATAATGAAAGTGGTTTATCCATCATTATCAAAAAACAATTGCAAGAGTGTAGTAGAGAATGGGACTACAGTCTGGTGGCACGTGGGAAGTCTAGTGAGATAGACTGAGGAATTCAGTGCTGCTGAGTGAAGGCAAGATAGGGGAGTTCAAACACCAAGAGTCTCCTAGAGCCGTAGAGAAGACCCAAACGAATTCTTGTAGAGAGGGAGTGAGTTACGCGAATGTTGTAAGCGGCGGCGACACACGTTTGCTCCTTATGGTGGCGCTTTAATGGGAGAATGGGTTGAAAACTCCCCTAATGGAGATGACTAGATGTATCTTTAGCGTGTGGGGGGGCTTAGAGGAGGAAGGATGGACAGAAGTCCACCTTAAGTGTCGGAGAAGAACCTCCTCTAAAGACTGTACAAGGTTGAGCTTGGGGAAGGAGACCCAACTTCAGTAGAGATGCTCAACACCGATGTGGAGGACTTCAAGGGTAATCAAAGAAATTTGTGGCAATCGCCTCAAACCTAGACACATGATGAAAGACTGTAGGAGATTGGAAGCTTGCCTCTGTTGCGGTGGCGCAGGTCACTGCAATATGCCTATTCAATGACCTCGCTAGAGAGGACAAGGATTGAAGCAACCACAAAAGGAAAAGGGCCAATTAAACTAGGAGATGAACTGTAAGGTCTAGGGGATGCTAAAGGGACAAGAAAATCCAAGGAATTGAAACTGGAGACCGGGTGTGCTACTTGTTGATAGACATCACCGAAGTGAGAGGCACTAGATGATCTTGGATCTAGACACTAACATGTTTAAGGGGAAGGAATAGTTGAGGTTGTACTCAATTACCACGGTGCTTTAAATAGTAGAAGGACTCACTGAATCCCATATAGTGACCTTGGGGATAACGAAGAAGTTCTCGCCAGAGAAACCCTTGTCCGCCAAGCCTCTATGGATGGGAGGCTAGTGGTGAGCTTCCTATTAGTAGAGCTCACTCTTGAAGTGAAGAGGATGGAGAGTATATATATATATATTGGTAATTATGGTCTTTACCAAATAAAAGTAGGAAAGTTGATGAGAATTAGAGAATATTTTTGTTAACAAGTCTTGATCATGCTTTATTATTAATTTCTTCAGTATTATTATTTTTGAGTCTGAGGATTTGTGGGAGCTATTAAATTTAAGTTTTTACATGTGTAATTTTAGTGATGATTAATTAGATTGATGAAGACCAAGAATGTGTTGTGTATTATTACTTGTGATTAATAGTGTGATTCATAAATATTCTCACTACTTTGGATATCACAAGTTATTAAAGAAAGTTAAAGTTTATTCTGCTAATATAAAATATATGTTGATCATAGATTATTTTTTTATATAAAATAAAACATGCTTTAAGTTGAGAGATAAACTCTCAAATTAAGTAATCATACTACTATTGAAGGTATGTGGGTTGATAACTGTGCTTATTTTTAATGCCTAACTATTTATATGTGGCTAGCTGTGATGCATATCAAAGAAATCTCAATGCATATATTCATATGAAAGGTTTAATATGACCAAATTATGGTGATTTTGTTTGCACAACATAAGTTTGATTATGAGATTAATGTTTTCAAACTGTTGTGATTTATTGAAAAGTATTTGCCTGTGAAATATAGACTTAAAATTTATTTCTAGTTATCAAAAATCAAAGTATTGGACTTGCCATGTATCTCGTACTTATATCACTATATCGTGATAGTTTTGGATCCCCTGAAAAGTTGGCAACATTAGTTGGAACATGATTGAGAAATTTATTTTGTTAATGGGATTATTTAAGTTATAAGGTACTGGTATTGTCACGCCCCGAACCCGGATCCCGGGCCTCGGCGCACGCGACAAACGCCGCGTGCTTATAGGGTCGCCCCTAGAAGCACGCAAGGCTAAGTAACACAAGCAGATAATTAACACAGGGTTTAATTTAATAAACAGCGGAAGAAAATATAAATAAGGTTTTATATGAAACCCTAACAGGTTCTGAATGACAACTCTCACTCAGAAAGGAATAGAGGCCCGCAAACCTCAGCTCAACATATCCCCATCGCTGCTAGGTTGTCCCGCGGAAGCTCTCTCCTGGGTTCCGCTCCTAGCTACTCGTCAGGTTCTCGTCTAGTCCCGACCCTACTCCTCATTGTCACCTGAGAAAAACATCCATCAAGTGCATGAGCCAAAGAAAGGCCCAGTAGGATCGCATAAACCATAAAAAAGGCGGAAGCCATAATCAAAGAACAAAATAAAAGAAGGACGAATATGCAATAGTAACAACATCACAAGCAAATAACAAGTAACTGGAATGTGGATAAATCCACAGATGTACTCAATCTCTGGCATATGTAATACTAAGATGTCTACGACATCTACGACACCATCGGTACCGTCTTCGGCCTAAACCGGGCTACGCTATAGCATACATGTGCACATGGTCAGAAAATGCCGCTCTCTGACTGAGCCAGGTGGCCAGATATTATACACCCTCTGCCAGGGTCTCCGTCCGATGGAGCACCAAGTGCCAGTGGCCAGATATTATACGCCCTCTGCCGGGGCCTGGTGGCCAGATATTATACACCCTCGGTCAGGGTCTCCGTCCGATGTATCATGCCTGAAAGTAAGAGATTGATAGTACTAATACCTAACAACAGGTATAAATATATATCCAAGGCAGCAACTTCCTGAATATACAATAATCGGTGACCTCATCGAGATCGAGAGTCAATACGTATTTAAGGAGTAAACTTTACTTAAATACGCATATGAAAAACATGATAGCAACAATCTCCTAGAGATATAAAACCAATATATATGAGGAAGACCATCTCGAATATATATTGGGAACCTCTCGAGGAAATAAGAGTACAAAATCAAAGCGGGGTAGGAGGAAGGAATACTCACAAACCTCCCGTGCGAGAGCCTACCTGGCTAGAACCAAATCACAAGCAGGGTAGGAGAAAGGAATACTCAAACCGAGTATCAGTGACCGAAGCGAGCAATATCAAAAGCTCAAGCAAAAGCGTAAATAGAATCACACTCAAAGCAGAGCAAATCTAATCAGAGTATACAACTTAAGCAATGCAGCAAGCATAACATGTCGATAGACAGAGCAGGTATCAAAAGATGGACTCCAACATCCATCTAGCACAACAACAACAAGAATCAAGAGAATACTATGAGTTAGATATACTCACAGCACCAGTGCGATATCCTACCTTTTCGCTCTAGGGCCTACTCGGGCCCAATCCTCCCAGTTTGGTCCTAGACTGCCTCACCACGTCCTAAACATGGTAAATGTTCATCACATAACATTTCATATCAATTTGAATGCATTACATGCATATAATTACCCTAATCGTGAGTTTTACCGAAAAGTCGGCTTTTTAATATATAACCGATGAATCTGGGCCCCTAATCACATGCCCACATTATTTTCCTTAGTTTAAATATACACCCGAACTATTGGGACGATCGGAATTGTATTCCGAGCCCTTTTTGAACACGTTAGAATTTATAGTTCCCTCTTTATTTGCAGCTACAGTAACTACCGAAAACTAGGAATCAAAACATCAAATTGAAGCTCTAAATCTTTATCATTCCATCTCAAACTCCTAGTACATCATAGTTACTATATTAGATTTCATTTTCACCATAATTGAGGCTACTTATCATTCACACATAGCTCGTAAAAATAAGAACAAAACCAATGTTCTGCACTGCTACAGTGTTTTTCCCTCGCATACATTCTATAAATCTTTAGCAAGCATTTCATTGACCTTTAACTGAGGAGGGCTATAAGATTAACCACTAAATCAACCCTTTACTAACCAAGCCTTTGAATTTACAAACATGTATGGTTTAATAATTCAACAACAGCTTACAGGGAAAGCATCATAGTTGAATGACTTCAATCATAAAGGGTACAAGGAGATCATCTCCTATTTCAGTGGAGCTAAGTCTATGAAGTCAATGGATATAATAAAATGTTGGGCCATTGATAAGTATGCATAGCCATAACATTTCAGCATAGTAAAACTATTCTACAACCTATGAACATTAACTAGAACAAAGTAAAATATTACTAGATCAGATATGAAATGCAGAAATCTGCCGATCTTGCGCAGCTGGAAAGAAATGGTCATATCTTTTAAACCGTAACTCGGATTTCTCTCATCTAAGGCTCATTAGAAAGAAGACTTCAAGACCTTTCCAATGACATATTACACATTCCAAATGGAGATGTATAGAAATCACAGCTGTCCCACGAAGGGGACAGCCATCTGCAGGACAGTCCATACATTGTTCATAGTCTCTTGCTACCAATTCTCCTAATTTATCCATGGCCCCTAGACAATGAATCTTGGTACCCTATTTATAAACATACAATTAATTCTCATTAAGGACTAACTACATGGGAATTTCTACTTGTAACCATTCTTCTCTTGTGGCCTTTTATCCAAGTATTTCATAAGCATTTCGGCAAGCACAAGAAAGGCATGATTAATGTGGGCATTGCAACATGCTAATTCTCTCTACAAACTCTTATCATGCATCATAACATCTGATGGATGGTTTCCACACTTATAAACTTCTAAATTAAGCCCTCTAATTGTCTCATGGTTCTATGTGCCAAAACATCAAACACTTGGTGAGCAAGCTAAATTCAAAAGAACAAAACATCTATGCTATCATTGGCTTTTAAATTTCTTTACAACATGCATTCGCCAAGTTAACCTTATTCCTTCATAGTTTGCATAACTAAAAGCCTCTAATCATACTCTTGTAAAGTACTTAAAAGCTATACATGATCATGAAGATTAAAAATGTATTTTTCAAGAAAAATTGGGCAATATATCCCCTATATATAGGGCCTCCAAAATTATACAAACAATCATCCATAATAACAATTAAAATATATGGAATTCATCTTCATCCAAGGTACAATCCAAGGCATCAAGCACATTCATTTCACAATCTTTAAACCCCCAAAATACAACTTGATTTCAAGTATAGCCCCTCCATTTCACTGCCCTAAAACTCATAACCAAATTCATTAACTAGTCTATTAAACAATGTAATGATCCCCCAAGTTGAGGCTTACAATCGTGGAGTGATGACGGGGCGGCGTCGCAAGTCGGCGACGGTGGCGGAGCACGCTGCAGCGTGTGAAGAGCTTCTGAGCGTTGCTGGCTTGAGTTCGAAGGCCGTGATGCGGTCTTGGCAGCGTCTTTGGCGATCGCTGCTGGCAGCGTCTTTGCTTGTACAGGCTGATCTGGGCCTTGGCTATGGCAGTGCTTGTGTGAAACTCTGTATGTGACACACTGATCTACTGTGGCTACTTGGCTGGGGAAAAACTTCTTGCGTGGCGTGGGAGGCTAGGCTTTCGGCCGGCTGCATGACAGGCCGAAATGATGGAGGCAAGTGAGGCGGTAAGAAGAAGAAAGAAGGGGGGCGTCTCAGCCCTAGCACGAGAGGGGGAGAGATTTAAATCTCTCTCTCTCTCTCTTCTAATATCCTTATAACTTAGGTAAAGGATCTTTTAAATAAATATTTATTTTAATAAAATATAATTTTATTCGTTTACACAATAATATTATTCTTCAAAATATCCCCGACTAAAATCCAATTAGCATTATTAAATATTATCTTCCACTATGAACCACGAGACTCGTCACCATCCCAGACCCGAATCCTGAAATTAGGGTTGAGGGCGACCCTAAGCGGCGACCGCAGTGCTGCATTTGTGACCTCACGGGATTTGTCCCCATACCAGACCAAATCCACTCTTCCCGGCTTTTGACCAGATCTGGTTCACTTTACCGGGACTCTAACTTGTCTGGTATCTATCACTAGTCAATCTTGATTAATTAACACTTAACTAATCTGGCTCGATTAGTACTTAATAATTTCCCAAGAATTTCATCGTTTACTATATTAAATTTCCATTTAATAAATCCTGAAAATAAATAAATAAAAATCCTTATTTATTTCGGGGCGGGTGTTACAGGTATGATTGTTGGGTTGAAGGTCCAAGACCAACTTGGCTGCTGAATAAGAGTAACAGCCGAAAAATGGGTTGAGCAGAATGCTAGGCCACGTAGTTCAAGATAGAGGAAAAGTTGGCTGAGAAGAACTCTAGGCAGAATGGCCGAAGAGATGTTGTTCGGTAGAACAGCCAAGCGGGCCAAAACGTTAGTTCGAAAAGATATACTGGGAGAATGTAATTGGGCAGAAGAAGAAACAGATGTTCAGCAGTACTAGGCAGATGCTCGGCAAGGTGTACTGGGCGAGCAATTGCTGACGTTCGGTAGAGCATTGTCGAGCCGAACAACAACAGGTGTTGTGGCCGAAGAATAATGGTTGTTCAGCAAAAGATCCATAAAGGACCTATGGGCTCGTCAGAAGTACACATCGCACTAATCCCAAGAGTGGAAAGGTGGTGTAAGACGTAAAGGTGTTTTGGAACTACAACAGTACGATGGGCAGAATGGTTTGATAGTGGAGTATTGCACAAACTGTAAAAAGATGCTTTGGGATTTGAGCCAGGAAGATAGAAAAGAGGATGAAGTCTTCCTGGTGAGATAGAATTTTAAAAGGAAGAATAGAGAACCAAAACACCCAGTAAAGAGCAAGCAAGAAGAAGAAGAAAGGAAGGAGAAGTTTTGGAGACGAAGGACATTGAAGCTCAACTGCAGTTGGAGTTTATTTGCTTAAGTACTTTCTTAAGTTAAGTATTCATTGATCTGTTTTTCTCTTCCTAGTTATTGTAATCTTGAGTTTGGGCATCAACTCAAGAGAGTCATTGTATGTTCTTTCTTGAAGTTTAGTGAATTGTTTGTTTGTTGGTGCCCGTGGTTTTCCCCTCTTTTTGTAGGGTTTCCACGTAAATCGTGTGTGCTTTGTGGTTGATTGTTTTGTGTTTCTTTGTGCTTGTTTCTCACTGAGCTTACATCTTCTCTGAGGTCCCCATTTCGCAACAATGATATCCTTTATAGTTGATTCCATATCTTTTATTTCTTAGGTGTATATACATTAAAGTGAAAATTACAGTTTTAAACAAAAAAAAGTCATTAAATTGACATTATAGTGGGACAATTTATATAAGCATCATGGATTTGGTAACCTATAGCTCATCCTTAAAATTGGGTTAAGTAGAGGCCATTAATATAGTGATACATGGAATGTAGTATATATGTTAATAAGGATGTATAACCGCCATAATTGCCATTAGTTGTCTTCTATTTTATCAAAGTATTAAGGTGTAATTTTGGAATATAGTTGATTGAGATATATTTTCAAAGCACGTATATTTTAGTTGTTCTTTTAAAGTTTTGAGTTTCAAATTTTTTAAATCAAAAGGTAGGTTTTTTAAAAGTTTGTTTTCTTGTTAAATGTGGGATAATTGAAGAGGTAAATATTGGCCAAGTAGAAGATTGTTAGAATATTTCTTATTATGTGGCCTTAATTAACAACTTTGGTTAAGGGTCCCAATGTTTTTGGTTTTATATAAATTTGGACTCAAGTATAAGATTGAACCCAATCTATTAACTGCACCAATTCTAGTTACTTATGGATGAAGCAAGAATTTGAATTGGGTTAGGATTGGCTTATCCTAATCATTATATAAATGGCTCTGGTTCCTCTCTTCACTATCTCCGGATACAGACTCTCATTATGGATCTATAGTAGTTCGGTGAATGCCTATCAGTTCCCCATCCTGATAAAGAGGGTGAGGGAGAAGATCATAAGCTGACCGATCTCTAGTAGATCGTGATAGATTATTCGTGTTCAGTAGGCTACATTTGATGGTAGATGATTCAACATACCTCATACCAAGTAAGTATACTATGGTTTTACGATTTACAATTCATAAGAACAAGATCTTAATATGCATGTATTGTATACTAATATCCAACAAATATCGTATTCATTTCTGGTGTTTGATATATATTTATTGCTCATTTTATTAAGGATTTTGATATGATTCTAGGGTTCCAAAGTTCATCTCTAGGAGCACATTGTGGAAGTGGAGCTTTGTATAATTGCAACTCGAGTTGTATCTATGGAGAGTTTTTTTTTTTTTGATAAAAGTAGATTAACCACAATTTATTTGTAATAAGAGTTCGTATACCAAAACACTTAAGAGTTACATGGTATGAAGGTGGGTATTAAGTGGACTTACAGCTAGATAATATACAAGTGCCATCTCGTTTCATATTCCTATATTTCCTAGGTATCATCGTCGAAAAGGCCTTGTCAGTTGTGTGTTGACCTGGGTCTTCCTGAGTGAAGGGCAGGCTTCTTTTAACCAAAGACTTAACCACTATGAGTTTTGCCCGCTTGAAAACATGTGTTGTATCAAACCAAGATAGAGTAAGCATTTCAATATCTCGAAAGAGTTTTAAGCAATTAACACATTGTTTGCCTTGAAAACATCTATGATTTTTCTCTATCCAGAGGTTCCAAGCAATGCCCATGGCGGCCAAGTCCCACCCCCACGTAATATTGAATTGACATGGATTAGGTGTGACCCTCAGAGTTCTTGTAACGATTGGGTTTCTTGGTTGGGCCAAATAGGCCACTAAAATGGCTCTAGACACTTGATAAGAATGCGGAATGGAGGAGCAAGTGAGCAATTATTTCCTCCATATTGCCACACATGTAACACATCGTGTGAGCATCCCTCCAACACAACTTCACAAAATTTTCTAGCTTCAAGATCTTGTTATCCTTTGCTAACCATGCAAAGAACTTGATTTTCATACAGCTGGTGTACTTTCAAAAAGTGCATGGAATATCGCTTCTAACTCCACAATCAATCAGAAAATGATAAAGCGATTTGACCATAAATCATTTCAAGTTTGTGAGTTTTCAAAATCGATTATCGTGGTTGGATTTATAGGTGTTTAAAACTTTGTCTTGCAGTAGTGACAAGGTCGTTGTTCACTCTATTGTTCATGGGTCGTCTTTAAGTATGGGAACGACTCGAAGGATCATCCTTTTTCGCAGATGCTATGGAGAACGTGTATGCTGATTTGGGGCTGCAATGAGGGTATTAGGTTCCATGGTGAGTGGTCTTCCACCCAATTATCTCTCCATAAATTTAGAGTGGCACCATTGTCGATTGTTGTGGTGATGTTTAGGAGGGCCACCAGTCGTTCCTTGCAGATGCTCTTGTAGAAGATGGTTGCCCTTGTGTAGTAAACATCACCAGCTTTGTGGGATTAATGAATTTTCTTCTGTAGTAAACATCCTTAATTATTATGAGGTAGATGCCGACCTCATCTATGAGGATTCTCCACCACCACTTTCCTAATAGTGCGAAATTGAATGCCCTCAGGTTTATAATCCCCCAACCTTTTTGTCCTTAGACTGATATAATTGTGTCTAGTTAACCAGTCTGAATGACTGGGAGTCCAGTTCTGACCCTCTTGAAAGAAAATCCCTTCTGATGATTTTGATGGTTCAGATTACCTACTAGGTATGATATCTGGTAAATTGACATCTTGTTTCATGGGATGGAGCGCACTTAACTGAAGCTGCTAATAGGATCGTTGCCACTGGATACTTAAAGGGACGTATACTAATCCTCCCTTCACTCAAACAAGCTTACTCAAAAAAATTGGAAGAAACATTGAGTTACCTCACAATTCTTCTCAGAAAAATGTAAAGTGTTTTCATTTTTGTAGAGTTTTAACCATTTCAATGAATGAAAGTACAAAAGCACTATTGATCTCTAAAGTAATTGTGGGAAAAAGAACATCCTTCATAAAAAAAATTTATTTTTTATTACAATCAGTAATCGCGAGCATTGCAGGTCCACTCAGCAAGACAGCAACACCGGAACCGACTTGCCTGGTTTGGGAACCAGGGAAGTTCCCTGTTTCCCGACACATGGCAAGTCGGCTGCCACACATCCCGCCTGGCCGTAAAGCATTGCCTCGACATGCCTCAGGATGCTTCTCGGCCACACATCTCGAGTAGCCTAGATGCCAGCACCAGGGTACTTCCCTGGTTCTTAAATCAGGGAAGTTGACTCCACACCGGAACCGACTTGCTTGGTTTGGGAACCAGGGAAGTTCCATGTTTCCTGACATGTGGCAAGTCAGCGGCCATACATCCCGCCTCGGGATGTGTGGCCGTGAAGCATTGGCGCCTCACCGGGGACTTACTCCACCTTCTTACCTAGTACCATCATAATTGATTTTGTCTTTGATGTACGACTATTAGAACTATTATTTCTAAATTATATTCAGAAATAAAACATATTGATCATAAAATGACACAGTGCATAGAAGCCTTAAGTTACAGTAAGGCCTGAAAAATCCTTTTTTATGCACACAGGATTCCACTTTCAAATCATAGTTTATCTTCTGTTCACAGTTCCAGGCCAGCCCTCTGTCTCTCATGCACAATGAATTCACTGTGACTGTAGATGAGTGAATGTCTCTTCATTGTCGGTCTCTTTAATTACAGGAAACAAGTACCATATTTCATTGCCATTTAATTAGATCAACTAATTATGAAATCAAAACTGTTGTATTTCACAACTTTCAAAAAAAAAAACTTGAATAGCACACCCACTTCCATCAAAAGAGTTTTAAGTGATGGAAGAGCACCTAAAACATGTTTCTATTAAAATATTTTTATTTTTCAAAATTAAATACAATAGCTTGCCCAGGTTTTTGTCTTTTAACCCGTAAGCTCTTCAAACATTAAGTGAGAATAATAGCTTTTCCTAATGGTTATGTTCTCTAATAGTTGAAGTGTCAAAAGACTAACCTAGATAGGTTTCTCATGCTTCAAACCCTATTCTGCGCTGCATGCCCCTATCCATATGACATACAATTCTCAAGTGAACCTAACATTACTCTTAACATCTTGTTGCAAGCATATAGAAACTGTTAACGAGTACTGGCATGAGAGATGATATCTTTCTTCTCCTCCACTCCTCTATACAATTATTGTATAATTGTCGGTGCTAATGGTTCACTACGAACCAAGGTTATGTTGTAACATAGGTTCAATCAGAAACCTCCTTTTCATAATCAATGAATGTAATTTATCAATCTTATCAATATATATATATATATATATATATATATATATATATATATATATTAAATACATTGTACCTGCCAAAATTGATGCTTCTTCAATCAAGGTGATTTATATGTAGTTCTATATATCCATGGGTACATGACAAGAGGAGGTGATTGTAACAAAAAAAACATGGTACATATCGCGAGTCAACAAGGGGTGAATTCTAACATTCCTCTGGTTCTACCCAAGGCCGTCTAATTTGGCCTTTTGTGACCGGCAATGACTGGTCACAAAAAAAACCAAGTTCAAAATTTCAAATTAAAAAAGATAATGTCTGGGTGCGGTCAGACAAAGATTGAGTGCGGCTCTATTCAGATTGGGTGCGAACTTTACCGTTTATTACTATTCATTACTGATTATAATGAAGAAGTCTTGAGGGACTACTGTTCATTACTATTCATTGGCGGCCCACCTCGTACCGTAGTCTGGGTACGGCCAGACAGAAATTAGGTGCGGCTCTATTCAGATTGGGTGCAAACTTTTACTATTCACTAGTGAAATGGCAGCGCACCCAATTTGCACATGCTCACACCGTAGTAGGTAGGGTATGGGTGAGGCTAGACTGAGATTAGGTGCGGCTCTATTCAGATTGGGTGCGAACTTTTACTGTTCATTAGTGAAAATGAACACGCACCCAATTCGTGAAGGGTCGCACCCAATTTGCACATGCTCGCACTGCAGTAGTAGGTAGGGTATGGGTGCCACAGGCAGATTGGGTGCGGCATTATTTAGATTGGGTGCGAACTTTGAGCTTTTACTGTTCATTACTATTTATTATCGTTGGTAGTAGCACCTCAAATGCAGAAGTAGATGCAGGTGCTGGCGGGAGACAGTAGATGCGGCCTATTGATTAGGTGTGAACTTTTCGCATTGTTCTTAGTGAAAATGGCGCGCAATTCGTGAAGAATCGCACCCAATTTGCACATACTCCTTGGCAAGTAGTAGGTAGAGTCTTGCCATCTGAGAGATTATGTCGCGACTTTATTGATTGATTGGGTGAGAACTTTTCTTTGTTCATTCTTGTTCATGGCGGCGCACTGTGGGTGTGGCGAGGGGAGAGAAACAGGTCTTGACTCTAATCATATTGGGTGCGACCGGCCAGTGCCAGTCACAAAACCCAAGTTAGGTGACCCTGGGTAGATACCCAAGGAATGTTAGAACGCACCCAAAACAATGAACCTATTTATTTTTATAATTAATGAATATAATTTATTTATTTCTATCAATATATATATATATATATATATATATATATATATATATATGTAGTTCTATTGTAAATGTAGGGTAGCATGTGATTCTTTCACACGTATTTTTTTAATAAAATAATTATATTTTTTTGATATAAACAAATGAATAATATTTTTTTAACTAATAGGAAAGAGGACCAAACAAGTGAGTATATTTTCTTATATCTTGTGCTTTTAGTAAATGTGTAGTTTAACCATTTTATTAAAAAAAAAATAAAAATAAATAAAAAACTATCAAGAACAAAGACGGTGGGATATGGTCATAATTATTTTCACAAATATATATAAACAGTGTGAATTAAATATTTTATTGAACAAGTTAGGCTTACTTTGTGTACAACCTCACATCTTAATAGTTAAAACAACTCATTTGAAACTCCATAATTCAAAAAAATTTTAACCCGTTGGTTCGGGTAAATTCTGAGAGACCTTGGGTTTGTAGCCCAGAGCAACTTGTCTTGGGGTGCAAACCCATGCAAATAGGATACAAGGATGAGGTTTTGGGTTGTATAAAACAAGTGTAGGGTAAGACAAGGCTAGTGCCTCATATGGCATCATAGAGGGCACCGTTGCTTCCAAGTATTAAAAAACTTGTCCGCGTTTTTTATTTGATTGGTGAATGAAACACGTGTCATTGTACAACATCACATTTTTTTTGGTAATCTTTATTAACACATTTCAACTTTATTGTTTTTCACATTGGTACCTCTATTTTGTTAAGTACGTAAGATACACCAAAAAAAAAAAAAATTATTTTCAAAATGACACTTCTATTAATGGTTGTTGATTTAATTGGGTTAATGTTCAGTTTAAATGGGTTAATTAAACCTTAATTAAAAAATTAATTTTTAAAACTCATTTAATTCGGCAGACTCGGAACTGCCGAATGTATCGGGCTATGACGGCGTCGGCTGGGAGGAGGAATCCCCGGGAGAGCGCGTTGAGAGCACCGTGCATGGGTTTTGCCCAAGAGGGCATGTTGGGGGCGACCATGGTGGAGGTGGAGACGACGTCGATGGTGGCGCGAGAAGCAAGGTCGGTTGTGGACATAGGGTCGATGGTAGAAGAGTAGCCTTGGATGTAGAGGCCCCGGTTCCAGATGTGGTTGATGCGGGTGCAGTTGGGGACGAGTTTGATGGTGGCGTGGATCTCGACGACGGTGCCGAAGCGGATGAAGGGGTTGTCACGACAGAGCATGATGTAGGGGTTGTCACGAAGGAGAGGAAGGGGGTGTCGAGCGAGCGGGAGACGAGGGGGCCGCATTGGAGCTTGGCGGAGGGGTCGATGATGTAGGGGAGGAGGACGAGGCCGCCGGAGGTGGGGTCGGAGAAGGCAATGAGAGATCGAGTGCCGGTCATCTACGGCATGGTGGAGTTAAGGCCCCAAGTGACCTAGCTAGAGGGGGAGATGAAGGTGCCGGTGAAGGCAAGGTCTAGGGTAGAGTTGTGAGGTCCACATGGGTATCCGAAGCTAACCGGAGCCTCCGGTCAGATATGTTATCATTATTAGATAAGGGTTTTGAAGGAGAAGAAAATGGTTTTAAAATTTAATTTTTTAATTAAGGTTTAATTAAACCATTTAAACTGAAGATTAACTTAATTAGATCAACGGTTGTTAACAGAAGTGTCATTTTGAAAATAAAAATAAAAAAAATTGGTGTATCTTACATATTTAAAAAAGGGTTAATTTTTTTTTTACTCACCTGAACTATACTGCTTTTTCACTCTGGCATCTCAACTTTTTTAAGTTTTTCAGAGACCCCCAACTTTTTTTAAGTTGCAAAAAGATACCTCTGTCAACATCCGTGAAACGATCGTAAGGTTACATGACTAACCCACCTCTAATTCTTTACTTAAAAGTTAAATCTTAATTATAAAAACCCTAACCCTAATTTTAAAGTTTCGGATTTCTAAATGACACATGTCATTCATCTTGGCGTCCTCCCACCTAGAGATACCCACCCTCTCATGCTCGCCGGAGCTCTTCCGGTGGTGCCGAACATTTGCTTCTCGCCAGCGCTCATCCCTTCCTCCTCCTCCCGCACCCACCTCTCTAACCTCAACCTCATCCTCAAGAAACCTTCTTCCTCATAGATCGCAGCCGACGTTGCCTAGGGCCTCGACTACATCCACCACCACTCCGTCGCTTCCTCCCTCCATGGCAGTCCCCGTGTCCAACTCCGGTTTCTACACCCGCATCTGCTACTTCGAAGCCGCGGCTCTCTTCGGCGAGATCCCGATGAGTTCACAGGCCACTCCCCTCGGCTGATCTAGGGGACAACATGTTACATGGTGCGAGAGGTGATTGCTGGGGGTCGGATCTCACAGAGCTCCGACGTCTTTGCCTTCGGTGTGGTCCTTCTCAAGTTACTCTCCAACATGAAAAGGAGGCAGAAAATGTGGTCAGTCGGGGAGGGTGAGGAGGTGGATGGATGTACGGGCGGCTCCGAGACTCATTCCCGGTGGCGTCGGCAGAGAAGCTGGTAAGATTGGCCCCTCCAATGTGTGGCAAAAGAGGCGGTGGCGTGACCGGGGCTGGTCTAGGTCGCCAGCAAGGTCTCCAAAGGTCTTGCTCAACGCCAAAGAGTGGGAAAAACGGCTTCAGCCCCCTACCAAATTCTCTATTTCCCTGGCTCCACTATGCAGATAGAGGAGGAGGTTGAGGTTAGAGAGGTGGGTGCGAGAGGAGGTAGAGGAAGGGATGAGCTCCGGCGAGAAGTTTGACGCCGCCGGAGAGCTCCTGCAAGCATGAGAGGATGGGGAGAGGCCAGGATGAATGACATGTGTCATTTAAAATTAGAATTTTTAAAATTAGGATTAGGGTTTTTATAACTAAGATTTAAATTTTAATTAAGGAATTAGAGGTGGTTAGCCATTTAACCTCACGGTCGTTTGACGGATGTTGACGGAGGTGCCTTTTTGTAACTTAGAAAAAGTTGCGGGTCTCTAAAAAACTTAAAAAAGTTGAGGTGCCAGTGTGGAAAAGTGGTATAGTTCTTGTGGGTAAAACAAATTAACCCTTTAAAAAAATAGAGGTGTCGATGTGCAAAAACACTAAGTTCACATGTGCTAAAAAAAATTTACCCTATTTATTTTTTGGTACAACATCACATTGGAGGCTCCACCCAATATTGGATGAGTCTTCCGATCCATCCAAATAAAGTCACATGTGCATTTATTAAAATGCACACAACTTGGAAATATATGGGTGTATCTATAAATGACTGAAATGGGTCTACCGATAAATGCACACAATTTTAAAAATTATGTAATTTTGATACTAACATGTGTTCTTTTATGTTTCATTAGCCATTATGTGATATATTTGGTTGATAAAAGGAGTTTGTACTCCCCACCCACGCCACAAATATTATCGGTATTTTTTTATATTAAATATTAGATGTACACGTGTCCGCAAGTGATAAGATATGTGAGAGCACTCTCACCTAAGCTTTACCCCCTCCCCTAAATATAAATATAATCCAATTCCTTTTGGAAGAAATACCTGATTTCTCCTAAGATGGGTTCCTTGTCCATCTATCTTCTCTTCACCCTCATTGTTGTATCCACCCCACAGCAATCAACAGAGGCATGTTTCACCTCCATTTTTAGCTTCGGTGACTCAAACACAGATTGTGGAAACCTCCTTTTCATTCTCAACAACTTGCACAGAATAAGCCGACTTCCTTATGGTGAGACTTTTTTCCATCGTCCTACTGGCAGGTTCTCCGATGGTCGCCTCGTTGTTGACTTCTTAGGTATGTTATAAGGAAATCCATAATGATTTGATTTGTCACATATCAAGACACTAGGCAAATTAATTATTTTCACAAATATATGTAAACTCTTACGATTAAAGATTTTAGAATTAATAAGTTTGGGTTTATTTTGTACATTCCTCACACTTGCATAAACCACAAATTTTATTTATAATTGTGGAAATGCAAAAGGGTACATACCTCACACTTAATATTTAAAACTATTTTTTTTTAACCTATTGTTTTTAATTAATATCAAATAATGAGTACTCTTTTTTGTGTTTGGTTTGATTGATGAATGACAAACAATAGAATATAGCATGGAATATACTGATTAAATTCCATTGTGTGTGTATATATTCTCCAATTAAGGGAAGAAATACATCATTTCTCCGGGGACGGCTACGCCCTGGTTCTCATTGTTCTTTCTTTTTATGCAACCGACAGCAACCAACAACAGGGGCATTTTTCACTTCCAATTTTAGTTTTGGTAGGTTTTTTTTTTCATTTTAATTTTTTTTAAATTTAAAATATAAAAACCCTTTATAATTGTTATAAAATTACTAATTTGAATCTTAAAAATTTTAACATTTTTTGAAATTTTTTGAGATTTTATTTTGGAATTTTATGAAATTTTATGTAATTTTCTGGAAATTTTTTTAGATTTTTAATTTTTTTTTTTTTTTAAAAAATAGTGGGTGGGCCCGACACAGACTATGGCGTGCCTTATGCTGGGAGGCTTCCAAAATTTTGCGAGTCATGCCGCGCTGACGTAGGCATGAAGATTGCCTAACAGGGCCCGAGTTGCTAAACATATCAATAAAAATATAAATAATAAATTGTCACTTAAGTTTTTGTATAATCAAAATTTGTTTTCTTGTAATTTTAATTTAGTTGTTTTTATTTTTATATATGATTTGAAGCCGAGGCTTTTGAATTGCCTCTGTTGTTACCAAATTTGCCTTACCTTGATGATGACCGGCGATTTGAGAATGGGGCTAATTTCGCTGTGGGCGGAGCTACTGCATTGGATGAGTTATTCTTTAACGAGAAAGGGATTCCGGTATTTCTTGAAAACATTTCTTTAGATGCGCAATTGAAGTGGTTCAAACAATTACTGTCGTCCCAGTGCTCTTCTGGCATAGGTGTGTTTAATTTTTATTTTATTATTATTATTATTATTATTATTATTATTATTATTATTCATAAAAATAGGTGAATCACATTTAGTGATAATTATATAGCACTTCGTAAGGAAAGTTAGTTAACCCATTCTCTCTCGTAAGTAGAGGTTGGAGGTTTAAACCCTAACTATAGTGTGTTTTTAATCACTTGTTCATATTTATGAAATAAAAAATAAAATAATCATATGACTCATATCTACACGTGAGAAAAAGAGAGGAGAGAAGCATGTTTAATTTTTTGCTTGATAGTTTTTTCTTTATTGCATAAGCATGTTTTCAGTCAATAATTCTCACTTGAAAAACCAAATGAACCAAAGAATGCTACAAATCAACGACAAAACACTAGCTAGCAACATGAACTTATGCCTTGAATTTTTCCACAGAATGTGAAAACAATTTAAGCAGTTCATTGTTCATAATGGGACTGATTGGAGGGAATGACTACAACCACCCTTTATTTTACGGGAGAAACTTTGAAGAAGTAAGAACATTTGTACCTTCAGTGATCAATGCTATCAGTTCAGCCATTACTGCTTTGATTGGGCTTGGAGCAAGGACATTGTTGGTCCCTGGGAACTTCCCAATTGGATGCAACTCAGCCCACCTTTCTATTTTCCATGTGCCCTATGCAGAAGACTATGATGAAAAAATAGGTTGCATCAAGTGGTTGAATGAGTTCGCAGAGTATCACAATCATCTTCTCATCACGGAACTAGATCATCTCCGGAAAATGCACCCTCATGCCACCATCATCTATGCTGATTACTATCAGGCACTCATGACTATTTACCAATCACCGGAAAAATATGGTGAGTTTTCACATTCATTAATTTCCTGTTAATATATATATTGCTAAGTTTTTCAGGGTTTTCAATATGGTTCTAGGGTTCCAAAGTTCACCTCTAGGAGCATGTTGTGGAAGTGGAGCTTTGTATAACTATAACTCAAGCTGTCTGTGTGGAGAGTCAGGATCAACGGTGTGCATGGAGCCATCAAGGTATGTTTCATGGGATGGAATGCACTTAACTGAAGCCGCTAACAGCTTCATTGTTACTGGATTGCTTCAAGGGAAGTTTACTAATCCTCCCTTCACTCAAACATGCTTCCTTGGAAAAGTTGAAACAATTGGAAGAAACCTTGAGTTACCTCACAATGGTTACAACAATTTCGTCAACACCGCATGCAGTTCATTCCCTGGTTGTTCAAATGACGACATATCATAATTGATTTTGATGGATTGTTACATTTAATTCTTGTTATCAATTGATGTTGTGTGTGACTATTTGGACTATTATTTTGAAATTTTATTCAGAAATAAATTTCCCTCCAAAGTGGTTTAGGTACTATTTGGTTGTTTGTAGCAATCCATCCCTCTCCATCCACAGATGGAGAGTTACATGGGTGGGGAGTTATAGGATGAGAAGTCACAATTGCGTGTTTGGTTGGTTGTTTAGAAAAGTGATGGATGTAGGTGGATGCAGTGGCGGAGCTAGGATTTAATATTAAGGGGGGCAACATCAAAGTATAATTTCATAAAAAAATAAAATAAAATAACTCACAACCTACAATAAAAAAAGAGCTTCAAACAAAGTAACTAATTAATACTTAATGTAAATTATTTTTAAAACCATTTACATAAAAAAAATTACAACAGTTAGAAGGCATTATACAAGATTATTGATGGCTAGGAATGTGAACAAAGAATTTCCTTAAAGGATTTGATGCAAATTACATAAATAAAACAAAGTAAAAAAATTACATAAATTATTTCAAAGGATTTAATGCAAATTGTTTCTAATTAATGATGCTCGGGAAAGTGAACAAAGGGCAATGAGAAGATGGTAGATGCCAAAACATATAACCATCAAACCCTAAAGCAATGTTCCTTAAAAGTAAGAGTTTGCATTTTCTTAAAGAGTTCATTCCTCTTTCAAGTTTCAAAAAATGAAAACTATTTTCATAATAAATATAAAAAATCACACAAGAACTACAACAATCTCGAATTCTTCGAACAAATAGATTCATCTAAGAAAAACAAGATTAAGAGCAGGATGCAATATAATCCCTAAATGAATCAAAACAATATTCTAGACGAAATTAAGAGAATCAAAGGGGCAAAGTTGGATGGAAATCACCTGGGTTCGGCCACCAAATAAAAAGATGAGAGTTACTAGAGAGGAGAATCAGTTCGCCTCCAAGAGAAGGGATAAAAGGGAAATAAGGAATGTAATGCATGCATTATCGGGTTTGGAGTTTGCTCATTGAATCCAAAACCATTATTATGATCCGAAACCTAATTTCAGCCGATAAACATGATTGTTTACCAAATGCCGATAAGGACCATGAAGATTTCCATAATTATATCTTAACATTCATGTGAACTTTGTAATTATACAGATAAACCCATAAACTTCTTATATTCTCACATATTTAGCGGATTTTTATCGAAATAGTAAAATTTATGGGTGGCAAATTAAAAATATCTAGTATATTTTTTAAAAGTTAAGGGGTGCAATTGCCCCCCTTCTCTAACACGTGGCTCCGTCCCTTGGTGGATTAAATCTTTTCAAAAGAAAACTAATGAATAGTTAATTTTAAATCTTTAAAATAAATTAATTGACGTAAATGTTGTATTTAAATTTATAAGATTATTTCAAATAAATTTTCAAATAAACTATGGTTTTGATCTTGATTTTGGTGTTTTTTTTAATGTTGTTTTTGCTGCTGCTACTGTTGCTCTTACAATTAATCCAAATAGTCTCAAATGTTCATCATCCTTTCATTATAAGATTGTTATAATTAAGGTGTAATTCCCTAAATAGTTCCTCTATTATGGCTATAGTGTCATTTTGGCCCCTCTATTCGAATTTGATCCCGTGAACTCCCACTATTATTCCAATTGGGAAATCTCATTTCCTGCCGCATGTGACGTTTTCCTTCTTGTTTTACCTATGCGGCGTGGAATTTCTAAATGGTCCCTCTATTATGGCCATAGTGCCCTTTTGGTCCCTTTATCATGTTAACGTCAGACAGTGAAAACGGTAGAGGAAACTCCGTCAGGCTCAGGACTGAGATTTCCCAATTTGAATAATAGAGGTAGTTCGGGGGATCAAATTCGAATTGAAGAACCAAAATGGCACTATGGCTTAAATAGAGGGACTATTTAGGGAATTACACATATAATTAATCAAAATGGTCTCAAATGTGCATCAACTTGAGTCAAAATGAGAATCTCTCAATCTCATTCCCTGTAACATGGGATGATGATACAAAGATTGTTAGCAAACTCCACAATCACACAAGATTCAACATTCTTGCACATAATTTAGACTTGCATTGATGCAAAGAATCTTCAGAATATTATCATGCCACATTGATATTTTTGTTCTGACACATTGGACTGCAACAAGGAAGCCAAGTAGTTTAGTATTATGATCACAAGCCAACAGTATTGATTTATTGAAACACTTACAATATGAAAAATATGTAAGGAAACCAAGTATTGGGTCCATAACTAATCATAACATAAACTCCGGTGAACATGAAATTTATGCAGTAATGATCATCATCACCAAGTGCTACTACTAATGAAGAAAATTGTATCTTGAAAGTTCTGCCAAATCTCATTTCTTTTCCTCCAACCTTCCACAGATAAAATCCCAGTCCTGATCATCCCCAAAAATTGGAGGCATGCAACCAAAAAATAGCTGAAGAATCAAACTATGCCTTGTGAATTTGAAGCTAGAATTTCTGATGGGAGTTGATTACCTATTTTGAAGAACTTTTGATGTAAGCATAACATTCTCATAAGCAATTAATGCCACTTCATCTCCAGAACCTTTAAAAATGGGATTTAATACAATAGACTGAAACATATTCATGTATTGAAGATTTAACACCCTGAATTTTACCCAAACTTTTTCAAAACTACAGCTTCAAAACTCTTAATTCTCAACAATCTAGAATGCAACAAATGAATGTTAAAGATTCTAATTGTTACAAACCCTGTTAAAATGAGAACCGCAGTGCCTCCAGATTAAGAACACTATATTTTACACAGATCAAATAACCCACCGGATCAAACCCAAATTAAAACTATGACAGGAAACCCTTTCCCTCTTCAACCCAAGGATGTAAAACAGGGCTCAGAGGCAGTCAGGAAGGCAGTCAAACAACACATACATATAGACAAATTAGCAAGGTTGGAATGTGTCAATCCCATTATATGGAAAGTTTTAATTACTTGCGCAACCTAATTATATATTATTGATGTTAAAATCGGATTTGCCTCAAGATCAAACCCAATCTTGCACCAATGGTTAAATTTGTTTGATTTGAGGGACAAAATCACAAGAATGAGAATAAGATTATCCAAGCTTGCAAGAGGCAAGATTTACGTGGAAAATCCCATGAAATCTGGGAAAAACCACAGTGCTCATGAGCAAATTCACTATATGTTGGGGATTTTACAATGACTTGGAGCCATGGGAGCATAGGAGAGAGAAATCACAATGGTGAAAGAGAGAAGAAAGAGAGAGTATAAGGGTGTATCGTTCTCCCCATGTCCAAAAGTTCCTAAAATGGTATTCTTCTCCCCTATTTATAGTTTGAGGTTGCTTGGTGTCCAAGTTTCGCTAGCTAAATGCTAGCCGGATACCAACTGTATTGCGAGCTGGATGGTAGCTGGAATGTCAGATGGAAGTCTTCTAGAGGTACTCCGGCTGTATGTCGATGGTCGGTATACAATAAAATAGAATTGAAGTTAATGAAATAGAAATGAAAGGATCGATTTTATTGATAATACCATCGCTGATGCTCAGCATGGTGATAACTCGGCCTTGGCCTGTAATAGCTCTGCCTTCATGAAACTTGGAGCTCACTTGGGGGTGATCTCTTCTGGAGCCTTCATGGAGTTGAGCTCTTCTTGAGGGGCACTCTCCTCTTATTTAGAAGCACTCTCCTCTTTCTTTGAGCCTCCATAGAGATGAGCTCTTCTTTAGTGGCACTCTCCTCTTCTTTCAGCTTCAGGGAGATGGTCTGCCTTGTCCTTGGAACTCGACATGGGCTCAGCTCGGCCTTAGAGCCCTGCAAGAATGAAAGGGAGAGGGGAGAGAGAGGCCATACCTTCATGCTTCACACTTGGCATTCTCCTGGAGCTTGGAGCTCTTCTCTAGAGAGAGGGAGCCATTAATCTTGAAGAAGGAGAGCTTCATAGAGAAAATACAAGCCTCATGCCCACGGTTATGCTTGGATCGATCTTCTCATGGCGACACGGCTTCTTGTTCGATGTTCCCACAGACGACGCCAAACTGTTGATATTAAAATTGGATTTGTCTCGACATCAAGCCCAATCTTGCACCAATGGTTAAATTTGTTTGATTTGAGGGACAAAATCACAAGAATTAGAAGAATATTATCCAAGCATGCAAGAGAATGCAAGATTTACGTGAAAACCCTATGAAATCGGGGGAAAACCATGGTGCTCATGAGCAAATTCACTATGTGTTGGGGATTTTACAATGATTTGGAGCCATGGGAGCATAGGAGAGAGAAATCACAATGGTGAAAGAGAGGAGAGAGAGAGAGAGTATCAAGGTGTATCGTTCCCCCATGTCCAAAAGTTCCTGAATTGGTATTCTTCTCACCTATTTATAGTTTGAGGTTGCTTGGCGTCTTAGTTTCGCCAGCTAGATGCTAGCCGGATGCCAACTGTATTGCCAGCTGCATGTTAGTTGGATTGCCAGTTGGAAGTCTTCTAGAGGGTTCACGAAGCTTCTTGAGAATTCTCAAAGTTCCTCCTGTATTGCTTGATTAAGGGTTCTAGATGTTTTCATATGTTCTTCTTTATTTACAAGTTCGGTTTAGTGAAAGACCATTTTGGAAGATCATTTTGGAAGAGCCTTATGAAAGAGTGTTTTGATAGAGAATACCTTGGCTGAGTAGAGCATGCATTGGAAACTTGGCCAAACAATAGAGACTTGACCGAATAATGGAGACTTGGCCGAACTGTGAAAACTTGGCCGAACAATGGAAACTTGACCGAATAATGGAGACTTGGCCGAACTATGGAGACTTGGCTGAACAATGGAGACTTGGCCGAACTGTGGAGACTTAGCCGAACAATGGAGACTTGGCCAAACTGTGGAGACCTGGCCGAACAATGGAGACTTGGCCGAATTGTGGAGACTTGGCTGAGGAATGGAGTGTAGAGTAGTCTTGGCCGAACAACGGACTTGGACTTCTGTCTCTTATGTTGGGTGGATAATGGGTTGTGGTTCTTCCATGTGTTTGTATAATGAGAGACCACGTGTTCTTCCACTTTTACCCCTATCATCATCCACCACCACCAAGTATGCTTGCGTTGAGTCCGAGTGATGAGTGAATAATCTTCGGTTATCGGTCGGCTCAGAAAGCTATGCATATGATCAGTTGGATGAGTTGTTTTGAGCGTTGAGCTTCATTCTAACTTGGATGTTCAGCCTATTAGGGGATATTGACGAACTTGGATGTTCGGCCTTTTGGAAGGACTTTAACAAGCACCGACGCTCGGCCTATGAAAAGGACTTTAACGAACACTGACGCTCGGCCTATAAGAAGAACTTTAACGAACATAGACATTTGGCCCATACGAAGAACTTTAATGAACGTGGATATTCGGCCCTTAAGAAGGACTTTAACGAACGTGGACGTTCGGCCCTTAAGAGGGACTTTAATGAGCATTGACGCTCAACCTCAGCCTTGGAATTTCTGCACGGCCATGGACTTGGAATTTCAGTTCTTCCATGGCCTTGGAATTGTTGCTCTGCCGTGGCCTTGGAATTGTTATTCTGCCATGGACTTAGAATTGTTGTTCGGCCATGGACTTGGAATTTTTGTAGTAGTTCAGAAGGACTTTTGTACGAACGTGATAGTTTGTCCTTAAAAAAGGACTTTTGAATGAACATAGTAGTTCGGCCTTAAAAAAGGACTTTTGTATGAACGTGATAGTTTAGCCTTAAAAAAGGACTTTTGAACGAACATGGTAGTTTGGCCTTAAAAAAGGACTTTTGTACGAACATGATAATTTGGCCTTAAAAAAGGACTTTTGAACGAACGTGATAATTCTAACCATGGATACATCACAGGAGGGGTGATTATAACCAAAGAAACAAAGTGCATGAATTGGTTAAATTTGCTAATTGGTATCTTCAACCAAAATTTTCAAGTTGAGCTACAACATATCCAGAATCAACATCCTCATGTCACCATCTTAGCTTGCTGATTATTTGTGAATATCCATGTAATTATTTCAGTCACCCAAATATTTCGGTGAGGTCTAAATTGTGTTTCATACAAATGTAGGGTAAGGGTAGCATATAATTCTTTCACACATTTTTTTAATGGTAATTATATTTTCTTATATATAAACAAGTGAGTAATATTTTTTTAACTAATAGGAAAGATGTCCAAAAATATTAGCAAGACACAAAAATAAACTCTGGGAGTAAGAGGGTTTGATGAAAAATAGATCCAATAGATAAAAAACCATGCTAATTTCCTCGAAAGCAAAATTCTTGTTGAAGAGGGAGGAAATTGGATATGTCAGACATCGAAGTGGACTGAGACAAGAAGACACCCCCTTCCCTTTTGCTCTTCGTTCTAACCATGGATGTCCTTACCACAATGGCAGGTCATGCCATGCAATCAAACATCTTTCAGTGATTTAAAATGAGTACACTGGATAATATGATAGATATTTTCTCTCTACCATATGCCGATGATCTCCTCAACTTATATATAAACAGGTGAGTAATATTTTTTAACTAATAGGAAAGATGTCCAAAAATATTATCAAGAGAAAAATATAAACTATGGGAGCTAGAGGGTTTGACTAGAAATGGATCCAATAGATCAAAACCATGTTAATCTCCTCCAAAGCAAAATTCTTGTTGAACGTAGAGTAAATTGGATATTAGACATCGAAGAGGGTTGAAATAAGAAGACCCATTTCCCCCTTGCTCTGTGTTCTTACTATGGATGTCCATACCAAAATCGTAGGTCATGTCGTGCAATCAAACATCTTTCGGAGATTCAAAATAAGCACAAAGGACAGTACGATAAAAATTTCCTCTCTATAATATGTCGATGAACTCATCTTTTCCTCGACAGATGCGTTCCACATCATAGTACTTTAACTTATTTTCTACATCTTTTAGTGTTTATTTGGGTTATGGATAAACTTCAACAAAAGCTCAATCATCCCCATCAAGCCACAAGTACAACAATGGGAGGAATTGGGAAGGATACTAAACTGCTTGGTGTGTAGGTTGCTAATAAAATATTTGAGATTAACAATATCAGCAAAAAACAAGAAAGTATGATGGGAAGTACTTATCATAAAAACTAAGTAAATGGTCAGCTTGTGGAAGGGAATGTTACTATTTATAGGGGACAGAATCACTTTGATTAATTCCGTTGTCACCACCATCCCTAATTACTGCATGTCAATATATAGGCTACTAGACTGGGTTATCCGAAAGATTGACAAGATGCGTAGGCATTTTTTCTGGAAAAGGGGTAACCAGGAATCCAATTATTATTATTATTATTATTATTATTATTATTATTATTATTATTATTTATTTGCGTGTGTATGTGTTCATTCGTTTTGCAACCCATGAGTAGTTGTAATGTAAGTTGGGTTACATGTAAGTGTTACTTTTGGTGTTTGGTAGTTATAAACTTACATGTAACCCAACTTAAATGAGAGGAACCTTTTGTTGTATTTTGAACTCACACAAAGTTTGAAAATTCCAAACATCTACCTTGAGCTATACTTCTTCCCGCTTCAAGGTGTCAAACGGGTCATGCCGGTCGGGCTCTGCACAGCACAACCCTGGTACTGTAGCACCAGGCTGTGCCCTAAGCAAGCTCGGGTGCGGGCCCGTGCTGGGCCTGCATGGCACGAGGCCCGCGCGTGCCCGGCCCAGGCATGTGGGCCTGGCTGTGTGAAGCTAACAAGCGGTGGGGGTTTTCTTATTCTCTAATGAGGGCCGCGTGCCATGCCGGCCCAGGCATGTGGGCCTGGCTGTGTGATGCTGACAAGTGGTGGGGGTTTTCTGATTCTCTAACGAGTGGTGAAACCGCGTGTAGCACGGCTGCCCCTCTTCTGTCTTTTCTCTCTCTCGCGAGTCTTCTCTCACCCCTGCTTCTCTCTCAATCTCATGTCTCTAGTCTCTCAAAGCTTTTGTGATTCTCTCCAAAGTTCTTTGAACTCTCTCTCTCAATTTTCTTTTTCTTTTATTTTGTTTTGCATTGTAGGCATCTATCACGGCCAAAACTCTCAGATCCGATAGGATATGAACAGGATGGATAATTTGGTTTTTTTCATAAATATTTTTATTAAATTTTTGTATTTTCTTATTTTAATTTTTTATGAATTTATTAGATTTTTTAAAGAATTTTAAATATTTTAAAAACAACAGGCCGGCCCACGACCTAGCCCGACACAACACGAACTAGCACTGTGAGTGTCGTGCTGGCACGACGGGCCCATATCAGTCTGTTTGACACCTTGATTCCTACTTCCATGGTTGTTGCCACCCAAATTCTACCCACGAACTTCACTACTCTCACATGAGATAAAGCTCTCACGATTAGCCACTTTTAGATTTTGGTAGAAACATGCTTTTGTACTTTGAATACTCAACCTCCTTGTGAGAGGATAAGGTAGCCAACTTTTTTTGTGAAAGTTAGGTTTATGATTTGTGAGGACTATTTTATGTTTTGCATCATTATTTGTTTTGTTGATGGTTGTTTAATTTAGATGTGATTGTTATTTCATTAGCCTTAGTGATCCGACGGTGCCGAGTGGAAGGGTCGTCGCTCAATGGATAAAAGTTACTCTAAGGATAATAGGTTGATCTTTCCCAAAAGTTCAAATCGACGGGAAGGTTTGGCACCTCGATGTCGGCTCTTCGCCACCTGGGGCTGTAGTATGTTCCAAGGGTTGGGTTGTTCGCCCATTAAAGCGGTATGTGAGCTGAGTTCAAAACGTCGTGAGACAATTTGGTCCATATCCGGTGCGGGCATTAGAGCATTGAGGGGACCTTTCCCTAGTACGAGAGGACTGGGAAGGAGAATTTTATTTAATTTGATTTTTTCTATTTTTATTTGATAAAATTTTTATTACATTATAATTTTATATTTAATTAAATTTTAATAAGTAAAAATAAAATCATAATACCAACATTTTGAAGGAAAATCGGCTACCACACTTCCTTAAAATAGCTTCTCCATATTAATAAAAAAAATTAAAACAACCTTATACTCATTTTGGATATAATCAAATCAAATAATTAAAAAACCAAAATACATCTTTTCTATTTACTGCCAACCAAATAACCAAATGTAATTTGAAATATTTTTTTATTTTGGTAGTAGCGTGTTTCAATCCCTAGTGCGGTCTGTAACTTTGTTCATAAAACTTGGTGAAACACTATATTTTTATATTTGTATTTCTCTAAGGACTAAATTGGTTTGTAGTAAGTAGTTCTGATGTTAGTGATTTTACAGGTAAGTTCCTTTTTTTTGTCTATTTGGTTTGTTGTGAAAAGGGAATTTACCTATGAAATTACTTACTTGAAGTTGAAGCTGATTGGCCCAGAATTTACCTATAAATGCATCAAAACTATTTAAGTAGTTTTTCTCTAAGAGATTTTTGGCCCAAAATTGGCAAAGAACTCACTAATGCCATACTGCACTTCTTTAAATATGGTTCTCTCCCCCCCAGCTGGAACCAAACTCATATCTGCCTTGTACCAAAGAAAGATAATCCCATTAATACCAATAACTACAGACCAATCTCTCTATGTAATATAAATTATAAGGTGATTGCAAAAATCATGGCAAATAGATTAAGGAATGTTCTGCCTGACTTGATTGGGAGAGAGCAATCGGCCTTCGTTGCTGGCAGGAGTATCTTTGATAATATCCTTTTAGCACAAGAATTGTCACACTCCTTAGAACATGACACCAGTTCACACCCTATGATGTTAATTAAGCTAGACATGGAAAAAGCTTATGATATAATCAGATGGGATGTCGTCACTGCAGTGTTAACCAAAATGTCCTTTCCACCTGAGTGGTTACAATGGACCAAGGCTTGTATCCAAACTACTACCATGGCTTTCCTTATCAATGGAAGCTCTGGCAAATGGTTTAAGCCAAAAGCTGGCCTCAGGCAAGGGGATCCCCTGTCTTCTTATCTTTTTATAATGGTTTCCCAAGTTCTAACCATCATTTTAAATAAGGCTGAAAACTTACAACTATTTAATGGTGTTAGAATCAAAGCCAATTTAAATATAAACCATACTCTCTATGCAGATGATCTGTTGATTTGTGGTAAAGCTACCAGAAAGAATGCTAGGTCTATAATGATGTGCATGGAACTGTATAAATCTTTAACTGGACAAAGACCTAACCTGACTAAATCTGATCTCTTCCTCCCATCTTGGATTAACAAAAGGGTTAAACTTGCAATTGTTGAGATTCTAAAAGTTAGACAAAGTTCTTTCCCTTTTAAATATCTTGGATGTTGGATTTCACCATTTAGGGTCCCTATCCAATATTTCAAAGCATTGGTAACAAAAGTTGAGAAGAAACTTGCACACTGGAAAACCATGTACCTCACCATGGCAGGGAGAGTGACCTTAGCTAACTCTACTCTAATGTTCATTCCCCTTTTTGGCCTGAGCACATATGTCATTCCTAATTCAATAATTGACTGTATCACCAAGCTGGTTAGGCAGTTTATATGGTCTAACACTGGTAGTGGCAATGGAGTCCACCTAATTGGCTGGAGCACTGTTACCAGCCCTAAGACTGAGGGTGGACTGGGTGTCAAGGATCTAAGGCTTATGAAAAGAGCACTCCTATCCAAACATGTATTGGAATTATTGAACAAGAGTGATAAAACTTGGACACAACTCATGATTGCTAAATATGGTACCTTTGATATGTGGCAAAATTGTAATCAACCAAAAGTCTCTTGGACTTACAGGGGCTTATTAAATACTGCTAAGGAAATTAAGAGTAATGTAGCTCAGGTTAACATTACTCCTAATAATTCAATTTGGTACCAGCCTTGGCTGTTCAATATCCCATTCAACCGAATGCCTACTTACCTCAATATGGAAATAGACATGACTAATATGCAGGTTAAGGATCTACTTACTAATGGGCAATGGAACTATGGAGCCCTGGAATCTATTTTCTCTCCTGAATTGGCATACCTTATCTTAACAAAACAGGTCAATCCAGACAGTGTGGATAACATGTGGAAGTGGTCGCACAATACCAATGGCAAAACCTGCACTGCAGCAATATATGAGGAATATAGAGTGAAATGTCACTCAAGCCAATGGTCTGGCTGGAAAAAATTATGGAAGCTCAATTGTGTGCCCAAAGTATCCATGTTCTTATGGAAGTTCCTCCATGGGAGGCTTCCAACAAAGTCATTCTTATTCCACATTGGAATTGGTCCTGAATCCCCTTGTCCAATGTGCAATCTATCTCCTGAAACTATCTCTCACTTATTTCAGGAATGCAGGTTTGCACAACGAGTATGTGTTGGTAAAATTCCAATTAATTAACCAAAACCTCCTCTTAATCCAGTAAATCAGCAGTAATAAATATACTCCAAATAATCAAACACAGTGAACACAAGACTAGCCCAAAGTTGAAAGAAGATTAGAAAGATCAAGCCTGGGTAGGGCGTGCGATAGCACTGCCCTAAAAGCCGATTATCGCCTCCTTCGTGCAGGAATCCGGCGATCTCTCCAGCTAATAGGGTATCCTAACCCACGCGTCGATCGGCACCTCCCCGCGGCACGTCACCGGGTAGGTGTAGCTCAAGTATCCCCAGAAGATGAAGGTGATGATGAAGATGTTGGTGTTTCAGTGAGATGGAGATGAGAAGAAAGAGGATGAAAATCAGCACGTTCCACACAAAGAGCTAGTGAGTATGAAGACCGGACCGCTATTTCAATCAGAAATGCTAGGGTTCAGCAATGGAGTATTTATAGAGATAGAGATACTTCAACGGTCATAATTCTATCCGTTGGAATCCAACGGCTATAGATTAATTGATGGCAAAAGTGTAAATAATTGTTGGGTGTGAGGGTATTTCTAACAGTCCCCCACTACACTCACAGTCAAACATAACATAGATCATAATGAGGTATAATATGAGACACACTCAGAATGAAGATGATTGAAGATTTATTTCTCACAGTAAATCAAAATTAGGATGTTGTTTTCTATTAAAGCAGAAAGAGAAAGCATTTGTTGAATGAGGTTTCTGGGATTACACAAGACCATAGACTGAGGTGTCCTTAGGGACTTGAACCTTAGCCTTCTAGTAGGATCTCCAACTGATGGAAGTGTAGTGAACTAGGTCTTGAACTACATTCCTTGAATCAGCATTCAATTCAACTAGAAATCTTGTGCGATACTTGAGCAAGGCGGATTTGGCGCATTATTGGCCATGCGCACGTACCATTTCATGGAGATTTTAGAGAGTTAACCCACACTCTCACAATCAAGGCCCCGGCTATGGTCTCCACATAGGTAGATCTCCAGAGATTATCTGTAGTGTGATATCTCGCTTAAATATAGCCTTTGATCTCATTAAGAGCTAAGCTCAACCTTAACCACTACATGAGAGCACGCGTCATAGGAATGGGGTAATAATGAAGAATGTATCTCAAATACATGTAGGGTGCTCTCCCAGTCAACCAATCAGATAACTTCCCTTTGAACTTCTATCCTGGGATCTCCATTCAAAGAAGTAGGGTTGTTACTGTTATTGACCTTTATGGGTCGAGTCCCATTCCCTCGACGCATCAGCTATCAATGATCTCGATAGCCCTTTAGTCAGGCAATCCGCTAGATTTAGCTCTGACTTTACATATTCAATGCTCACAACGTTGTGCTTCAGGTGCCTCCACACTGACTTGTGCCGGATCCGCAAGTGCCTGTTCATTTTGTCATTTGTACATTCACGTTTACACAGTTCAATAGCTGCTTTAGAATCACAATGTATAGCAATAGTATTCATATTTGAAGATATAACAGGAATTTCAGAAAGTAAATTCCTAATCCACTCAGCTTCAGTGCAAGTGGAATCTAGTGCAATAAGTTCAGCTTCCATGGTGCTCCTAGCATTAAGCTTCTGATTTGCAGATTTCCATTGGATAGCTCCTCCACCAAGTAAGAATACTTGGCCAGAGGTAGACTTTAAGTCCAGGGAGTCAGATATCCAATTGGCATCTGTATATCCCTCTACGACACCGGGAAATCCCATATATTTCAATCCTCGGGACACTGTTCCCTTGAGGTATTTAAGAACTCTTTCAAGAGCAGTCCAGTGCTCGGAGTTCGGATTGCTTGTGTACCTGCTAAGTTTAGTCACAGCATAAGCAATGTCGGGTCTAGTCCTGTTAGACAAATACATTATAGATCCTATGATTTGTGCATATCGATCTTGCCTTACAGGTTCACCCTTATTTTTCTTAAGGTGCACACTAGGATCATAAGGCGTGGCAGAAGGCCTGCAATCAAGATAGCCAAATTTTTCTAACACTTTTTCAGTGTAATGTGATTGTGACAAGGTTATTTCAGATTCATTTCTGATTAGTTTGATTCCCAAAATCACATTTGCCTCTCCTAGATCCTTCATGTCAAACTTGGTAGATAAGAATTTCTTAGTGTCATTGATCAAATTCATGTTTGAGGCAAATATGAGTAAATCATCAACATAGAGGCATATTATGACACATTGATCATTCACTTGCTTGTAATATACACATCTATCATAATTATTGACTTTGAATCCATAGGAAATAATTGTGGAATCAAATTTAGCATGCCACTGTTTAGGGGCTTGCTTTAGTCCATAAAGAGATTTTACGAGCCTACACACTTTATGCTCTTGTCCTGGGGCAATGAAGCCTTCAGGTTGCTCCATATAAATCTCTTCCTCTAAATCTCCATTTAGGAAGGCTGTTTTGACATCCATTTGATGGATTTCTAATTTATGCACAGTAGCTAGGGCAATTAGAATTCTAATGGTTGTAATTCGAGCAACAGGTGAATAGGTGTCAAAATAATCTAAACCTTCCTTTTGTTTAAACCCCTTAGCCACTAATCTGGCCTTATATTTTTCTATGGATCCATCGGGCCTTAGTTTCTTTCTAAATACCCACTTGCACCCTAGTGGCTTATTTCCTGGGGGCAAAGTAGTAAGGATCCAAGTATTATTACTCAAGATTGAATTTATTTCATCATTAATTACTTCTTTCCAGAAAGGTGAATCAATAGATCTCATGGCCTCTTGATATGTAGTAGGAGTATCCTCAATCAAGAATGTGACAAAATCATCTCCTAAGTTCCTTTCTATCCTACCTCTCTTACTCCTTCTAGGTTCTTCTATAGGTTTAGGAACAGGTCTACTAGAGGAATCATGGGCTGCAAGAGCACTAGTAGGATACTGAGGTATTGAAGTCCTTAAGGGAAATATGTTCTCAAAGTAGGTGACATCTCTAGCCTCGATTATTGTGTTGTTGGCTATTTCATTTACCTCAGAATTTATCACCAAGAATCTGCCAACATTACTATCTAAGGCATATCCCAGAAATACAGCATCAATTGTTTTGGGTCCAATTTTCCTAACCTTTGGTTCAGGTATCTTGACCTTAGCTAAACACCCCCACACTTTGAAGTAATTCAGCTGTGGCCCTCTTTTCTTCCAAAGCTCATAGGGTGTCGTGTCTCGGTCCTTAAATGGTACCCTATTTAGTATGAAACATGCTGAGAGAAGGGCCTCCCCCCACAAGTTCTCAGGTACTCCAGAACTTAATAACATGGCATTTACCATATCCATTAATGTCCTGTTTTTCCTTTCTGCTACCCCATTGGACTCTGGTGTATAAGGAGCAGTGAACTCATGGATGATCCCATTCTCTTCACAAAATTGAGTCATAGCATAAGAGGTGTATTCCCCACCTCGATCAGACCTAAGAGTCTTAATAGATTTCCCTAATTGGTTTTCAGCTTCAGCTTTATAAATCATAAATTTGCTAAGAGCTTGATCTTTGGTTTTAATCAAATAGACATAACAATATCTAGAGTGGTCGTCTATAAAGGTTATGAAGTATCTATTACCAGCTCTAGTGGGAGTTCTATTTGAATCACATATATCACTATGAATCAATTCAAGTAAATCAGAGTTCCTTTTAATGTGTTGGAAAGGCTTTTTAGGAAGTTTGGCTTGGACACAAATCTGGCATTTTGAATTAGGGTCAATTTTTTATTTAGGAATCAAGTTTAGGTTCATTAATCTTCTTATTGCTCCAAGATTCACATGTCCTAATCGCCCATGCCAAGTCTCACAAGATTCGACATTCATGATCACAGATGAAGAAGAAGAAGTAGAAGCAAATTCATTAAAAGATAAAGTAGAGGGTTCACAAACATTTAGTCTAAATAAACCTTCAGATACAAAACCTTTTCCCACAAAATGATTTCCCTTAGTGATTACAATTCTATTTGACTCTAATACAATTTTATAACCAGACTCAATCAAAAGTGATCCACTGATCAGGTTCCTCCTAATATCTGGCACGTGTTGAACATCCAGTAGAGTAAGGACTTTGCCTGATGTCATCTTGAGATCTACTCGTCCTTTCCCTAGCACATGTGCCACTAATCCGTTTCCTAGAGTCACACATCCTCCACTTGAGACCTAAACTGAGTCTCAATGGAAGGTGCACCCATTTCAAGTACATTAGCTTGTGGTTTGGGTGGACCAGAGTTCTGCTTCACTGGTGCAGTCTTCCTGAAGAAGCAGTCCTTCGCCACATGGTTGGTCCTACCACAAACAAAGCAATGTTTAGTGTTCTTCTCAGAATTTTTGGGAATAGGTGGTCTAGTCTGAGAAGTGGGGTGCGTGTGTGGTTTGCCCCTATGTTTAAAGTTCTTGCCCCTAGGAGAGTGATTTTTGTTCTTAGGTGACTGTTTGGGACCTTTGGGGCTGTTACTGGACTCAGTCATGTAAACCTTTCCCTTAGAGGTGTCAGTGGCTCTAGAGTGGAGACGGTTTGCCTCTTCGGTCCTAAGCATGTTATAGACTTCTAATAAGTTCAGTGTGTTGATCTTGTGTCTGAGTGAATCAGCAAAATCAGACCAAGATGGTGGAAGTTTGCTAAGTAAGAGAGACACTGTGTGAACTTCTGAGAAGTTTGTCCCATGTTTGTTAAATGTAGCAATATATTCTTGAAAAGTAAGGATTTGTTCTTCCATAGGTGTGTTATCGCACCATCTTAAAGTTTTCAAGTCTCTTCGTCAAGTGACTAACTATAGTGGCATTGTTTGGACCATATTTAGTTTCTAGAGAGTCCCAAATTTCCTTAGCAGTCTTACATTCATAATATTTGTTGCATAACCTCTCAGAAAGACAACTAAGTAAACGGTATTTATAGTGATAATTAATTTCTTCTGCAGATATATCATTCATGTTCGAGGATTGAGATTGGTCAGAGTAGGAGATCGAAAGTCTACGAAGGCTATCAGAACCAAAATCATTTGAATCAGAGTTTGAGTTCCTAAGAGCAGAGGCTAAGCCTTGAGTGGAAAGCCAATACTCAGCTTGTGCTTGCCATCTCCTAAATATGGTCTTCCCATCAAACTTCTCGGGTTTGTATGCCAAGTCATTGTTATTAAAAGACATTTTCCCTAGCAAGATGTCAACCGAATTCAGTGCTACAGTAATGAGCTACTTAAGCAAGAAATTACAAAGCACCAGTGCAGAAAATACAGTAAAATTTCAGCAAATAATAAAGTAGGGCAAGCTTTAAATTTCAGCAATGAGATGATTTCAATTAAATAAATTTTGCAACTTGAAATATTTAAGATTCTATCTCTGCTATTCTAATATAGAGCTTCAGATGAAACAATAGTCCAATGATTGAACACTAGTGGGTGATGAGGTAAGCTAGTCAAAATATAATTTGAGAGATCAGAATTTTAAATTTCAGAACTGACAATTTAATCAGTGTTAATTTAAAAGATTAATCAAGGGCTGAAATCAAATAGTTAGGCTTCAATGATTTTCTGGACAGTGAGGGTTATTTTGAGAATAATCGGCTTTTAGATTGTTGGTAAAATTCCAATTAATTAACCAAAACCTCCTCTTAATCCAGTAAATCAGCAGTAATAAATATACTCCAAATAATCAAACACAGTGAAGACAAAACTAGCTCAAAGTTGAAAGAAGATTAGAAAGATCAAGCCTGGGTAGGGCGTGCGATAGCACTGCCCTAAAAGCCAATTATCGCCTCCTTTGTGCAGGAATCCGTCGATCTCTCCAGCTAATAGGGTATCCTAACCCACGCGTCAATCAATGACCTCCCTCAAGACGCCTAGGGTAGGTGTAGCTCAAGTATCCCCAGAAGATGAAGGTGATGATGAAGATGTTGGTGTTTCAGTGAGATGGAGATGAGAAGAAAGAGGATGAAAATCAGCACGTTCCACACAAAGAGCTAGTGAGTATGAAGACCGACCGCTATTTCAATCAGAAATGCTTAGGGTTCAAAGAATGGAGTATTTATAGAGATAGAGATACTTCAACGGTCATAATTCTATCCGTTGGAATCCAACGGCTATAGATTAATTGATGGCAAAAGTGTAAATAATTGTTGGGTGTGAGGGTATTTCTAACAGTATGGAATAATTTCAAAAGGGAAGGAGTTCTTAAATTCTGGAACCTATCTAACAGTGTGGATCTTTCACATGGCACTTGGCTTGAAAAAAATTTACTTGGGAACTATCACATTACAAATGAAGAAGTGGAAATTATTGCCATTGGACTATGGCTAATCTGGAAAGAAAGATGTAATAAATTTTTTCGAGAACAGAATGCTAATCCCACTAAAGTTGTACAACAATCTATCTCTTTTGTTCTTGAACATAGACAGGGGTTGAAGAATATCAAGGAAATGGAAGCCCAAGTGGTCATGCAGTGGGACATGCTCAACATAAGCCATCAAATTTGGGTGGATGCTGCTTGGGATGATGGACAGGTATGTGCTGGTATTGGCATCGTTATTTTAACTAATACAGGTTTCCTCTCAATTGCAGTTGCAAAAAAATGTGCAGCCACGTCTGCATATGAAGGAGAACTGAAGGCTGTGGTTGAAGGTTTAAGGCTGCTGAAACAGGTGGGAGCAATGGAGGGTCAAGTGCACACAGATTCTCTCCTGGCTCAGAGATGGATAACTTCGGGAAGAACTGATCCTAATGAACATTGCCAAGAGCTCATCACTCAAAGCAAGGATCTTTTAAAGTCTATGAATAGAGGATGCATTAAATAGATTCCAAGAGAACAAAATCAGGCTGCTCACAAGTTGGCTGCATTTGCAAAGAGGGAAGACAGAGACCTCAACTTTAACAATGAAGATTCACTGCCAGACTGGCTCCAGTTAGAAGTGTCTAAGTTACAGATTTTTGTCATGGGTGCTAGTCCATCCGTTTTGTCTAGCTAGTTAGTTGCTAGCTCTTACCTTAACCGAAAAAAAAAACATTAAGAAATCAATATTTCAGATTAATTTCTGGGAAACACATTGTTTATCATGGAAGCATCTTCGATTTTTTTCCATCCATATGTTCTAGGTTGTTGCCATAATAAATATAACATTTTCATTTACAGGAAACCAAACAAACTTTGTAGTAAATCAAAATACAGTAATTTAACTTACATATAATTCCACATACATTGTGGTTTGAAATACCTGAAATCAAATGGGTCTTAAAATGTATTGTGAGGGAACTTGAGGTTTCCAATTGGTTCAAGGAGAACGCATGTCTCAGTGAAGGGAGGATTCGTGTACTTTCCTTCAAGCAATCCAGTAGCAATTTTCCTGTAAGCAGCCTCAGTAAAATGCACTCCATCCCATGAAAGATGTCTTGATGGCTCCATGCACACTGTTGATCCCAACTCTCCACACATACAGCTCAAGTTATAGTTATACAAACCTCCAGCTCCACAACATGCTACTAGAGGTGAACTTTGGAACCCTAGAACCATATTGAAAACCCCTAAAAACTTAGCAATATATATATATATATATATATATATATATATATATATATATATATATATATATATATGTATCAAAAACAGGAAATTAATGAATGCGAAAACTCACCATATTTTTCTGGAGATTGGTAAATAGTTATGAGTGCTTGATAGTAATCAGCATAGATGATGGTGGTATGAGGGTGCATTTTCCGGAGATGATCCAATTCCTTGATAAGAAGCTGGTTGTAATACTCTGAGAACTCATTCAACCACTTGATGCAACCTGTTGCTTCATCATAATCTTCTGCGTTGGAGACATGAAAAAAAGAAAGGTAGGCTGGGATACATCCAATTGGGAAGTTTCCAGGGACCAACAATGTCCTTGCTCCAAGCTTAATCACAGCAGTAATGGCTGAACTGATGGCATTGATCACTAAAGGTACAAATGTTCTTACTTCTTCAAAGCTTCTCCCTTGAAGGAATGGATAGTTGAAGTCATTCCCTCCAATCTCTCCCATTAAGAACAGTGCATTGCTTAACTTGTCTTCACATTCTGTGGAAAACTTCAAGGCATAAAATTTCATGTTGCTAGTGTTTGTCTTTGAACTGTAGCTTGCTTTCATTCAATATTGTTTTTCAATTGAGAACTATGATTTTTTGTGTGAGCTTATATGTTGTGAAGCTTAAGTAAGGAATCATGGATCTCATTGCATATACAATACATACGTATGTATAACATAATGGTAATCAAACTACCAACTCATTTGAACTAACAAAACAGTGAAAGATAGGGCTGTAAACGGGCCGCGCTTTATTGGACTAGACCCAGCTTGAATTTTGCTTGAAATAGCCTAGCTTGAGCTCAAAATTAATTCAATTAAGTTTGCTCGAGCTCAACTCGATTTTAATTTCGAATGCTCGAGCTCGAAATTAAAAACTTATTTATAAATTAAATTTTTATATTATATATTATATATTAATATCAAATATTAAATATTTTATTTATATATTATATTATACTAATATATTAATATTAAATTTTGAGTTTTTGAGCTGAGATCGAGCTCAACTTGGCTCGAAATTAATTTTAAAATTTTATTGAGTTGATCTCGAATAGCTTGATCAATGATCATTTGACAGCCCCAATAAAAGAGAAAAAGGTAATAAAGTTGATTGAGTGATCTTTTTCTCACCGACAAATCATGGAGGACCATATACCCAAATGATGTGCTGTTTTTTTTTTTGACAGAAGGAGCGGGTGGCCAAGTGGCCACCTACTAAGTCTAATCAAAGGGCGGGGTGTCTGGGATCGAATCCCGTCTCAGCGCATGGGAATAGTGCCTAATTTGGCTCCACAGCGAGTGCACAGAAAACACCACAGTAACACCCCCACGAGTCACTCGAACCCACGACGGGGCTGAGGCACGCGAACCTGGTACCGCTAGACCAAAGGTCTGTTGGTTAAATGATGTGCTGTTGGACAGGGAATAGAGGACCGCTGCCCGCATCACATGTGGTGTTTGGGAATAGACTAAATAGAGGACCAAATACCCAAATGTGGTGCATGTTTGACAGAGAATAGAGGCCACATACTCAAATGACGTGGTGTTTGACGGGAATCAAAGAGGACCGCAAACAAAGGCTCACCCAGAGGCTCTAAAAAATTAGCTTAATACTTCTTAAGAATTAAACTAATCTTATCTTTTATATTATAGGTAATTCACTATTATTAACTAGCTTAATCATGATTTTATAGTCAAACTACCATAACTTTATTTTTATTTTCAAAATATCTTTATTCTTAATTCATATTATTTTTTTAATAAATATGAATAAATCACTAGAAACACATCTTTGATATGATTTAAATCCTTAACCACTCCTTATAAAAAAAATTAATTATTCCTAATGATTATTAGTTGAAGTAAATACTAAACAAAGAAAATAAATTGCTTATTGAATTAATCCATTCAACACTTAACTAAAGCTAGTTATTTTAAAACATGTGGTGTCGATCATGACAATCACACTATTAATATGTGAACATGATTTAATACTGTCATTAATTTATATAAAATTTTTAACATGATTTAATACCCATCACAATTAAAAAAAAGTAAATTAATAATAATAATAATAATAAACTAAACCCACCTTCTTTGGAGGAGCACATAAAAGATAGGAATTCCTTGAACCACTTCAATTGCATGTCCAAAGAGATGTTTTTTATGTCTAGTTGAATCCCCTTCTCGTTAAAAAAGTCGTCATTCAATGCAGTAGCTTCTGCCACGGCGAAGTTAACCCCATTCGTAAAACTCCGACCATCATCATAATGGGGCAAATACGGTGCTAAAAAAGGCAATCCTAAAGCATCCGCTATATATAATAACAAAAAAAAATGAAAAAATTCATCACCAATAATCACCATATATATATCTTCGTGTGTGTAATAACTATATGTGAATATATATTGCGACAAATTAAGTAGCATTAATATAACAACAAAAATTATAAGCCGATGCATACCAATGAAGTCGGCAATGAGACGGCCGTCGGAGAACCTGCCGGTAGGGTGATGAAAGAATGTCTCACCATAAGGAAGCCGATTTACACGGTGCGAGTTATTGAGGGTGAAAATGAGGTTTCCGGTGTCTGCGATCGAGTCACCGAAGCTAATGATTGACGTGAAACATGCCCCTGTTGATTGCCGAGCACTCGTTGGAGGAACAAAAACAATGAAGGTGAAGAGAAAGGATACAATATAGGTGCAAGAGGAAGAAGACATTTGGGGACTGATTGTTGTATTGTTGGTCTTTCAATGTTAGTGTTCTCTTTATAGAAGGAATTGCATTATTCAAAAAGGTTGGTCCCACCAACTGAATGGTTTGGTTTGGTTTGGTTTGGTTGTTACCAACGGCAACTTAAAAATTAACAACGTCCTTTGATAAACAGTACATGTTCCTCCATCCCACAGGCCACATGATGCAAGTATGGCCTTGCCCCATCTTGTCGTGTCCATACTCCTGTCAACATGCATTGCTGGACCATAAAATCCCTATTTACTAATTACTATCAAAATAAACTTTATTACTATGTAGATCACCGTATAAAAGCTGAGAAACTATCTAGGGGCCCGTTTAATTAATAACACTTGAATTTCATTAGAATTCTCAGATTAATTTAATATTTTATATAAAATTTTATTGAGAATTATCGTACGTCTCCAGGATAGTTTCATTTTCCTGGCAGCCCCCTTTGACATTCCACCATCCAGTTCAGTCCCTCCTTTTTTAATTTGTTCCCACCAAGTCCTTCCCGTCACTGAAACGTCCGTCACTGAAACGTTTGGTTATTTTGAAAAATGGCAAGAATGCCCCCCTGTCTGCTTTTTTTTGTGGGGGAAAGGTCTCGCCCAGTCACGTCGCTCTCTTTTTCCATACTTGCTTGCTTGGCCAACAAGTTTACTCTGGCCCGTGATACCTCATTCTGTCTCCCGTCCAAATGAGATCGCCATCTTTCTCGCTTTTTGTTTCATTCCGAGCGTATACTCTACATCTTCACTACCCATCGCTAATGGAGACCATCTTTACTGTTGTAAGGTACAAAGGAGAAGGCCATGCGCTTGACTTTACCATCTTGTCCTCATGGTATTCGGTAATGGAGGATATCTGCAATCATTGGAGCATCGAACCTTCATGTGTGAGAGTGAAGTATGTCGTCCCAGATGTTCACAAGACTATATGTTCCTTTGAGTCAGATGGGGATTTCTCGCATAATGTCTACCTACCGTATATTCAACAAGATGGTAGTAGACATGATCGTTAAGGACAGGGTTGTTGCGATATCGGAGGAGAGGGCAGAATCATCTGATTCCCCGTAATAAAGGACACTTTGTGATTTGCCTTTTCTCTTTTGTCTTTCGTCTTTTGTCTTTCGTCTTTCGTCTTTTGTCTGTTTTTGCTTAATACTTGTATTTTGTCGGTTGAGGCAGTTAGTTTCGCTTAGTACTTGTATTTTGTCGGTTACCTTCCGACCCTGATTGTGTAGTTTTTCGTGCTTCATCATTTATTTAACTGTCTCAAGCGTTTAGTTTCCGATCGAAGTTTGTGCAAATATTACGCTGATGCACTTATTATTTAGATTATCTCGAATACTTTCATGTCTTAATCATTTATTTTGTGGATTTTCGCGTAATATTATGTGGTTGTAGCATTTGTCTTGTATTAATCGTGTACTTTTTTGGGTAAAATCTTTTATTTTTCAATGATTGAATCCTCTTTCTGTTTAACTCGGTTCTACGCAGGTGTTCCCATCCAATGTTGATATCACAACATGGAGAAATTAACCTACAACCGATGGAGCACTTGGAGTTAGACTCCTTGGTGATCAACACGGTCCGACAGAGATTTGAGAATGTAGAACACTTGAGGGAATCATTACGTCCCTTTGCCATCCGGTGTAATTTCGACTATCGATTCATTAAGAACGATAAGCAAAGAATCACTGTTGAATATGCAGCTGATGATTGTGATTGGCGTCTCCACGCATCGAGGGATGGCACCCTTCAAACATCCAGGGTTAAAACGATAAAGGCCCCACATACATGTTGAGGGGGGATTGGGTCATCCCATCCAAAGATTTGTAAGAAGTGGGTCAGCAAAACTGTGATTCAGAAACTGAGAGATCAACCACTCTACAGGGCCGTGGACATACAGAAGGACATATTACGCTACAAAGGAGTTCACCTACAGTACAAGCAGGCCTGGTTGGGTAAAAAGATCGCACTTGAAATTATCTATGGACGCAAAGCTGCAAGTTATGATCTCTTGGTATGGTATGCGGATAAGGTGGCCGATACCAATCCAGGTAGTGTTGTGATCTTGGAGAAAGAAAGTGAAAGGTTCAAGCGAGGGTTCTTCTATTTTCGAGCAGCGCTCGATGGTTTTAGGAGGGGGGGGGTGCAAATCCCTGTTATTTTAGATATAATGTCACGCCCCGACTCGGATCCCGGGACCTTGGGCACGTACTACCTAAGTGGAGATGAGCCCCTCTCAGATACAAGGCCTAGATATGTAACAACATATAACAAATAATCAAAATAAATAACTTAATTAAAAGGTCACAGCGGAACCAAAATCAAATAGTGGGTCCAGATGCCCTACATAAGCCAGGCCCTACAAGGGTCCTACAATAATACAATCTCACACTCAAGAAAGACCTGAAGTCCTCGGACCTCAACAAACTCAGTCCAGCCCCTCTCTCAACTCCCGGGTCTGAATCACTTACTCCTCAAGACCTGAAAAACAAAGAAGGGAAGCAAGTGCATGAGCTTTCGAATGGAAAGCTCAGTAAGTACCCTGCAGAATACACAATGAATCCAATCCAGATAACAACAAATAGTCAAGAATGGCATATCAAAGGAAACAACCAGCACAACAAGCCAATCAAATGGGGGCCGCTAAACTCATCCAATCATACCTCCACGGTCAACACAAGTGCCGCGCGCCTCAATGGTCAAGTGCCGGACGACAGGTGGCTATGCTTCATGGGTACACATACCCAATCCGGACACATACCGACCCAACCTAAACACAAGCACCACGAGTCTCACAGTAATGTCTCAGTCCACGGTGGCATGCTCAGCGAGCATCCAACAACAAACTTATACAAGCAACCAATCTATAGATATGGAAGCAACAAACCATGCATCTAACAGATATGGAATCAACATCAGATGACCAAGGCATCATAACAACATACACAAGCACAAAACCAACAAAGAAACACCAATCATGGTAACAGCAAGGTCAAAGAAACCCATCTCTGAGTGGGAGCTAGGCAAAGTACTTACAAAAGTCACGAAGTCTGGTATCCCAAGGAACCAACTCCCTTCGCATCTACGTCAATCCTAATAATAAATCCTATATCAGTAATTCGCAACATTGTATAATTCTAGATGTATATGCAAGATGTTCTAATTTGGGCCCAGCCCGGCTTAATGGGCCTTTCTTTTTACTCACTGTGTCACCGTTATTAATTACTTATATCTGGTTGGACCAGCCTTATTTTAATAAACCTTATTCATGTTACCAAAGAGCATTATGGCCCAGGTGGTTAGAGCCCAACACTTTAAGTAAGGAGTCATGGTTTCAAACCCCCTCTCCCACCTGTTCATTAATATTACTTTTTTTAAAAAAAATAAAACCTTGCCAACCCAGAATTAACCAAACCTAATCCAAAACTCCAATTATCTTCCAATTTCTTTGGTTCCTTCCTGACTGATCAAACCCAATCCTTGTTAAATTCATTCTTTGCCCTTAGTCAACTAATCAACCTCAATAGATCAATTTTTAAGATCTATTCGTTTCTCCCTCCTCCTTTCTCCTTCCCGTTATCACTCTACACCAACTAGTTACCCATCATCTTGAGATCAAACCCATGACCATTTCTTTGGAAACCAGTGTAGTATCTAACATCCCACATTAAAGACCTTTCATTCCTTCACACATCTTCAAAAAAGTCAGGTTATTAAAAAAAACCCTTCTTGCTCTCCTATACACATGTATTACTGTGCCCTGGCCAACTATAAAAAAATAACCTTTACCTTCTCTCATACGATAACGAGAGCCCAATCCATGCCCATTGATCAATGTTAAATCTCTCTTTGATCGCTGTCGTAACCCATCATTGTAGAACCAAGAAATTCATTCACTGAACTCATGATCACCTGCACCTTGCCCTAAAAACCCATTCCTCACATAAAATAACAAGGATTCAACCTCCATTCAAAGACCACAGGCACTTGACCTTCCATAATATTAATCTTGGAAGAATTATTAAAGTCGAATCATGGTCAACTAACCTCAAACCTACCGGCCTCTAACCCTTCAACTTGAACCCTCATTCTCAAAACAAATCAATTTTAATTAATGACCAAAACTATACAGGTGTGAAGATGATCATATTATTTTAATCCTGAACATGCATAATATCAGATACAACCATTACCATCATCGTGCATGAACTGAAACATAGGGCCTGTTATGCATACTTAATGAACATGTACTCTATTTAATTAATTTCTCATGTCTATACTTATTAAATTTTAATCATACCAATATGCTAACCGATCTCTCTACTAAAACATCAGGGATAGGAGGCTTACCAGAGGAACAAAGAACCCGCGGTCAAAGCCCGTATAAGGTTCCAATGTACTCTTGGCGGCTATGCTCCCTACATGGCTCCTCCGAGGCTCTCTCGCAAACGACGGAGGCTGCTGTCCAAGATCTCTCCCTATATAGGCTCTCGAAGGAGATTTCCGACGCAATCGACATCACCAAAGAAAACGAAATCACGCGAGATTTGGAATCATCTCATTCCTATCCGATTGTTTCCAAACAAGGAGAGGAAGCTTACTGGTGTATGCGCTGGAGGGTAGCTATTGCCGTTTCACCTATATTCAAATTATAACTAGTGGATAAATTATAACTAGTGGATAAATTAAGTTTGTTGGGTTGTTTATATTCAAATTCAAACATTCAAATTGTAAATAGATGATATATTAGATTTGTTAAGTTTGTTTTCTTTATTTTATCATCACCGATGCTCTTGTAACGAAGTCATGTATATCTTACTGTCTATATATATGAGGGAATAATATCAATAAAATGTGGTTCTGATTTTCTTTTCTATTCATTTTTCACATGGTATCCGAGCCACATTTTATTGATATTTATCCCTCATATATATAGACAGTAAGATATACATTTAATTTCGCTATAAGAAAGCATCTACATGATGATAAATAAAATGTTAAAACAAACTTAACAAATCTAATATATCATCTATTTACAATTTGAATGTTTGAATTTGAATATAAACAACCCAACAAACTTAATTTATCCACTAGGTTGTGGTTGCCTCGGGATCGGGATTCCCTTCTCCGACGAGCGGCCAGTAGCTCACAACTGATCTCCATGTAATTTCCCCCTTATTAAAATACTAACCGTCGAATCACACCTTATTAAACCCCTCCATCGATCCCCGTCGTTCATTTAAGACGAAAAGTCATTTTTGGTCCCTAACCTATGGTATATTGTTCATTTTGGTCCCTGTACTATAAAAATGTTCAATACGGTCCCTGAACTATGGGGCTTTTGGCAATTCTGATCCCTGCTGGCGGCGCATAGCTCTTCTTTAAATACGATCATTTTTTTATTGTGACGTGGCAGCCTACGTGGCGGGTCTTTGCTGACGTGGCATAAAAACAATTTTGAAATATTAAAACAGGCTTACTGGTGACACATCATGCCACATCAGCATGCTGACGTGGCACATAAAAATTAAAAAAATCCGAAAAAATAAGAAAAAAAAATGGAATTTTTTTCCTATATATTTTGTACATTAATCACATTAACAACCTGAAAAATTGGTTTTAAAAATAAAAAAATCATAAAAATCAAAAGAAAAAAAAATAACAGTGTAAGCAAACTGAAAAAAAATCTGGATTTTTTTTCACAAAATTAATTTTTTCAAAATATTATTTTTTAAATAAAATGGATATTTTTATCACAAAATTAGTGATAAAAATATCCATTATTAATAAACATGCAAAGTAAGAAAAACCTTAATTTATATAAGTCAGCATTATAATGTTTTTTAATAATGTAACCATACTTTCAATTTCTTTTAATAAATAATACCACATTAGGTGTTAAGTAGCAACTCATTAATTTAATCTATTAATTAATAATGTCACAAGACTTATATTTTTTAATTTATTACTTAAATAGCAAATTAATTTTAGATTAAAATCACTAATTTTGTGATAAAAATATCTATTTTTATTCAAAAGTATTAATTTTGTGAAAAAAATTCAGATTTTTTCTAGGTTGCTTACACTGTTATTTTTTTTCTTTTGATTTTTATGAATTTTTTATTTTTAAAAACAATTTTCCATGTTGCTAATGTGATTAAGGTACAAAATATATATGAAAAAAATTCCAGATTTTTTTCCTGGTTTTTTCTGGTTTTTTGGATTTTTTTATTTCATGTGTCATGTCAGCATGCCACGTCAGCATGTTGATGTGGCATGATGAGTCACCAGTAAGCCTGTTTTAATATTTCAAAAAATTATTATAAAATCCCAGAAATTTTAAGAATTGAAGGTGTTAAAAAAAAATTTTCTTAAAATTATTCATTAAGCTAAATAAATTCTCAAGAGTTTAAATGGGGAGTTATAATAATAATAAAAAAAAGAGTTATAAAGGGGTTTAAAACCCTAGATAGGGTTTATGGTGACCAGGGGGGGTTATCTGGTAATTTCGAGAAGTCTGGGGGACTAAAAGGGAATTATTCCTCTCACAGGGATGGACCAAAGTGAAATATGGAAAGAGATAGGGGTCTCTGGATAATTTTAGGGAATCAACGGATAAGATTAGAAGATCGTGGAGATCGCCCTATCGCGAGGCGTTATAAGGGCTGTGGTGAAGCCACGTGTCGGTCAGGTAATTGCTCCATCTGATCGCATGTTGGATCCGAGGTACAGAGAAAGTAAAGGCAGTGAGAGTAACCCCACCGCAAGGGTGCGCGTGAGAACCGCTTATCACGTAGATCAACTTAGGTTCGAGGCACCACGCAGTATATCCGCCGTCCGTTAAGTGAATATCTTGGCCGTTGATCTCGATCGAAGTTTTGGCCGTAGGATCAAAGAGTTCTCATCACGCAGGCTGGTGACCTCTCCCTCAACAACCTAGCAACGCCGGCCGCCTTCTCCTGGGCAAGTTACGGCGGCGAGGAAGGTCGGCCATTAACAATGGAGCTGACGCTGACGTCTCTCGGCGCCGCCTCCTTCCTCTCACGTATAAGGGACGGCCTGCGTGCGTGTAGAGACAGAGGGGTAGTGAGCCACCGAGGAGAAGAAGTTCTCCGGCGCCGGCGATCAGGAGGGGAAAGAAACACCAGTGGTGTCTTCGGTTAGAGGTGGAGGCCAAGATAACAGAGAGGCAAAGGGTGTTGCTGCTCGTCCACGGAGAAGCCCGCCTCGCTGGAAAGACAGAACCCCTCCGCCAGGAATCAGGGAGCTCCTTGGAAGCTCTGTTTAACGCTCATTCACTTCCGGTAAGCTTCTGCTCCCTTCTGTAGGCATTTAGAGTTATATGCATGCATCATGGTGCTCGCCGGAGTTGACACAAGCTCGGCCGGGACTGGGAGGACTCTGGAGAAGGAGGTGGCGACAACCATCTCCACACAGGAGTATGGACGGTCGAGAGAGCGCCGCTGGTCCTGCAGCAGACTGACCGAGATGAGCTCTCCGGAGATGTTCTTCCCATGGGCGCGCGGTCGGCGGAGCGAGAGAACGCAAGGTTGAAGAAGATGAAAATATAATATTATATATATAAGGATAATGTTTTAATTAAACACATAACTTAGAGGTGTGACAAAATATTAAGAGGGGTAAGGTTTCAATTAAAATAAATGACAATAGGGATGTGACACATTATTTAAATTATATTTTTTCTCTCTCTGGCTACAGTCATAGTTAATTATTGTTGCAAATAATACTTAGCTAGATGAGATAATAAAATTTGAAACTATAGAAAAGTGACAAGTGGTAATTAGTTAGATGAACTAATTATTCGGAAACTATGCTAGTGTGACAATTATTTTTTTTTTATTTTATTTTATCGATCACTATAGTGGAATGGTTATAGAAGCATTGTTAGGCTAACAAAACCCAATTGATTATCTAAAATAATCAAGATGATTATGAGAAGAAATTCAGTTATAGTAACGGTAGATATTTAATCTTGACGGCAACATGAAATTGATCTAATTAAGCTAATCTAACTAATTAGATTAGTTGAACTTTGATAATAGTAAAAGGTCCCGGGATAGACTAGACCACCTTGGGCTTGGGTCTAACCTATTTGTTAAGATGGATTAATCATCATGATTAAAGAAATAAGATTAAGTTGATTGTTTAGCGTGATTATAATTTATGTGGTAAGGTTACCAAATATTATAATGAGAATTATTTTTAAGGAACCAATAATCAAAGCATTGGGTCAAAGCGACTCAAATGACCAAAATGCCCTTCAAGGGACTAAGGTCAAATTAAATGGTGCAATGGTTTTGAAACGGGCCCAACTCAACTAAAGTGACCATAAAAGACTAAATAAAATTTGGACACGACAAGTAGACTAAAGTTGACTAATTTTGACAACGTTGGGCTCAAAGTCAACTAAGGGACACTGAAACTAATAAAGGGGCCGTAGAACTCAGAGATGGTCCCTAGGACCGTTAGTGGGCCTAAGCCCAACAAGGACGCTTAGGCATGCATGGACACTTAGAGATAGAAATTATTGGAACAATAATTCTAATAAACCGTTATATGCAGGATACTCTCGGGGGAGGCGTAAAGGCATTTCAAAGGAGACCAGGGAAGACATTTAGTCTCTAGAGGTAAGTTCTTGCCTAGTTTTCACCCGAGCAACGGGATTTCTTGGACTTGCTATGTATTCTTAATACATGCAATCGCTGATGCCATACATGCCGTTCTTATCCTGTTCTTGAATCACATTTAAGCATGTATGCTTGTTTATGGACGTTGGTGTCCCTATTTGCTATGTTCTCTTTGCTTTCGGACTCGGTGGAGCTAGGAAGCTCCAATTTAGGGAACGTTCAGGATAGGACCTCGACTTTCACGGGATACCCTACCAGAGAAACAAATCTGGAGGTCTCACCTGTCGATGGGCATGGTACATCGACCGTGTTAACACGAAGAAGAGGTAGTTCTACCCAATTGGCCGATTGTTGGAGGGTCAAACGCACCAATTAGGTCGCACTTATATCCAAAAGTCGGACTTCATCGGGTCGGGAGTAAACTCGAAGTTCTCTTTGAACTCTCTACAGAGCCCGAGGGCATCTCAGTATCGTGGGTCGTGACCTTATACTTGTTTGTGGTAGACTCCTAGGGTCATATTGTTGATTTTGTGATCCTTACTGACCGGCCATATTTTCTATTTGTGACATTGTGACTTGCATGGGTACTTACTGAGCTTTCCCTTCAGAAGCTCATGTGTTTTCTTTTTTCCTCTTTACAGATTCCGAGGTATAGGAGGGGAGAGAGCCTGGGGAGAGGACTCCGGAGGACCAGAGGTTATAGGAGTCTTCTTTATCTTTATCTTTATCTTTGTGGGCATTATTATTGTTGTAGGACCCGTATAGGGACCTTACTTCTATAGGGCCTACGGACCCTAATGACTCTATGTTCTTATGAACTCGAGTTTATGTTTTATTTATGGATTGTTATCTGCTTATCACATTATTAGGCCTTGTATTCGAGTTGAGTTTATCTCTTCTTTTATCTGGCCAGGCACGATGCTAACGATGCTTTCGAGGTCCCGGATCCTGCCTGGCGTTCTAATTATTTTATGCCACGTCATCGTGCTACGCCAAGAAAGACCATGCGTAGGGCCGCCACGTCACAATAAAAATGATCATATTTAAAGACGACCGCCACGTCGTGACAAAGAAGGACCGTAATTGCCAAAAGCCCCATAGATTCGGGGGACCGTGATTGAACATTTTATAGTACATGGACCAAAATGAACAATATACCATAGGTTAGGGACCAAAAATGACTTTTTTTTTGGGGACGTAAGAGCCAACTGGCTAGGCCAGCGACTAATAAGAACCAATCGGTGTCGCGACTCGCTGCTCAAATCCTTGCGGTACCCCTCGGGCGCATACTGTGCATTCGCCATAAAGCGGCCCTCGGGCCAAGTGGACTCGAACCCACGACGGGGTGGGAGTCACGCGACCGGTTTGACGCTCGGCTGAGATGCCTTTGTCATGCGACCAAAAATGGCTTTTGCCTTCATTTAAAACCAATTGATCGAGTGCATGGCTTCAACATAGAGTAACAACCATTTTGCAATTTCACCCCCCCCCCCCCCCTCCTCTTATTCTTTCACTACACATCCAAGTCCTTCACATGTGAGAGCAGTTTAATTCAAGTCCTTATGTTTCTCTGTTATTACATTCTGGTCCTTCTCTCAGAGAGTGTTACTTTTACTCTCCAGTCCTTATCCTTTATAAAACTACACAGAGATCCACAGCGTTAATAATTTTAATTTAGGAATTTAATCAAGTTTTCCTTCCTTTTCAATTAAGACCAAATAAGTCCAAATTGATGAATTCCTAAATTAATTCAATCACCGAAATAAATTATTTTACAATTAAATTTTTTCCTTTTTAAATTTCCAATCAAGTCTAATAAATTTCAAATTTTGGGGACTTCCATAATTAAATCAATTATTAAGTAATTGAATAAATTTTATTATTCATTCTTTTCAAATTCTCCGATCACACATAATTACCAAAATGCCCTTGGTGACTCCAAATAATTCCACTTAAGGGATTAGCTAATTAAATCCCCCATTTCATCTCCTAGCTTGAGACATATCTTTAATAAACTAATTAATTAAAGGAAAACTTAGAGGGTGCTTAGACACAACTTATTAATCAACTAAATGCTTAAATAATAACAGGAATTTCAAACAAATCTGACATTGGGAACATTCCCTTTATTAACCACAAGACAAAAAACAAAAACTAGGAAAGAAAAATTTTATCCTCTAAAAATCTTCGATTCTCACATATAATCAAATCAAATAATTAAAAAAACCAAAATACATCTTTTTTATTTACTGCAAACCAAATAACCAAATGTAATTTGAAATATTTTTTTTTATTTTGGTAGTAGTGTTGGGTAACATAGTGTTTCAATCCCTAGTTGATGTAGAAGGACCCGAGTTAGACAATGCTAAGCTATCTGATTGCACCCAGCAAGCTTTGGCATATCACGAATTGACAATTTGGACCGACGAAAAGGCGTATATGATCGAAACCAATTCGCGTGATTGAGGCGATTCAGTGTAGTTCGATGTTTTGACCATAACTTTGGCTATAGGTGTCGAAATCGCGCGTTCAACCCCAATCCGGAATGCTCATCTCAACGCGCACGTTCATCCTTAAATTCTGCTATTTTCCCCCTCATATCTTTTTTGGTTTTTTTTATTTTTGGTAATACTTCATATGCCAAATTAAGATATATAGGATTTAAGTCTGGTTTGATCCAGGATTTTGGATAACTATTTGGTTTGTTTTAGATATTAAGTTTAGATAAGTTTAGGTTTTGAATAATTATTTGCTAATTTTGGCAAATTTAGATAAGGTGATAGGGTTTCTAGATTATCCTTTTGAAGCTTTTTTTTTTTTTGGGGAAAGTGGATAAACCACATTCTTTTATTATAATATGCGTAGCTTTAACATAGAGAGCCCCGTAGTGGGTGCAAAAGATACATAGGTAGAAACCCTTTTGAAGCTATTTAACCCGGTATGTGGGTTTGTCTTTGATCATTGAATCTTGAATAATATCATTTTCTTCAAAGTTTCAAAAACTTTCTTCTATGTTTTATCTTTCTCTTGCTTGCTTTCTTTAATAATCTTGTAGTTACCTTCGTGAGCAAGTTAATCATTATCCTGCCCGGCGTCACTAGTGTGATCTATAACTTTGTTCAAAAAACTTGGTGAAATACTATATTTTTTATACTTTCTCTAAGGGCCCGTTTGGTTTGTAGTAAGTAGTTGTGATCGATGTTAGTGATTTTACATATAAGTTACCTTTTTGTTTGTTTGGTTTGCTGTGAAAAGAGAATTTACCTATGAAACCACTTACTTGAAGCTGTACTTTTATTATAATTCAACTTATAACCAAATTCGATGTAAGTTGAATTACAAGTAAAAAGTTTGAGTGCTATCACCACCATCAACGTCACGCTCTCTTTTCCTTCTTGGTCTTTTTATATTATTACTCTGTTTAATTTTTATATTTTTCATGGAATATTTTATGGGCATATCCAATGTACTTATATCTATTCTTGAAAATTTAATATTAACATTAAAGAAAATATTTAAAAATTATTCTTCATAAATATGTAACATTGTAAAAACTTTCAACATTATATATCTTAATAAATATAGAGAAGAGAAGTGCAATGCTTCTATTTTTTGTTTTTTTTTTGTTTTATTTATTTATTTATTTATTTTTGTGGAAAGCCTTACCAAATACAAAGTTGAAAACTTAAATTCATATTATGAATTCATAAATTCTTTTTAGTTACATAAGATACAACATTACATGAAATTAGTATTAAATTCAAATAATGAATTATCACAAATCCAAATGAATTAATAATTAACCGTAACAATTCATTATTATTTATAATAAAAAATTAAAATAAAAAATTGAATATAAACATATAAAAGGTTGGATAATGGGGTAACCGTATCACTACTTTACAGGATGATTATGTCACTCAACTTACATCAAACCAAAAAAATAGAAAACTAAATATAACATTTTTTTGTAAAAAGTGGATAAACCACATCCATTAATTAATTAATAAAGGTGTAGACAAGTGCTACATCATACAAGCAGGTCCATAAAGAAGCAGACAAGTGCTACAACATACAAGCGAGACCTTTTCCCATGGGACCTCCTTTTAAAGGGCCTTGAAGCCCTATTACACATTGAAACTATTCTATTCCCTCTTATGGAGGTTCTTCAAAGTCCTTTTTCCAAGTGAATAGCAGGGACATATCTCTCGTGAATGCCAACCTCCATTTGACAATCAATGGACTCCATCACAATCAGTTTCGGTCGCTTGGAAGTGTGAACTGCATCAAACCAAGAGTGCATTAAGAAATCAATATATCGGATTAATTCCTGAAAAACACACTGTTTATCATGGAAGCATCTTAGATTTCTTTCCATCCATATGCTCCAGGTTGTTGTGAGAATAAATATAACATTTTATTTACAGGAAACCAAACAACTTTATAATAAGTCAAAATACAGTAATTCAACTTACATGTAATTCCACATACATTGTGATTTGAAATACTGGAAATCAAACGGGTCTTAAAATGTATTGCAAGGGAAATCAAGGTTTCCAATTGGTTCAAGGAGAGTGCATGTCTCGGTGAAGGGTGGATTAGTGTACTTCCCTTGAAGCAATCCAGTAGCAATTTTCCTGTAAGCAGCATCAGTAAAGTGCAGTCCATCCCATGAAAGATGTCTTGATGGCTCCATGCACACTGTTGATCCCAAGTCTCCACACATACAGCTTGAGTTATAGTTATACAAACCTCCAACTCCACAACATGCTACTAGAGGTGAACTTTGGAACCCTAGAACCATATTGAAAACCCTGAAAAACTTAGCAATATATATATATATATATATATATATATATATATATATATATATATATATATATATATATCAAATACAGGAAATTAATGAATGCAAAAACTCACCATATTTTTCTGGAGATTGGTAAATAGTTATGAGTGCCTGATAGTAATCAGCATAGATGATGGTGGTATGAGGGTGCATTTTCCGGAGATGATCCAGCTCCTTGATGAGAAGCTGGTTGTAATACTCTGAGAAGTCATTCAACCACTTGATGCAACCTGTTTCTTCATCATAATCTTTTGCGTTGGAGACATGAAAAGTAGAAGGTATCTTTGGGATGCATCCAATCGGAAGTTTCGTGGACCAACAATGTCCTTGCTCCAAGCTCAATCACAACAGTAATAGCTGAACTAATGGCATTGATCACTGAAGGTACAAATGTTCTTACTTCTTCAAAGCTTCTCCCTTGAAAGAATGGATGGTTGAAGTCATTCCCTCCAATCTCTCCCATTAAGAACAGTGCACTGTTTAACTTGTCTTCACATTCTGTGGAAAAATTCAAGACATAAAAGTTCATGTTGCTAGTGTTTGTCTTTGATTTGTAGCTTTCCTTAATTCAATATTGTTTTTCAAGTGAGAACTATGATTTTTTGTGTTAGCTTATATGTTGTGAAGCTTGAGTAAGGAATCATGGATCTCATTGCATATACAATACATATGTTTGTACATGCAACTCTCATTTGAACTAACAAAACAGTAGAAGAGAAAAAGGTAATTAATAAATTTTTTTTTGACATAAGCCATAAAGACCTCCCCAGAGGGCGTGTCAAGGAGCGTGGTCTTAGGTGACGAACACCCTTGACCCCTCACCGTTCGTGTATAGATGTGGGGACTCAAACTTGTGATTTTGTGCCACCAAGTGAATTAACTAAACCGCTCCCTATTTGAAGGTAGGGACTGAACTGAGACGTCTTCAATCGTGAATTATCTAACACAAGGAATCTGAGATATCACTAGACCAATAGTCCTTCCGTGATAATTAATAAAGTTGATTGAGTGATCTTTTTCTCATCCCAAATGTGCCAAATCATAGAGGACCACATACCCAAATGTGGTGTTTGGGAATAGAGGGCAGCATATACCAAAATGTGGTGTCTCGGAATAGAGGACAGCAGTGTTTGGGAATAGAGGACAGCATGTACCCAAATTTGGTGTTTGGGAATAGAGGACAGCATATACCCAAATGTGGTGTTTGACAGGGAATCAAAGAGGACCGCAATACCCAATTTTGTGGTGTTTGACAGGGAATCAAAGAGGACCGCAATACCCAAATCATAGAGAATTAAAAGCCAAAGGCTCTAAAAAATAAGCTTAATACTTCTTCAGAATTAAACTAATCATATCTTTTATTTTAAGTTTAACTAGCTTAATCATGATTTTATAGTCAAACTACCATAACTTTATTTTTAATTTAAAAACATCTTTATTCTCAATGCATATAATTTTTATAAAATAAATATAGACAAATAACTAGAAGCGTGTAAATTGGCGTGATTTGAATCCTCAATCACTCCTTATAAAAAACAAATTGATTATTCCTAATAATTATTAGTTGAGAAAATACTAAACAAAGAAAATATTGAACCAGAAGAAATAAATACACCAGGAAAGACTTTGATTCAAATGCCAATTTATGGTAGAGTATTTTTTTTGTCATTATGATGTAATTTATCGATCTCAAATAAACATATTAATCACTTGACCCTCACCTCATAGAGTAGGGATTCGATCGAAAATTAAATCCACGTGAGGAGAATCCCCACTATCTTACTTAGTAAAGACTCACTCAAATAGGCGGCTTTAGTTGTTGAGTTTGCATTGTAATATATTTTCAATGTAACCTTTTTTGAAGAGTAATATCATTGAAATGGTGCATTGTCATTTTCCAAACAAAAAAATCACAATGTTTTTATTTGTTAAGAAAGCTAGCCCACCATAGATATATAATTGACAAATAAATTGCTTTCTGTATTAATCCATTCAAGTTGAGCTAGTTATTTGACACTATAAATATGTGGTTGTCGTGACAACAACACTATTAATATGTGAACATGATTTAATACGTGTCGTTTTTAATATATAAATATGATTTATTAAATTAGTTGTTGATCTACTCATCACAATTAAAATAATAAAAATAATAATAATAAACTAAACACACCTTCTTTGGAAGAGCACATGAAAGACAGGAAATCCTTGAACCACTTCAATTGCACGTCCAAAGAGATATTTTTTGTCTCTAGTTTAATCCCCTTCTCATTAAAAAAGTCATCATTCAATGCAGTAGATCCTGCTACGGCGAAGTTAACCCCCTTCCTAAAACTCCAACCATCACCGTAGTAGGGCAAATACGGTGTTAAAAGAGGCAATCCTAACGCATTCGCTATAATAACAAAAAAACATGAAAAAACTCATCACCAATAATCACCATATATATCTTCTTGTGTGTGTAATAATCATATGTGAATATATATTGCGACAAATTAAGTAGCATTAATATAACAACTAAAATCATTAATTAGTTTGTGCATACCAATGAAGTCAGCAATGAGACGGCCGTCAGAGAACCTGCCGGTAGGGTGATGAAAGAACGTCTCACCATAAGGAAGCCGATTTACACGATGCGAGTTATTGAGGGCGAAAATGAGGTTTCCGGTGTCTGAGATCGAGTCACCAAAGCCAATGATTGACGTAAAACATGCCCCTGTTGATTGCTGAGCACTTGTTGGAAGGACAAAAACAATGAAGGTGAAGAGAATGGATAGAATATTGGTGCAAGAGGAAGAAGAAGACATTTGGGGAAAGATAGATGTTTTGTATTATTGGTCTTTCAATGTCAGTGCTCTCTTTATAGAAGGAATTGCATTATTCGAGAGGTTGGTGCCACCAACTCAAAGGTTTGGTTGTTCATCAAATCAAATAAATTTAGTTTAAAAATTGTTACTTGTCAAAGGTTGATAGTAATTAGTAAATAGGGATTTTGATAGTAATTAGTTAATTATTCATTCAACACATGCAAAACTGTTAAAAAAAATGAATTATAATGCTTCAAATAGATTGCAAGGAAAGTGAACAATATAACTTAACCAATAATAGAATATACGGCCAATTGTCCATCTTTCCTTATTTTGTCAGACATGCAGCTAGACTTGGACTTCACTCCTTAGTTTAAGAATTAACTAACATGTCCTTTCATTAATAGTACATGTCCCTACATCACCCACCCAAGCTACATGATGCAAGTGTGGCCTTGCCCCATCTTGTCGTGTCCACTGTCCATAGCTCATGCCGACATGCATTGCCGGACCACAAAATCCCTATTTACTAATTACTATCAAAATAAACTCTATTCCTACGTAGATCACCGTATAAAAGCTGATCAGAAACTAGGGGCCTGTTTAATAACATTTGAATTTTAGTGTAACACCCAATTTAATCCCTCTATTGTATAAATTTGTGACTTTAGGTCCCTTTATTATAATTTAAGTCTTTTTTATTCCTATATTTTTATGATTTAAAAATATTAGTCTCTAAGGATATATTTACAGGTCTGTTTAACCCCTAAAGTTTACGAAAGGAAGGACGACATTTCTCAATCGGAAAAGTAGAGGGTCCCCAGGGCTCAAATTATAATAGCGGGACCTAAAGTCACAAATTGGTATAATAGAGTGACTAAATTGGGTATTACACCCTTGAATTTGATATAAAAAAAAGTGTAATACCCAAATTAGTCCCTCTATTATATTGAATCGGCCTTTTTCGTCCCTCTATTATAATTTAAGTCATGGGGTCCCTCTACCTTCACGATTGAGAAATGTCAGTCCCTAAAAGCTTATTTATCCCCTAAAGTTGATGAAGGAAGGGACTAACATTTCTCAAACGTGAAAGTAAAGGGACTCTCAGGGCTCACATTATAATAGAAGGACCAAAAGGGCCGATTCAGTATAATAGAGGGACTAATTTGGGTATTAGACCAAAAAAAAATAACACTTGAATTTCATAAGAATTCTCAGATTAATTTAATATTTTATATAAAATTTTATTATTATTATTTGGTAAATTTTTCACAATGAAAAATTCTTATAGTTGAATTCTATAGAAAAATAGTAAAGAGACCTAGACTAAAATATATTTATTTTTTGAAATTTAAAAGCTTGTTTTTCATATCTCTTTTACTTTAATAATGTTATTATTATTAGTAGTAGTAGTAAATTTACATGTATGTACCTCCACACAAGTCCATAACTACATACATATCCAACAATCTTAAGAAAATAACTATTTTACCCCCTCAAAACAACAATATTTCCATCATGTTCCAAAACCCATACATATAAGGAAGATGGGGATAAAATGGTCATTTAAAAAAATATTGTTCATAGTTAATAATAAGGATATATATGTAAATATTGGTATTTTGTAGGGGTATATATATAAGTATGATCTTTATGGGGGCATGTATTCATTCAGGTGCCCTCTATGATACCTTGGGGCCTTGGTTGCCTTGGGCCCAAAAACTCTAAAAAACTAAACCCCAAACCCTACAACCACCCTAGTGGTACTCATAAGATAAGCCCAAGGCAATATGTCTTGGGCTACAACCCAAGGTCTCTTAGAATTTACCATTCATTTATAGACTTTTATGGGGTTTATATAACTTTTTTTAATAATAATTATAGGAAATTTATACAGTATCCAAACATTCATTCCATAGAAACTTTTCACTTCCTATCGAAAAAATTACTATGTAATATATTATTTTGCATCCAAACCGAACGTAATTGTTGGAGATTGTGGGTTAACATTTGGTAACACACAATAGGAAAAAGGTGGTTCTCAAAAAATTTTGTCAAGAATACATGAAACATATTTTATAAAATCTGGCATACATCTAATATATATATATATATATATATATATATATATATATATATATGATAGGGGTGAAAATGGTAGAACATGCGGCTCTCATCCGAATACCCACATATCAACATCATATAGTCCCCTTTGTGCTGATTGAGACTTCCTTTAACATGTTTAAAGGTCTAGAGTAGCTTGCCCATTCTAAGGCATCAGGCAATTTATCTATTCTATAGATTTCATAACATTCTATCCGTTCTACAATATCAGACGGTCTAAGAGAGTCCACTGGTTCTACGATATCAGACGGCCAAACGGTCCAGGACAATCCACCCGTCCTATGACATCAGACGGTTTATCCATTCTACGGCTAAAGATCCGATGTCCATTCTTCGATCTCATACCGTCCAATTATTCCTCAGTTCAGTTCAATATACACTCGTTCTTCGGACCAAAACAATTCATCGGATCGCTCGAACCTGAATAGCTTGATTGATCCTTCAACTCAAGACGAGTCTTTTGCCCTTCAAACCAAAGAAGTATACACTTCAACTCAGACGTTCTAGAAGAACTACGGTACATGCCGCCTACCGGGTTCCGGTGGCCGCTTAAATTTGTCGTTGGTGGATACCTATTTGTTACCGCAGCAAACATGTTAAATATATAGAGGAAGTCCAAGCTTGCGCCCCAAGCTTCCAAAACCTATAAAAGGCAACGAGCGAAGTTCATTTAAACATTCGAATCTTCAGACACAGAAACTCTGCCTCTCTAAAGACTCAAGCTCCTCCTCTATTACCTTTTCCGAAAGTTGTGAGCATTTAATTCTTTCCATTTGTGATCCAGATATCTGTAAACTTGATGATGATAGTGTAATTGTTCACCTGTGGTTTTTTCCCCATTTTGGAGGGGTTTTTTTCACGTAAATTTGTCTCTCTTTGCTTTTCCCCTATTCTCTGATCGATTTTCCCCTGATCTAGCCACACAAATCAAACAAATTCAATTGCTGAGGTGAAATTATTCATCCTAATTTTGCACCAACAGTTTGGCGCCGTCTGTGGGACCCTTGGAATAAAGCTCATGGCTACTTTGAGAATATCAAAAAGGGTTCAGATGCAAGAGCAAAAGGGAGCGACTCCAACTATCCTAACTGTTGAAGCCATTCCTACCATGAGAGAGGCCATGAGGGAAACTACCACTCTTGAGGAGGCCGAGATACCTCTTCCTAACCATCAGAATATCGAAACTCCTGATGATCGATTTCATACCATGGCTAGAGAGATTGAAGAGCTTAAACGCGTGTCTTGCAAAATGTGGAACGCCATGTCTCCCATACAACCGTTCCATATGATGTTTTTCCACTTAGGGAGAGTAGGGGAAGAGCTGTAACCCACTCCCCAAGGGGTCGGACTCATTCTTTGGCAAGAGACAGGAGCGTAGAATCATAAGCCAGTAGTTCTGATCCACCCAATCCTCGGCGAAATCCTCATCACCGATCTAAGGAAAGAATTGGAAGAAGGAGGAAAGTTTCTCCATCTCCAAACTATTATAATCACCACATCCAAGAAGGAGACACCGTTCACCGAGACATCATTCTCCGAGGTACCACTCTCCTCGACATTATTCACCACACCATTATTCTCCAAGAGGCCATTCTCACGAGGTGTCATTCTCCAAGGCATCATTCCCTTCAACATTATTCTCCACGTCATTACTCTCCCGACATCAAATCTCACGAGAAAGAAAGGGTGTTTAGCTGCTCCATAACTTACTTCCCCTTTTATACGGGAAATTTAGGAGGCTTTGGTCCCAGAACACTTCAGGTCACCCAATGTTTGATACTACGAGGGTTCCACAAATCCTTATGAGCATGTGGAAAATTACTGTTCAGAAATGATGACAAATAAGACTACTGAAGTAGTTATGTGCCGAGCGTTTCCTTGGACATTTACGGGGACCGATTATGATTAGTTCATAAGCTTGCCTTCGGGAACCATATACAGTTTCAAATAGTTGAAAAATCTCTTCATCCACCGTTTTGCCAGCAACAAAAGGCTGAAGAAAAATCTCATCACACTTCTGGGATTTAAACAAAAACCAACAAAAAGCCTACGCGACTACATTGGTCGCTTCAACAAAGAGATCACTGGTGTGACCAATCTTGACTCAGATATAGTTGTCGGAACTGTGATAAGAGGATTAATGGATAGTCCATTTAAAGATATTCTTACTTAAGAAGTTCCCTGTAACGCCCCGACCCGATCCCAACACCTCGGGCACGTGTGTAGACCGGCCGTACCCGAGTAGAGACGGGCCCCACTCGGATACAAGGCCTAAGTGAGTAAAGCAGATAATGCAATAAAACAACTTAATTATTAAAAAATAACAAAGTTCAGTGGAAAATCATAAAAGGGTTCATATACCCTACAAATACTAGGCTCTATAAGGAACCTACAAAATAAAATGTCTCACACACAATAAAAGATAAACAAGGTCCTCGGACCTCTGTAAATCGTCCCGACCCACGATCGGCTCCTGCGTGCTAGAATCCTACTCCTCAGGATCTGTAAACAGGAAGAAGCAAGTGCATGAGCTTTCGAATGGAAAGCCCAGTAAGTACCCCTACGGGGCTCAAGAAAACATGATATCAACAAGTAAGAATATCAAAAATCAAAATCGGGGCACGCCCCTCAAAAACAATCCCTAGAAGTCTACCACAAAAACAAGCAAGGTAACGACTCCTAGCTACAGAAGCTCTGGGGCTCTGATATGAGTTCCAATGGAAGCTCCACAAATGTCTCCCCTGGTCATCACCATCAGCGAACCTGCTGAGAACATGACCATCCGTTACTTCACGACCTCGTTAGGTATGTCGATAGCGCCGCCTCTCTACGATGTCGACATGGCGTGAATCATCCCCAGCGGCGAGCAAGACAACCAGAGTATCGATCCCTCTAGCATGGCAATGCCGGAACACCAGGGTGTCCCGTCCCTGAACGTCCGCAAAGGAGCTCACCTGCTCCACTGAATCCCGACCGAAAACAAACAAGTAGGGATCCCAACATCCCAGAACAATCATTCATGCTAAATAAAGGGTTTCAATAAATCAAGAAGCATGAATTAATACAAGCAGCATGTCAAGAACAAGACATATCAAAAAAAAAAAAAAACTCCGAAGAGTGGAACAAGGCAAGTGTACTTACGTAAAATCGCAGAGTCTCGTATTCCACGAGACTTTCCGACGCATCCACGTCAATATCTGATGAAGATAATACTATCCTCAATAAGTATACATATCTATGAGTATGACATCTATAATGCATGCTCTAACGGGCCCTAGTTCTACTCATGGGCCTTCCCTTGTGATCCTTTGTCATTTCTACTTTAAATGACTAAGCTCATCTATTTCCATTAGTCCAGTCAATATAAATATCACAGGTTCCTTCTATCACAAAAGAGGTTTGGGCCCTGGTGGTTAGAGCCTACCAAAGCCCACTTAGAGAGGGGTCTCTAGTTCAAAACCCCTCTCCCACAATCTTTTATTCCTTTTTATTATTTATTAATTTCTTTCGACTAGCCATTCTCTATACTTGACTAGTCCAAACCCATTCTTATGGCTTGGTTGCCTTTTTATGTTGGTCCAATTTATTTTTTCTTATTTGAGCCCATTACCATTTGATTTTACTTAGTCAGTAGTGATGGGGCCGAATCCAAAGCCATTTAGCTAACTGGTTGGACCAAAACCCCTTTTATCATAATCCAATCCGATAATTTGTAATTATCATCCTTTAATTAGTTAACCACTTAACTAATCCAACCTTTTAATCCCTTAATTTATTTTTAGTTTACTTGGTTAATCTAGCCCAAACTAATCTATCATTTTGATTAAGTTTGGCCCAAGCCCAACCCTAGCTGGGCCCAACATCTCTTCTTGATTTAACCTTCACCATACTTGACCCCTTTTAAATTAATTAAAACCATTAGTCAAAACTAGTTAATTAAACCCATACTTGTTTGATTAACCAATTGATCAATTAATCCCTTAATTAATCTAATCATCTATTAGATTAATAACTAGATTAAAACTTAGCTAACTGATTAATTAATAACTGATTTAATTAATAGCTAACTCTCTCTCTTTCTCGGTTAATAAATTTATTAAATAAATTTAACTCTTTAATCAACGAACTTAACTACTGTTAAGATCTAATTAACCCATCTTCTTCCTCGCAGCCGCCGACGTATGATGGAGCGCTTGTGTCACCGGCAGTGATGCAGCCGACAACGCCTAAGGCTGGAATTCCTCTCCGTCATACCAGCGCCTGATCTGGTAGGAGGTTGGCATCCCAGGGCGGTGACCACCGCCGTCGGGCTGAAGGGCGACCATGCTCCCCTGTTTCCGTGCCCTCGACATTGGAAGCTTGGCATCGCCTCCCCACCACGGCCTCACCGCATTCTAGGCATGCATATGCTCGTACAAGGTGTAAGGAAGGCAGAGAAGAAAAGGACCTTCTGGTGGCGGCGCTATCGCTCGTCTGGCCGTTTGGGGATTCAGTGCGCCTCCACATCTCTGCTGTCTCCCCACCTCTGCGGTTCGCAAAGCTCCAGGAGAAGTCCTATGCTTCTCTTCCATCTCCGTTCACCAACGAAGATAGGTGACCTTGGTGCTCCTCCAGGCCTCCTCCCTTTATAGGCCTCACGGGGAATCAAACGAGATCCTTTCTCGTTGATTAGAGGAATCGTTTTTGAATTCATTCCAATTCTGTCGTCCATTAATTGAAGGTAAGCTAACAAAATTAGCTCCTTCCTTCTCTGTTGGATTCCTTTGCCAGCTTTGGCGATGATGGCGCGCGTTGGTGGCTGGAGGAGAAGAATAGGAGTGCCTCGGGATCAAACTGCTCGTTTGATCAGTTGGATGGACGGTGGTTAGACACCCGCACGGTGAGGGCGCTTGCATCTGCTCCTTTAGTGACGGCGGGGACTGTTAGATCGATCCTCGAGATCTGATTGCCCATAGATCTTTTAAATCCCATCCATTCATTGTTGTTATTGTAACCATAATCTGGTTTATTCGTGACATTTTGTGAATATAACCTTGATCTTTTCAAATTCATTCTCAGGTCCTTCCTCTGAGAGAAGATGTCAGTTTACGAGTAAGTCCTCATTCTTCTTATTTTCGTGTTCAGATCCTTCATCCAGAGGGAACCATAATTACCTTGCATTCCTCAATCTTTATAAAATTACTTTTAGGTCCTTAGCTGCCCAATAATTTAAATTTGTAATTTAAATTAATTTCCCTCTCCTTCCTTAGTCAAACCTAATCATACCAACTTAGGACTTTCCCCCATTAATCAAATCAACCTTGATTTAAATTAATTTTTCCATTTCCATTTTAGTCCAATCATGATCATCATCAAGAGTTTTCCATATTTAATTAAATTGATTATTTCCAAGTTTAATTAAATCAACTACCAATTAACTTAAATAAATTATGGAATAATTTATTAAGTCAATCACCACTTAACTTAAATAAATTATGGAATAATTTATTTATTCTTTCTAAACTCTCCCTTGCCCATTTTACCAAAATGCCCTTGGGACTTATACTAATCCCCAAAATGCCCTTTAGCAAATTATCTAAAAATTAAATAGAGGAAATTTTAAATCCTTTTATTCAAGAAAAATCTTGGATTTTTACATTTCAATGATTTATGCGAATTCCTCACTTTGGTTGAGAAATATATTACCATAGAAGAAATAAAAAGCCAAATGGGAGGAAGAAGATCTATTTAAGTTGGAAGAAATCCGATGAGGAGAATTCCAACGACTAGAATCTGAGAGAACCCAGACAGGAAAATCTAAAAGAAGAGCGGGCCTTGGAGAGAAAAGTAGGAACGAGAATAGACCGCTTTGACTGATGAGAGGAGACCCCTTCATCGGCAACAAAATGATCCCGCAAGGATAGCAAGGTACCACAACTACTCTATCCTTAACACATCTCATGAAAATATCCTATCATAGATTAGGGATCAAAAGATCCTCAAAGCAACCTCGGCTGATGAAAGATAATCCAAAGAGGAAAAAGAGCAAAAAATTCTGCAAATTCCATCAAGACAAGGGACACTCCACCGGTGAATGCATCCATCTAAAAGATGCAATAGAAGATCTCATCCATCAATGAAAACTTGGTCAATATCTGTTGAAAGACCAAGAAGCTGAAAATACTACCACAGCACCGCCAATTCCAGATAATACCCGCATCACTATGATTGTAGGGGGACCAGGATGTGGAGGTGAAAGTTCAACCTCGAGGAGGAACTATGTCAGAATGGTTGGCTTAATACAAAATGTCACATCACTCAAAAGACCACGCTCATCAAATCAAATTTGTTTCTCAAATGAAGATCTTAAAGGGATCCATCACCCACATGGTAACGCTCTGGTTATTACTGCAAAGTTGGAACCTTTACAGTTGAGCAGATCTTGGACTATACCAGTAGTTCGGTTGACATCATCTTCTCTGATGCCTTTGACAAAATGAAGCTCACTTCAGAGAATTTGAAGCCAGTAAAATCTCCTCTAATCAGGTTCAACGGTAGCCCATTACAGCCAGACGGAATAATTTCCCTCCTGTTAACCCTTAGCACCCCTCCTCGGACAACAACTGCCCTTATCAATTTCCTAGTTGTTCATTGTCCGTCAAGCTGCAATGTCATTATAGGGAGGTTGTCTATCAACTTGTTGGGAGCAGTTCCTTCTACTTACCATATGATGATGAAATTCCCAATAGACAATGGTTGTAGAGAAGTAAAAGGTAATCAGCTCGCTTCTCGGCAATGTTATGCCAATTTACTTAAGAAGCAAAAAACAAGGGGTGGTCCAACAGCGAAAACTCTTACTATTGAGGAATTACAAGAAGAAGATTAAGAAAGGGAGAAACGTCGACCAACCCCTGTTAAAGAATTAAGAGCATTACCCTTAAAGTAAGAACATCCAAAACGAACCGTTGAACTGGGAGCCAAATTATGTCTCGAACAACAAGATAAGATTCTAAATCTCTTGAAGGGAAATTTTGACGCGTTCGCTTGGACGGCTGAAGAAATGCCGAGAGTTTTGAGAGAGATCATGGAGCATCACCTCAATGTGGATCCATCCCACAAACCAGTCATGCATAAGAGAAGTGCAAGACAGGGAAATTTTAGGAAAATGAAAAGGGGACTTTTAGGTAACTAGTAAAGAGATGAGGGTTTTATTTGTAAACAATGATTGAGATAAAATTGGAAGGAGGGTTTGTTTGGTGATTTAAAAAGACCTTAGGGATTATTTAATAAAAAACATGTGGATTAAGTTCTAGGCATCCGAATAGATTAGAGCCTTACATCCACTCTTATTAGATGAGACCAATCAAGACCGTCTATCTAAATTTTGGGATAAGTGTGAGGCACTGTAACACCCTTATCCTTTTTAGGACTCAGGTGCCACACCAGCCAGATTTAGGGAATGAACCCTAAACCTAAGGTCAGATTACGCTAATCATCGGAAAATACAAAGCTGAAGGTAATAAACAAACTGAATAGATTAAAACACCAACAAATTCGGAATTTAATACAACACAAAAATAAATATTGTCTTAAACTTAATGTCTCACAACACTCGAAAACAAATAAACATAAACTAGACACGGAGTCAGAGCCAGCTACGGGGCATCATCATTAACTCGTGGCCAAACGGCCCTCTAGAAGAACTCCTACCTATCGTCCTGCGAAAACAGTATCAAAAAGTGGAAAGCATCTTGAAGCTCGGTGGCGTAAAACAACCCGTCGGGTGTAGCGTACCCATATAAAAATAACAAAATCAGAAGTAAAACCGACGCGTGTAAAACATGAATAGAAAATACTGGATTAAAAATACTGAAAACTATACTGAATACTGAGCAAGTAAACATTGATCAAGGTATTCTCTTAAAAATGCATATCTGAGTTTATGTTTCTCTGTCTTGTGAATTAAATATGAAACCGACATTCCCCCTGGGTAATCTGTACCTATGCCCTCTCTCTCTCTGAGATGAGCTCTATCTCTAGAAGGCGAGGAACGCGGCATCATCTAATACACAAGACTATTCTCTGACTACACATCTACTTCAATACTGTATGGCCAGAGACCAACAAGTATATCTGATACAAGTAGGGATGGCAACCCCCGACCCGATCCGCGGTTTCCGACCCGATCCGCCCCGAATGGGGTGGTTTTTTTTGTTGGAGAGCAGGGCACGGGCGAGGCGGGATTTTTATGAGAAGAGGCGAGTGGGCGTATGGTTTGGTAAACACCTATTTAAATCCCACTCGCTAAAAATTACAAACATACCCTCTCTCTCTCTATATATATATATAATATATTACATAGCCTAGGGTTTACAAACATACCCTATATATATATATATATATATATATATATATATATATATATATATATATATATTTATTTATTTATTTATTTATTTATTTATTTATTTATTTATAATATATATATTATATTACATAGCTGGGCTGAGGGCTGGGTAGTATGAGGAAAACCGGTGGCTGATTTGTGGTATTTAGTGGGTGGCAGTGAGGCGAGGTTCGGGGCGGTTGTGGTAAAGGCCCCCGCCCCCTTGCGCCAGCCATTGCCATCCCTAGATACAAGTGGTTACAATGATATATCGTCACTAAGCATCAGAAGGGATGGAAAGGGGGTTTTGATTTTTATAAAATGGAAGTGCTTTTAAAATGATAGTTCGGACTTAAAATGTAATTTAAATCACCCCTCTCCTAACTTCGATGTCGTACTCTACGGCTCTACACGTGAGCCAGCATTTGGTCTATGCATGTACATTGATAGAATGTAATCTAGCTGTATTTGTAGCTTGTTTTCTCTTTTACATCAGAATACTAAGCATGAAAATGGTTTTCATAAAACTCTGGAAACTTCATAAAACTTCGAGTTCATGCTTCTAAAATGAAAGCTGTATCGTATAAAAATACGGTGAAAGACTCATGAAGTATGTGGTAGATTTCCTCACCTTAGTCCGGTTCGAGCTAGATGCAATTTGGGTCCTTGCCAGACTTTCCCTTGCCCTTACCTGATGGTTGAAATAAGAATTCTATAAATAAGGAGTCCGTATTCTTGACTCGTACTCTAATATAAACTAATAGAATACGATGACAATAAGAAATTAACCTTTCTATCTAACTATTCTCATTTCCATTATTAATATAATTGATAACCTTAAGCATGCATTTCATGGAGATTAAGGTCCCTTAACATGCTTTCCTAAGATAACGTCTTGCTACAAATGACATGGATAGTCTAAAGAATTCATCAAAATTTCTGACAAAGACCTCCTCTAATTGAAGGGCCTCGAAAATCTACAATCATTCACACACATAAACATCTCTTAATTAAGAATTAATACACCATAATTTCTAACATTCACAGCCCTACACATGAACCCATGATCTCTACTAGGGCTTTTTCCCCTTACTTAATCCCTTAATTCTGTAATTAATCGTAGGGTTAATCCCAAGGGCTCACAAATGGAGGTGAAATGTTTGTAGGGGCCGCAAGGAGGGTGACTCAGTGGCACCGGTGGCCGTGAAGGCGTGGTGAGAGGTCTGGCCCGAGCAGCGGTGGGAGCGGCGGGCGGCTCATGGCGGTGATCTGTCGGCAAGACTGGTCAAGACTGACGCGGCTTGAGCCACATTCTGACGGCGGCCGCTTTCGAGTGACTCGAAGGGGAAGGGGGTGGTCCGCAGGTGAACGAGAGAGAGATCGAGAGAGAGAGAGAGAGAGAGAGAGAGAGAGATTTGTTTACTCTCTCTTTCTCTCATCTCTCTCTCTTTTTTTTTATTCTAATCAATTATTTCATTTGTTATAATATATTATCTTAAATACTTTATCCCTTAAAAGTATTATCTTTAAATACTTTATATTATTTTATTTATTTCTTTATGTCACATCAGCATTTAAAAATGTTATCTTATTAATAATTCTTCCGACCCAGATCCGGGAATCCCGGGTCAGACGACTCCCGTGACACAGGCTGACTGTGGCATCACATATCACGTCGCCTTTCTCTCCCACCCGCATCCACGAATCTCGACTTTTGACTCGGCCAGAACTACTTTATCGGGACTCTAACTTTGTCTGATATTCCTACTTAATTAATCTGGATTAATTATTATTTAATTAATCTCTGGTTTAATTACTCTAACTTGGCCGACTATCTATCTCCAACTAATCTATATAACTCTGGCCTGGCCCATTAAGGCCCCTCTCGGCCCTATAGTTGCGAGGATGGATTTCGGTCCATTTTATTCTAATTTTCTTTAACTTGAGATTAATACTAATTAATCTGTTTTAAGTTAATTAACCTTATTAAAAATTTCAGAAATTCACTGAATTTTACTTATGAAATTTTGGGATGTTACAGGCACGAGATTTGATCTGAGCCCTCATTTATTCTCACCACACAAGAGCAAACCCTAGCTGCCACTACTCAACACCATGAGCTCTTTAAAGGACATCATCCCCAAACCCTAACCGCCACCGTTGCCATTGGGAAACAAAAAGAGAGGTGAGAGGAAAGAAGAAAAGAGAAAAACTTGAGAGACTAGGATTTTTTGTTCAAAGGTATGTTGAGCATGCTCTATGTCTATTGCCATTCAGACCTTTTTCACCGTTGGATCGTGCTAATTTTTGGTGAGATTGTTCATGACTCTTCATTCTTTATTTTGAATGGTGAAGATTGTTTTCGGTGGCCGGGAGAGTATTCAGGGGTGTGAAACAGAACCTATCGCTGCTGGTTTCCTACACCGACCAGTTTCATCATCTGCTTCAATCAGATAATCATTCCTAGTCCGATCGAGCTGATTTTTTGTGAGCGTAGTGAAGACTTGTCCTGCTCCAATCCGAACGGTGGAGATCTGGTTTGGATAGTCAGTTTGTCTTCAGTGTTTGTCGACATCTATACTCGGTGAGTTTCTCTAAATTTCTGCATCTCAACTGTGTGTGGTGATAAATATGAGGATTCATATATGCATGCATACATGGGTTATAAGGATAGATGGGGGAATGAATGAGTAAAGAATTGGTCCAAGGGTTGGAGTTTGACCTCCATAGGTGGTTTCATGAATTGAATTTATATACATAATCATGAGAAGTGTAAAACCAATCTATCCCTATCTTTGAAGGTTCATGAAAGCATGGACATGTAGTGAAGATTCATTTCCCTATTGCATAGTCTGGTGGACATGGAGGTTGAGGGATCTAGTATGTTTATTATGCAGAAAGGATCAACTATTTTAGTTAGGTGGGATGTTATAGATTAATGATATGGTTGACACTTAATTTGTGAATGAGGGAAGGCTTCTACATATGTTTGTTGGTGTGATGCTAACCAGTATTGAATGGGCATGTAGAGATGTTTTCTTTCTGAGGATAGCTACATGGGTGGTATTGGAGTTGCATGTGTGCCTTGTGTGAGGGTGTAGCTTTGATAAGGATGGGGATAATATGAATAAAAAAAAGGCATGGGTTGTGTCCTTGAAGGGGATGATCTAGTTTGATAGACCTCTGTTGATACTATGGTGGATCACTGGTTTGATTTGTTGGATATGAATACTTGAGGAGAGAGAGTTGTGGTTGGGTTGTGTCTTGGTCTGATGATGGGTTGGGTGGTCTCAGGTTTGAGTAAACTCGAATAATTATTTAAGTACCTATACATGGTTGTGAATAGGTTCTGGACATGAGTAACTTGAGGTTGCTGGTTTATGGGAACGATTTAAGGATTAGCATAGGTGTTGTTTGATAAGAGGGCTAGAGAACTTGGTTACTGTTAAAGGATTATACATGCAGAGGTCAATAAATGGGTTGAGTTGATTCACTTTAAACCTGAGTTGGTTTAATAGCCAAGTAGTAAGATTAAAGAAGGTTGGGGTTTAGTCATATTAGGTTTGATCAAACCTAATGATTTGGGTCCATTGTGAAATCAAAATGACTTAATCAAGACTAATTAAGTTTAATGGACCAAGATTAGTCAAGATGGAAACAAGGAAGGGCCTGCAGTCTAGATGTCCACTTCGAGGGACAGCTGAGTAGTCTGTGCTTCCCCGATAGAGATATACCGTTAGAAAGATGAGGAAAAGATCTTTCCAACGAGCTTTGGTTCAACTCAAACGGGTTTCAGGATCAAAAGTTATGAGTAGTTCTTTGGGACTACGCATTAACTTCAGAAATTTCACATTATTATTGTTATTAATATTAATAGCCCACTTCGTGTTGGGGATGGTACTGAGTAGTGATTATCATTAACAAATATTGACGTGGATGCGTCGGGAGGAGATTCCGTGGAACACTAGACTCCGTGATTACAGGTAAGTGCCTTTGCCTAGCTCCCACCCAGTGATGGGTTTCTTTGACCTTGCTGTTACCTGGATTGGTGTTTCTTTGTTGGTTTTGTGCTTGTGTATGTTGTTATGATGCCTTGGTCCTCTGATGTTGATTCCATATCTGTTGGATGGTTTGTTGCTTCCATATCTGTGGATTGGTTGCTTGTATAAGTTTGTTGTTGGATGCTCGCTGAGCATGCCACCGTGGACCGGGACATTACTGTGAGACTCGTGGTGCTTGTGTTTAGGTTGGGCCTGGTATGTGTTTGGATTGGGTATGCATACCCATGGAGCATAGCCACTGTCGTCCTAAGACTTGACCAACCGAGGCGCACTCAAGACTTGTCTTGACCATGGAGGTATGATTGGATGAGTTTAGGGGGCCCCGTTTGATTTGCTTGTTGTGCTGACTATTTTGATATGTCTGTTTGACTATCTGTTGTTATCTGTTGTGGCATCATTGTGATTTTCTGCAAGGTACTTACTGAGCTTTCCTTTCTAAAGCTCATTCCACTTCTTTTCTCTCCCTTCCAGGTTAAGAGGGACAGATGACTCAGGATTTGGAGCTGCGCGTGGGACTGGGACAGGTTGAAGAGGTTCGAGGACCTCAAGTTGTGTGTGAGAGTTTTAGGACCCTTGTAGGGCCTGATCTTGTATAGACCATTGTAGGGTATTTTGAACCCTTATGATTATTTTCCGCTGTATGACTCTGAGGATATTTATTTATGACATATTGTTTATTATTTGTTATCTGCTATGATTTCCTTAGGCCTTGTATCCGGGTGAGGTGCGCTTCTACTTGATGACGGGCCGATGCTCACGCGACTCGAGGTCCCGTAGATTCGGCCTGGGCGTGACAAGAAGGAATTTTGCTCCTGACCGACTGGAGGCTGCTAAAGAAGAAGTCAATAAACTGTTGAAAGCTGATTTCATTCAGGAAGTATATTACCACGATTGTCTCTCTAATGTTGTGTTGGTGAAAAAGTCTACAAGAAAGTAGCGTATATGTGTTGACTTTACTGATCTTAATAAAGTTTGTCCCAAAGATTGCTACCCCTTGCCTCTGATCGATAATTTAGTCGATTCAACCTCTGGATATGAGATGTTAAGCTTTCTAGATGCGTTCTCTAGGTATAATCAAGTCCGGATGGCCAAATCCGATAAAGAAAAAACTCATTTCATAACCGGCAGAGGAACATATTACTACAGAGTTATGCCCTTCAGGTTAAAAAATGTAGGCACAACCTTCCAAAGACTGGTAAACAAAGTCTTCAAGGACCCAATTGGGAGGAATGTGGAAGCCTATGTGGATGATATTCTAGTCAAGAGCGACCAAGCAGAACGCCTTACGGCCGATCTTCAAGAGATATTCGCTACTCTTCGGATACATGGGATGAGCCTCAGGGCCCGTTTGGTACTTTGCATGTAAAGTCTTTGCATGCAAAGTCTTTCCATGCAATCATTTTCCCTGTAATCACTTTCTCATTGCAATGTTTGTTATGCCCAATAAAAAAGTGTAATTAAAATGCATGCAAAGTGATTCATCTGTTTGGTATTAATAGGTTTACCATGTAAAGTAATGTTCATTCCCAATTTTGCCCTTGATTACTTTATTAATAAAATTGGGTCTTATATAAGAACTTTTTACTTACCATCCCTTGAAAAATAGCCAAATCACTTGTCACCTCTTCGTTTTTCAATAATACCCCATAACCTCATATTTTATTTTATTTTCACTTGTCACCCATTGAGTTAGTTCTCTCAATCAAAAGTTTTGAATAATTTATAAAACAACGTAATCGGAGAAGTATAACACAAAAATACCCTTTTTTAATTATATTTATCTATGCCTAATAAATAATTAAGAAATTCTAAAATTATAAGTAAATTATGATTTTATTACTCTACTTAGTAAAATTGAAAGAGAGGGCAAGAGAAGAAATAACTAGTTAATAGATGGGCAAATTTGACACTTTACCTCTTCTATACTTTCCCACCAACCTTGTAATCCTTTTCACACCTCCCCCCATGTGAAACACTTTCCCTGGTCAAAGGGAAAGTAATTACAAGTCAAACTTTACTTTACATGGTTCATTTTATAACCAAACATGTGAAAGTGATTCCCGGCCTTTACTTTCCCTGCAAAGTTCTTACTTTCCCTCATACCAAACGGGCCCCTAATCCAAATAAATGTGCATATGGCGTTCACTCAGGAAAATTCCTGGGATTTATGCTCACCCAGCGAGGTATTGAAGCAAACCCAGAAAAAGTCTAAAGTTGTTCTGGAGATGAGATCCCCAAGGACCATTAAGGAAATATAGAAACTCAATGGTCAACTTGCCACTCTTGGAAGATTCATTTCAAAATCAGGAGAAAAGAACCTCCCATTTTTTCGAGCATTAAGGAAGGCCCCTAAAGTGGAATGTACTGATGAATGTAAAAAAAGCACTAACACGGTTGAAAGAATATTTGTAATCACCGGCTTTACTTGCTAAACCCCAACTCGAAGAAGAACTTTATATCTATTTGTCCGCCATAGATATGGTTGTTAGTTCAGTATAGGTGAAAGAAGAAGGTCTGCAGATAGAGGTGGGCACGGGTCGGTTAACTGGGCCCAACGGGCCCAACCCGCCAGCCGACCAAACTCGAATCGAAGCACCGGGCCACAGGTTGACCAGCCGTAGGCCGGTTGACTCTTGGGCCCATAGTCACGGGTCACCCAAAGGTGACTCAGAATCAATCTCGCACCCTTATAGAACCTAAGCCCAACCAAATTGCTAACCTGGCCGGGCTTTGCTTTTTTAAATTTTTTTATTTTTTGAAAAATATATATAAATGTATATTAAAAATAGCAAAAAAATTTTAAAAACAAAATGTCAAAAAAAAACTATGATATTTTGATATAAAATAAGAATAAGAAAAAAAATTTAAAATTGAAAACTATAAAATTCATTATCCTACACTCATTATTCAAATATCAAGAAAACCAAAATATATATATATATATATATATATATATATATATATATATATATATATATAACCATATAAATGGCTAGCTACTTAAAAAAAATAAGTAAATAACCATAAAAAAAACCTTCATTATTGACAACTAGAGAATGCAAAAATATCTCTGGAAGGCAAAAAAAACAATCAATAAAATTCATTATCCTCCTACACTAATTATTCAAACATTAAGAAAATAAAAAAAAACATAAAATCACAAAGAGCATATAAATGGCAAGCTACTTAAAATTGACGAAATAACAATAAAAATCCTTCATTGTTGGCAATCAAAGAATGTAAAAATCTCTAATAAAAGGAAAAAAAATCAATCTATAAAATTCACTATCCTACATTAATTATTTAAACATTAAGAAAACCAAAAAAATTGTAAAATCACAAAAGAATATATAAATGGCAAGCTATTTAAAAATTAGGAAATAAGTCAATAACCATAAAAAGTCTTCATTATTGACAATCAAGAAATGCAAAAATCTCTATTTAAGGAAAAAAAAAACTCAATATATAAAATTCATTATCCTACACTAATTATTCAAACATTATAAAAACCAAAAAAATTATAAAGTCAAAAAATATATAAATGGCAAGCTATTTAAAATAAGGAAATAAAAATGAAAAACCTTAATTATTGGTAATTAGAGAATGCAAAAATCTCTCTTCAAGGAAAAAAAAGCTCAAATATATAAAATTTATTATCCTTCCTAATTATTCAAACATTAAAAAAATCAATATATGTTTACATGAGTTTAAAAACTTGAAAAAAAATTAAAAAAAAAACTCAATCTTACTGGTTGACCCAGGTCAAACCGGCCCGGCCCAGCAGGTAAACCCGGTGGTTTTTGCCGGTCCGGTTCCGGAGGCCGGGCAGTTAAAACCCAAACTTCGTGCCCCCTCTATCTCTGAAGCACATTTGTATTACATTAGTAAAGTCCTCACCTATCTTGAGTCAAGATATCTTCCTCTAGAGAAGTTAGCATTTGCCTTAATAATTTCAGCTCAACGGCTTCATCCATACTTCCAATCCCACAAACTCAAAGTACTTACCGATCAACCGGTAAGGCAAATCCTTCATCGACCTGACGCATCTGGCCGATTAACCAGATGGGTGATCGAATTAGGAGAATATGATATCAGCTATGAACCAAGAACGACTGTCAAGGTCCAAGTACTTGCTAACTTCATTACTGAGCTCACAATGACGGATAATAGTGAAGCCCCAATTGCAAAATTATCCAAAGAAGAGAACACCTCCTCCTCTCAGTGGGTTCCACATACAAATGGCTCCTCGACCAATGATAGTTCGGGAACAGGACTGATCCTACGGTCACCATCTCGATGGATTACATCTACAGCTTTAAAATTCGACTTCAAGGCGGCCAATAATGAAGTTGAATATGAAGCTATGATCGCAGGCCTGTAGCTAGCCCGTGGCCTTGGAGTACACAATTTATACGCAAATACCGACTCACAGTTAGTAGTCGGAAATTTGATTGAGGAATTTGAGGTAAGAGAGGAAAATATCATCAAATACAAAGTTATGGTGCGGAAGTTAATCTCCAATTTTCAGAGATGTCATATTTACAAAATTTCTAGAGCTGAAAATCAAGATGTTGATTTCCTCTCAAACTCACCTCCTCGGATGCTGATATCAAGCAACCAATTATCATTCAACATCTGGTGATGAAAACTATCAAGTGCCGACTAGCAGAAGAACTTATGGACATTAAATATGAACCATGCTGGATTGATCCTATTTTGAATTATCTTCAAGATGGTATTCTTCCTCCTTATCCAAAAGAGGACCATAGAATTGCTACCCTGTCCTCTAACTACAGTGTACTAGATGGAAAACTCTACAAGAACTCCAACACGCTACCACTCTTGAAATGTTTCCGCCCTTCCGAATCAAATTATGTTCTTTGAGAGATCTATTAAGGAATTACAGGAGATCATTTGGGAGGAAAAACTCTTAGCCATAAAATTCTTCTGCAAGGCTAATATTGGCCTACTTTAGCCAAAGATGCTATAGATTTTGTCCAAAAATGTAATGCATGCCAGCGTCATTCAAATATTCAACGACGCCCCGCAGCCCCACTTACTCCCATTATAAGCAAGAGGCCTTTCGCTCTCTAGGGAGTAGATATATTTGGCCCTTTTCCAGTGGCTCTTCGACAATTGAAATTCTTGATCGTGGCGATTGATTATTTTACCAAGTGGGTAGAGGCTAAACCAATAGCATCAATAACATAAAAAGCATATCAAAGCTTTTTATGGAAATCAGTCATCTGTCGATTTGGGATTCCAGTGACATTTATTACTGATAATGGTCATCAATTTGATAACCCAGAATTCAAGAAATTCTGCACGGATCTTGGCATAGAGTCAAGGCTTACTTCTGTCACTCATCCCCAAGCAAATGGGCAAGTTGAGGTAACTAACCGAACCCTTCTTCACAGTTTGAAAACTATTCAGAATGAGTCCAGCTGGGTCGAAAAGATACCGAGAACTTTGTGGGCTTACCGAACAACCTCTCGGACGCCCACTTAAGAAACTCCTTTTGCTCTAGCTTTTGGTGTTGAAGCTGTACTCCCTGCAGAGATAGGAGTACCTACGCCCCAGACACAAACCTTTAATTCGGAGAGTAATGAAGAATGGCTCAAAGCAGAACTTGACCTCATAGAAGAGAAAAGAGATTCTGCCAGTATCCGAGCAGCCGCATATCGACAAAAAGTCAAGAAATTCTACAACACTAAAGTGAAATAAGTGATTTTCCAAGTTGGCGATTTGGTCCTCTGAGAAAATATTTTCCAAGGCAATAAGAGCCAAACAGGGAAATTAAATACTAATTGGGAAGGACCCTATGTTATAAAAGAAATTGTATGACCTAGCACTTACTGGCTGACCAAAATGGATGGACAGAAACTCAAACGTCCATACCATGCAGAATATTTACGAAGGTACTCTCAATAAAGTCAATTGTTTCTCTTAATTATTATTTCTTTTTGATACAACTTCTCAACACATTGCTCATTGGCATTTGTCGAAAATTTCTTTAAACTGGGATAATAACTAACTTCGAAGTTAAGCCGTCCTCCAAACCCCAGGGTTGGACGCCATCTGTCCCCTCAAAGGTAGATGCAGGTCAGCCATTCGCCCATATTCGGGGTAGAGTGTTATCTATCTGTGAACACTAATATAGCGCCTTAAATACTCACAAGATAGATAAAAATAAAGTCCTTTCAAAAGTCACAATCCACCTGAGAGCATAACCGCCTGTGCCGAAGTACGGGTCATAAGATCCCTGATTAGATTAAGTTAGCCACTCGCCCATATTCGGGGTAGGGTGCTATCCATTTTAAGGCTCAATTTCGACACCTTAACACAGTTTATTTCTTCTAGGATGGATACTCAAAAAACTCCTTCTTGAGGGCCGAACAATCACATTCGTAAAAAGTCCTTACTAAAGACCAAACAATCACGTTCATAAAAAGTCCTTACTAAAGACCAAACAATCACGTTCGTAAAAAGTCCTTACCAAAGGCAGAATAACCACGCTCAAAAAAGTCCCTCTTAAGGGCCGAACAATCTCATTCGAAAGAAGTCCTTGCTACAAGCCGAAAGCAATCAGATTTATGGATGGTCCTTATTACGGATCAAACTATAATATCCACCAAAGAGTCCTCGAACAACTATCTCTATTCAACAATTCTCTTCAAAAGCAATGGAACAAACAAATCAAGAACCAAAGAAGAAAGACATAATCATCAAAGAGACAAGAAGAAATATCATTTTAATTACATGCACCAAAGATTTTGATGCAAACCAATTATAATTAGAAAGGAAAGTTGTTTGTGTCTAAAAATGCATTGAAAATACCATGTGCCAATATTTTAAAGGGTAATGCTGAAATATTTTCAAATCAAGTATATCTTGAAATATCTTGATATTAAAATATTTTGATGTGGTATGATCCCGAGGCGAGCCAAGGATACATGTCCCAAGGCAAGCCAAGGGCACGAATTCCAAGATAGCCCGAGAATACAAATCTCGAGATAATCTAAAAAATTAAATAAATATAAATACTACGATAATCCACAGGCACAAATCCCGAGGCAAATTCTAAGATAATCCACGGGCACAAATCACGAGGGAAATGTAAGATAATCCAAGGGAAACAAATCTCGGGGCAACAAGGGAAAATAAAAATATAATTTTCTCCAAAAAGAAAAATCAATAAATCAATAAATCAAACCAAATTTAAATCTTGATTAAATAAAAAGAAAGAAAGAATCAATCAAATCAAAATCAAATTTGAAGGAATTAAAAAAAAAATCAATCAAATCAAATTGGCCAAGAAAGAAAAAAAAAACAATCAATTCAGATTAAAATTAAAAGATTGATCTTATTGGCCAAGAAAGGAAGAAATCAATCAAATAAAATGAAATTTGAATAAGAAAAAAGGGAAAGAAAAAAAAAATTAAAGGGGGATTGATCATATAAGGGAGGAACTGCGAAAAAAAAAACAAACAAAGAAAGAGAAGAGGGGAGGATGGCCAAGAAGAAAAAAGAAAAAGATCAAGCTCCCCCCTCCATGTTCTCCACAAGCGGATTAATCTCGGTCAAAAAAGAGACACGGGTCTGTCTCTGATGGCTTTGCCGAAGGATGTAATACCATAGAAAGAATGTCACCTTCACCTTCACCCGCTGTTGCCGCCTTCAATAGTCACCGCTGCCAGGGTGAATACCACCCTGGTGGGCGGCAGCTTTGCCATTAGACCCACAGGTTCTTGCTTGCCAAGACCGCCGCCTCCTATGTCTTCAGTGCCCACTGTCACTGGAGAAGAAAGCAAAGGTTATATAATAACCTCCCTGCTTTCTCTTGTCTTCATCGAAGAAGAAAGCAAATTAAAGGTTATATAATAACCTCTTGCTGCCCGCCGTCACCAGAGAAGAAGCATAGGCTATATAATAGCCTCACTACTGCCCATCGTCACCAAAAAAAAATAATAATAATAATAAGCATAGGCTATACAATAGCCTCCATGCTGACTGTTCTCACTAAACTATGAGAATAAGTAGAAGCTATACAACAGTATTCTTTGCTTCACTCTAATCCCAGTTGAGGTTTGTTGTCCCGGAGAAAATAAAATAAAATAAAACAAAATAAATATAAATATAAATATAAAAAAATAGAAACCATGTTGATGTTGTTGTTGTCATCACCAGACTCACTCGACCACCTCCTTTCATGGATACCGTCGCCGAGCCCTTCTCCCTTGGGCGCCACCTCCAATCACCGGCGCCGCCATTGTGAAGCCGGAGGCTATAAGTGGGAAGCTTGGAGCCATAAGTTACAAAAAAAAGGGAAAAAAAGATAAGACAAAAGAAAAAGAAGAAAAAGATATGAAATTAAAAAAAAAAGGAATCATAAGAGGGACAGTAAAACACGAAAATAAAAATAAAAATAAAAAAAACCAAAGAGAGAAAACAGAGAGAGAAGGGCACCAAAACAAAAGAATAAAAAAATAAAATAAAAAAATAAAAAAAGATGAAACAGAGAGGGGGCGTCAGGAAGAGTAAGAAAAAAAAATTATCATAAATCCAGGAAGAAAGCTTTCATATATATAAAACAAAATAAAATAAAAATAATACACATATCTCAAAGTGCCACAAATCTCAAAGCGACCCACATCTCGAGGCGGTCAATAAACTATGTCATGAAGTGGGATATTTCGAGGTAGTGGTGGAACACTCATCTCGAGGCGGCTGATAAAACCCAAATCTCAAAGTGGCACATATCTCGATATGACTAAGTAACACGCATCTCGGAGTGGCCGATATAAAATACAAATCTCAAAGTGACATGCATCTCGATGCAACGATGGAACACGCATCTTAAGGCAGATAATGAAATTCAAATCCCAAACTAGCCCGCATCTCGATGCGATGATAAAACACGCATCTTGAGGTGATAAAATACAAATCTCAAAGTGACACGTATCTCAATGCCACGATGGAACACGTATCTTGAGGCGGATAATGAAGTACAAATCTCAAAGTTACACACATCTCGATGCAGCGATGGAACACACATCTTGAAGCGGGTGATGAAATACAAATCTTAAAGTGGTATGTGCATCTCGATGCAACCAGTGAAGTACAAATCCTTTATTGGTACAAATCTCATGGCAGTGATAAAGCATGCATTGAGGAGGTCGATGAAACACAAATTCCAAAGTGGCGAAGCATACGTCCCAAGGCGGAAGGTGCCGTCATTTAAATAAATAAATAAATAATATGTATAAATATTCTATGATGATATTCATATGTAATAAAAGTCATGATTTTCAAATAAACAGAATTATTTTTATTCATTGCCTTTACTTGTACTTATGCCCCTTAATCGGAGGTTCCCACGACTCTGTTTGGGGTAATTAATACTAGAGGCTTGCCTCTATTAGGAATGGAAGAATCCAAAATACATGAAACAAACAAATAAAATGATATTTGTGATTCGATTTATCGCCTGGTGTCTCTTCACAGACATGATGCCGGGCGGGTATTTTCAATCCCACAAAAGTATCAGTTGATTTTATATACTACTGTATGATACAAAAAATTCATCTTTCCTTCTTCGGAACGCCCTTGAGAGCAATGCCAGCACTATCCCAAATTTCTCTGATGAGAGTTGCATAAGGTTTACACTAAGGGGTTAAAGTTGGCATGGTTCCTCAGGCGATTCCTTGAAATCCAGCCATCTCCTTAACCCATTTCAGTAATTCAGCCTTGAGTACTCTAATCTCCTCTTCAAGAGCCTCTTTAGCGTTCTCTACTGTATTATCAAAGGGAAAAGTTACATCATGTGGATTCGATAAAGTAAAAAAAGAAAAAGAACGATAAAGAGAGAAGTGACTGAATACTTTGACGTCCGAAGAGCGGATTCAAACCTCATTTCTCTGAAACTACTAAACATTACGTCGTTATAATCAGTGAAAGAAAGTAAAGCTGTCTTCTTAGATCTCAGGAGAAAAAGTTTTAAACGCAAACAACAAAGACAATATGGTTCCCCACAAGATATACCCTCACCTGCAGATGTCTGGGCCTTCTCTTGAGAAGTTACCTCCGATGCTTTGCCCTTGTTGATCTGATCAACCCCCGTTTCACCAGAAAGCGCCATCGTAAAATCTATATAGCACAAAAAGTTATCACCTTTATGGGTTGTAGAAAAAAAGAGGGATGGACACCAAAAGAAAGAGTTATCACCTTTAACAGCTTCTTCCACTTCCTCTTCAGATATGTGAACTGATAAATTTGGCTCTTTGGCATTGAGAGTCAAGGATAACTCTTTGATAGTTATACCGTCCTTTTCATTAACAGTTATCACCGCATGGGGATCCGCAACAAAAACAACCGATTTATTGGCATCCATCGATGCTGGCTCCTCGGTAATAGGAATAGAAACCTTCTTTTCTCCGGGAGTAATAGTGCTTGGTTCTAGAACATAAAAGATAACAAAGTTCAAAAAACTCCCTAGCCAATAATTGAAGTAAAGAACAAAAAAGGTGAAAGAAAGGCGAGCTTCGCCTCTGACAACTGTTCGGTCCGCTTCCTCGAAATCCGATAAAGAAGATCCTTCTTGCCCCTTCTTAAAGTACAGCCTTCACAAATTATAATTCAAACTGCCAAAGTTGGTCACAGGGTCTCTCAAATAAAGTTCACAGAATATTTTAAATATATCCGCTATGGTCTTCTGAAGCTCCTCCGCAAACTCCTTATTCTTCTTCTCCAAATTGTCTTCCAGAGCCTTGGAATAGGCTTCCAGTTCATCGACTCTCTTCACATGTTGTTAAAGTTCTCGTCGATAGGACGCCAATTCATTTAAAGCTTTGTTTCTCTCTGCTTTAGCTTCGTCACGATTAATGATAGCACATTGGAGAGAATCACCCTTCATTTCTAAATTCTTAGAGAGGATTCCATTATTGCTCTCCAAAAACTTCATTGATTCCTCGGCAAATTTAAGCTTAGCAGTCAAGTCAGTATTCAAACTCTTCAGTGTTGAACAGCTTTGTTTAAATGCAACACAATCAACAGCAGCTACCTCCTTATCTTTCAACTCCTTCATAAGCTTTGATTTCTCTTCCTCGAGCAACTTAAGATCTTGATTCAGCTCATTAATTCTTCGCTCCGTCTGATGATTAGTGTTCTTAAGACTCAAACACTCAGCCTTGAGGGAGCCTCCTAATCCTTACACTTGTTCCATTTATCAGCAAAGCTTTTCCTTTCGTAGGACAACCCCTTTATCTCTTTGTTTTTCTGGGTCAATATATCGGATAGCCGCGTGTTATCAGCCTCTAACTTATCAAGGGATGCTAGTCGTAGGTCGCCTTTCTCTACAAACTTAGCAACACGATCCACCCACATAAAAGACTACATAGAAAAAAATGATCAGTGACAAAAAGTTAACAAGATTTCAATTCGTCGAGGGTCAATATACTAATACTTACTGTAGCAAGTGATAAATGGAGATGTGCGGCGGATTCATCATGAGTAAATTGATTCATATGAGAAAGGATACCCTCATTCCGAAAAGCAAGCAAGGAGGCCTTAATATTGCTAAATTCGACATTCAATGTTGTATCGCTGCAATTGACATATTTCAAGGTCTGGTTCCTTGACTTCTAACATCTACCTCAGAAACTTGATCGATCCTACTTCCCTCTGAAACCATTATACTTGATACAAGGAGAGCAACATAATCCATTTTCCTTAAAAACTCAGTGTAAATTCTATCCATCTCGAAGGAAGAAGACTGATAAGCGTTCAATTGAGCATATTTACATACCATATATATACTTATTTTCATGTCAAATGCAATGATTTGTAGCCTGCCGGTACTTAAAATGCTTCATATTTTGTAAACAGGGCATAAATAGGCCACCCTGATGAAAAGGAAGCATTTATCAACAAAATGAAGAACAAACGAAGATATTTTGAAGTAAACAGGGGGGTGAACGGCCGTTCACACCTGGGCACAAAGGCAGGCACAAAGAGAGTGTGAACGGCCTTGTGAATGGCCGTTCATCTGCCGGTTCAGAGCAAGCTGTGAGGTGAACCTACCTGATGAACCGCCAGCTTCTACCCGTTCGTAACAAGCTGTGAGGTGAACGGGGTGATGAACGGCCGTTGACCACCCGCCTCGTAATGTGCCGCGTGAGTCGAATCTGACCGATGAACAGGCCGTTCACGAGGCCGTTCATCGTAACTTTTGCAGTTTCATGGGCCCAATCAAGGGTAATGTTGTAATTTTTTAGTGGAGCCTTAATTCATGGGTATAAATAGTTAAGTATGAGAGTTTAGAGAGAGTTTTGGCTTGGGAGAGAGGCTAGAGGAGAGATTAGGGCTTGAGGGGTCATCTCCCCCAAATCTCAATAGTAGAGAACCCTTGGATTTGCAAGCATTGGGGGTAATGGTGTTCTCCATTAATCTTTCATTGTTTTGTAAGCTTTTCCATTTTGATTTGAGTTCCCCTTTCATGGGGAACTAATATCTATTGGTACTTGGGTATGTTGAACTTTTGGATTGAGCATTAATAGCATTGAATATTTATGATGATTTGTTGGTACCTTCTTGAATGTCTAATGAATGTTATGTATTGATTGTAATTTCATCACTAGAAATTACTTGTGTGCAATACAAGGGTAGAGCTAGCGCCTCCTTGTATTAGGAACTTGCTTCATTAGAGAGTTTCATGAGTATACCGAGGAATCGGGTACTAGAAGGGCAAACGACTCTTTCATACGAATTCACCCCCATGATTCTCCCAATATATATAAATTTCCTTGAGCCTCATATCAAGTCCTAGGAGACTAGCCATTCAACCACCTTGGAAGAGGGGTTGGGTGTAATTTAGGAATTATCCCTTGAGCTTCATACCAAGTCCTTGGAGACTAGTTATCCAATCACCTTGGAAGAGAGATTGGATATAATTTAGGGACTATTGGCACAAGAAGTACCAACGTTGACTCATAAACATCTTTGCTTATCTTTAGAATTGAAATCCAAAAGGGAAACATACCCAAGTATCCTCTCTTGCCATTGATTTACCCCAATCAATTCTCAATTTTCAGTTCTTACTTTCAATCCCTTTTTAGTTCTTTACTTTTGAAAACCAAAACCCCCCAAATTACCATTTAGACTAGGTTAGTAAAGCTTGGTTTACACTTAGCAATCTCTATTCCTTGTGGTTCGACATCCGACTTCCATAGTCCACTTTATTACTTGATCACGACCCGTATACTTGTGGAAAACACATCCCTTCAAAGACATACCTTGGGTTTGAGAAGCCCCAACAACTCCTTTCCCTTTTCTAGCTCCCATCTCAAAAAGTCTTTTATCATCTAATCTTTGGGGCACAGGAACCTCAGAATCGCTAAGAACAGTAGGCAAAATAGCTTCTTTAGCTTTCTTTGAAGATGGAACATCAATGTTGATCGGACTCGATTCGACTAAAGGAGAGGCCTCTACAAAAAGTTGAGCAGCAGTGATGGTCACAAAGACAAGATCCGATATATCAACAACCTTTGTCAATCTTTTTCTCTTAATAGCAGAAGGAACATCACCAGTCAACAAAGGAAGTTCTGCAACGATCGGAGCCTCCACCGCGGAATAAGTAATAACCTCCTCCGATAAAACTTCCTTATTTCCCTCAGGAGGATAACTCGGTTCATTATCCAACTTCTCAGCAGACTCCTTTTGCTTTCTCGAGACTACCTTTTTCCTGTTCAGCATTGTCTTCTTTACAGCCTCAGTACTCCCTTGATCGACAGAATCTTTACCCCTTGATTAAGGAACAACCATATCTGGAACTCTCTCCTCACATTTTTCCGCCTCAATGAAAATTTCCTCAGCCTCTTCAGAGAATAATCCTTAGCTTTGGCCTTCTTCCTCTGACTCTTTGAGGCAACTTTTTCCTTCTGTTCAGGTGCCTTTATACCGGCCAACAGTTTTGAGGCAATCTCATTGCCAGGCATCGCTTTACCTGCAGAACGGACAGAAGAAATGGGAATTAGAAAAGCAATTAATTAATTATTATTTAGAGAGACAAGTTCTACGTATTCCTACCCTTGGCCAAATACAGACCACAATCTTGGAGCCGTTGGTTGGATAGGTAGTTATTAATCGGCACAAGACGGAATTCTTTAAATTTTTTCAACCATCCTTCTTCAATAGGAGTCAATTTTTCTTTATTCTCTACATGGGTTCGAAGAATGCCCCACTTAATCAGAACATCCCATTCCTTACTACTAGACATGAAGAAGAACTTACTTTTCCAGTCCTTAATCAAATCTGAGACTGGACCAAGGAATTCTCTATACTGTCTAGTACAAGAAAAGATGAACAGTAGGTTCAACCTGGTGGTGTGACAATACCATCACAAACCCACATAGGATCCACCAGGAATTGGGAGATAATTGTGAAGGACACATATTGCAATAACAAAAAATATTAGTGAAGATTTGAGGAAACGGCAATCTAAGGCCTCCTAACATAGCATCATAATAAATTACTAACCCTTTCTGTGAGGGAGAACAAGCACTTTCTTCAGGAGAAGGTATTCTATAAGAAAAAGGAGAAGAAGAAAGCATATATTCTTCTGCAAGAGCCTTGATCCTACCATCGGAAAGAACAGTTGCGAAGGAATCAGAACGAGGCTTGGGTTTCATAGGATTCCTAGACTTAACCTTAGGCGGTGAAACAACACCGGAAGAAGAAGCTTCAAGCCCTAAAACAGGGGCAGATTCCATTCCTAAATAGATGAATGGCATCAAGATCAGGAGTTATGGAAGTGGAGAAGGAGAGTGTGGCATGCAAAGCAAGAAAAGGAAATAACAGTTGAGACGCCACCCATGATTTGTTTCAAATAACATCCCTAGCCGCGATTTTTGAACACTCCCAAATCATCTTTAACAGCTCAGATCAGTTCACGAAACGGAGTTCGATCAAAGGATGACACCTGGATTATTATTCGATGGTTGGGGGTGAAGGAAAATACTTGATGGCATAGATGGTTCACATATGGCATCATAGAATAATGTGCTCATCATTAGTTATAACACCCCCCCACCCCCCCCCCCCCCCCCCCCCCCCCCCCCCACACACACACACACACACACACACACGATATTTTTCACCTTTACGCCATTTTTCGAAAACCACGCCGGAATGCAAAAGAGTAGTAGGTGATGAATTTTCACAGTGAAAAGACATATTTGCCTAGATGTAACTTACACCCCAAGCCAGACATCCTGAAACCCTAATACTCCCCATACTTTTTACCCTACGGGTTCATTCCGCATTGGTTAAACCAAGTAATAGAGATGTTGATGAACAAGAAATGGAAGAAAGACCAACAATCGAAGCACATATATAAGACTCCATTAGTGAACACCCTCAGAACCCCCGAAGAATCATGAATCGATTCCAGCCAAATCAATCATATGCTTAGCTTTATAAGTCTAAATAATTGTGAAGCCCATAATTTTTAGGATTTATTTTTTTTATTATTGATTATTAGGTTTTAGTTTATTATTTTCAGAATTTTTAGAAAATAAGGGAGAGTCTCCCATGGGTGATTTATTTAAATTTTAGCTAGAATAAAAGTGGTTTGATTATTTTAGAATATTGAAAGTGTTCCAAATATTAAATTTAAAAGTATTTAAATTGGATTTTATCTTACTTGTGGGTAAGGATGAATTTAAGGATTTAAATCAAACCTTGTATTTATTCAATCTAGAGGATATCTTTTGGGTGAGATAAGGATAAGAGGGTGATTAAAATAAAAGGATATATTTCTTAAATAATTGTATATATTTAAATATATTTATATAAGAAAGAGATGGATAAAATGATTTGAAGGATATTGTGTGTGTATATATATATATATATATATATATATATATATATATATATATATATATATATATATATATATATAGGTGTATATATATTACATTCAGAGCTTTGAATTTAAAAAGAAAAGAGGGGGATGATGTCGGCTACTGATGGGATTGACTTTGAAATCAAATAAGAATAAAGAAAAATGTGTGGCTGAAACTTAACAAATACTTTTATATATATATATATATATATGATATAATATACATAAGAAGAGAGAGAAAGAGATATAGAGAGAGAGCGGACATGCATGCATGGGCTGAGTGTTGATGGAAACAAATTGAATAGAATTTTTTTTTTTATTTGGGAACTCACATGGAGGGGTATAATTGTCAATAGGGATATTCTATATGTAAGATAAACCTAAATAGATGGAGAGACATCTAGAGAGAGAAAACACAAGTTTATCTCCTACGTTCAAGTGTGATCCGGCCAGCTATGATTTGGGGTTTAAAATAGAAAGATAAAACTTTATCCGAAATCTATCCATGAATTCTATAAAAAGAGGAACAAGTTCTGAAACCCTAATAGAGATCAATGGTCATCACCGCCGCCACCGGGAGCCAGAGAGTGACAAGGAGGAGAGGAAGTGAAAGGAGGGACGAGCGGAGGAGACGATCGGTTCGGGCGTGATCTCCAGTGCACACAAGAGGGAAGGCGGGGACACGAGGAAAGTATGGAGTAACAACACCGTCGAGGCGTCTCTCAGGGATTGTTGCTTTCATTTGGTGAGTCCCTCTTCCCCGTTTTAGAACCATCATGCATGCGTAGTAGGAGTAGAGTATGGACGAGCAAGAGTAGTTTAATATACCTGTATATGTTTGGGAGTTGATGGTTGTCCGGATAGTCATGTTTAGTAAAAAAGATTCATGTATGGTATAGAGGGATAGGGGGTTAGTTTAGTGATTGTATTCGCAGTGAATAGAGCCAAATGAGAGTGGCCAGAGAGTGTTAAGTGATGAACTAATCTTTATTAATGGATATTGAGCTATTTTTATTATGATACCTGGACATGAACATTAACAGATTTTATTATGACAGTGAAGAAGCTTTTAGAATAGGTTAATAAGAGGGTGGGGCCTTTGTTGAGAGTTGATTTAATGTTAGAAGCATACCTGCAAATATGCATGATTACAGTACCTCTTAAGTTATAGTAGTTTAGTAGTGGGTAACTGATTTGGATAATTAATTTTGATAAGTAATTAGTAATTAATTAATTTGGTTAATTAATTAATTGACTAGTTGGATAATTAATTAGTTAGTTGGTGAATTAATCAATTAGCTTAACTAATTAATTGACTTAGTTAATAGGAGTGGTTGGGGCTAGCCAAGTTGGGTTCATAGTAAACCGATTGGGTCTGGTCCAAATTAATGGGCCTTGCTAGTGGGCCATAATGGTAATAGAAAATAAAAAGAGACGAAATTAAACCATGTAGCTATTGTGACTGGAACCCAAGACCCCATAATAATAGTGGAACCTCCCAACCACTAGACTATAGTGGCACGTTTAGAAAATTAGTGAGACTCGGTCTACAAAAGTATGGACTTACGATTAAGAAATAATCTATAGACCGTTAGTGAGGGTTGCATGTGCATCTAGACATGAATAATTGTATTATTATTAAACAATAGGTTTTGTTATCAGATTTCAGCGTAGAGAGTGGAGACACGCCAAGTGGGATCTCAAGTAGATCATTGATAGAGGTAAGTTACCTTCGCCTTGTTTCCGACCATTGCTTGGGACTTTCTTGTTTTAGTTGAGTGCTATATGTTAGCATCTTTTCTTCATGATGTTTTCAGTTTATTGGATTGCATGCACATGTCTGCTTTTATTGCTCTATTTCTTTACATATATGTGGTTGAGCGTGAGAGGTAGTGTTTACTAATCACGAAGATCAGTTGATCGGCACGTGGCCGTGGAAACACGTGAGCCTGTGCTCCGCATCGTCGAGTGTGAAGTTTTACTAATCGCTTATTGAAATATTCTTTTGGATATGCCCACCCGTAGGCCGGCTACACTTGATTATGGGCACATGATCTTGTGTGCCGCCCGAGGTGTAAGCCAATTAAGTTTGTTCGCTTTCGGTTCAAATGGAGCCGATTGCTCGCTGCAGAGTGGAGCGTTCAGGGCTAAGGACACCTTGGCATCTCTGATGGTTCCGTGCCAGGGGGAGGATACTCGCAGCTTCAACCCGCCACGGACGCATACATCCACCACGCCGGCTACACGTAAGAGAGAGTGGGGCTACCGATGATTGACCGAGGTCGCATTTCCGCCAGAGGTCAGTCGACAAGGAAACTTTGCCGCCATCGATTCTTGGAATTCCGCTCCGGCCCGAGGGCCAATGCTTAAGACTAGGAGTCCTTGCTTTGGTTGTTTTGATAGACTCCTAGGTTCTTTATTGTGCCGACGTAGTCCCGGTTGCTTGCGTTTATGCTTATTTCTTATCTTGCTTATTGACTGGCTTTGTTGAGATCCCTGCGGGGAACTTACTGAGCTTTCCTTTCGAAAGCTCATCCTTCTTGTCTTCCTTTTCTTTTCAGGTTTAAAGGAATGGTGGATACAGATTCAGGAGCTACGCGTAGAGGTTCGAGGATCTCAAATCTTGTAGTGAGAGATATTATGTTTTGTTAGGACCCTTGTAGGGCCATGACTTGCACTTTTAAGTTTTTAATTTCCGCTGTGTAACTCTTTGTTATTAATAGAAATATTGTTATATGTTCATGATTATTAGGCCTTGCGTCCGAAAGTGGGCCTGCTCCCACTTGGATACTGGCCAGGTTCAAGCGCTGCTGTGTCTGAGGTCCTGTGGATTCGTGGCGTGACAATAATGATTATTTAGTCATTCTTCCGACTCATCGCAAGCATACTTGAAGGGGAACTGATAATAGGGGTGAAAATGGTAGGATACGTGACTCTCATCCGAATACCCATGTGTTAAGATTATATGGTCCCCTTTGTGCTGATCGAGACTCCCCTCAACCCATTCAAAGGTCTAAAGTAGCTTGCCCGTTTTATGGCGTTAAGCAATTTATCCGTTCTATAGATTCCAGAATATTCTATCCGTTCTACAATATCAGACGGTCCAAGACAGTCTACCCGTTCAACGATATCAGACGGCCAGACGGTCCAGGATAATCCACCCGTCATACGACATCAGACGGTTTATCCATTCTACGGCTAAAGATCCTATGACCATTCTTCAATCTCATACCGTCCAATCATTCCCTGGTTCAGTTCAATATACACTCATTCTTCGGACCAAAGCAATCATCGGATCCCTCGAACCTGAATAGCTTAATTGATCCTTCAACTCAAGACGAGTCTTTCGCCTTTCAAACCAAAGAAGTATACATTTTGACTCAGACGTTCTAGAAGAACTACAATTGTCGCCTAGCTACCTGGCTCTAGCTGGTTGCTTAGCTGGCGTCGAGCTAGATACCTACCTGGAGCCAGCCTGGCAAACATGTTAAACACGTGGAGGAATTCTAAGCTTGCGCCCCCAAGCTTCTAAAACCTATAAAAGGCAACAAGCGGAGCTCATTTGGACATTCGAATCTTCAGACACTGAAACTCTGCCTTTCCAAAGACTCAAGCTCCTCGACTATTTCCTTTTCCGAAAGTTGTGAGCATTTAATTCTTTCCATTTGTGATCCAGATATTTGTAAACTTGATGATTATAGTGGAATTGTTCTCCCGTGGTTTTTTCCCTCATTTTGAGGGGTTCTTCCACTTAAATTTGTCTCTCTTCGCTTTTCCCCTATTCTCTGATTGATTTTCCCCTGATCTAGCCACACAAATCAAACAAATTCAATTATTGAGTTGAAATTAGGGTTTCATCCTGATTTTGCATCAATATATATACGCGCATACTACTGTCCGTCCCCAATGTGATATCACAAGATTCTCACGCCTCCCATTTGGTATTTGGAGTATGTTTTAAGGATTTCATCACGGATAGGAAGATCACTGAAAAATAAGCTAGCATGTCCATTTTCATATAATTTGGTGACCGTTTGGTTCTCCCACTTAACGGTTCTTATTTTAGAGAAATTTAAATGGTTCAAAATTTCAAGCATTAAGTGAGAGGACCAAACGGTCACCAAATGGTATGAAAATGGACATGGTATCTTATTTTTCGATGATCTTCCCATCCGTATGGTTAGAAATCCTTCAAACGTGCTCCAGGCTGTAGGGAGTACGGATCGAATAATGTTCTACGTACTGCATAAAGAGCACTCAGATATATATATATATATATATATATATATATATATATATATATATATATATATTCATTAAAAATAAGGTTCAAAAGAGGTACAAGAGGGGTATGATCATTCGTGGATCCAATAAAAGAAGGGTATGATGTCCCTTTTTTGTGATTATATCCCCTAAGCCGAGGTATCATCAAAATCAGCTCCCAGAGGTTGTTGGGGAAATTCTTCCCGCTAACGCCAAGCTCTGCTTAACTATGGATTCCATCGTGATCAAATACGGCTTCTTGGGCACTTAAGCTGCATCAAACCAGGAGAGGGTTAAAAAGTTGATATCACAAATAGTTTTCGTGAAAACCCACTGTTTGTCATGAAAACATCGTCTAACGTTCCAACCACACAATCCAGGCAATGTCCATAGTGAGAAAGCTCTACCCCTAATGTGAGTCCCTAGGCAATTGTTTAGCAATTGTGCTACGCCCCCATATATCTTGTATCATATGAAGGGTGGTGCCCAAGTGGAAAAGATGGGTAAAATGTTGTCATACTCTTATAGTATAGCTGCAGTTTATGAGGATGTGTTCTACCGTCTCTCTTGCTTCACCACACACATAACATGTGGTGTGTGTTCTAGGCAAACAACTTTTTCTCAGATTGTCCAGCATGAGGATCTTGTTGTCTATTGCGAGCCATACAAATAATTTGACTTTGGTAGGACATGGTTGTTTCCAAAAACCCATTGTCAGTATTGGTTTGGTACCATTGTCCATCAAAAATCGATATAATGATTTGACGGATAAAGAACTGGAGGCTATGAGTTTCCAACTTCTTATATCATCCCCTTCCTAGGGTCCTGCCAATATTTGCCTGGCCTGTGCCTCAAGTTTTGCTACCCCTATCACGGATAAGGGACCTTCCACTATCAGAGATTCATCTTGTAGTATATTTTGCCTGGCCTCCCATATCGTGCTCATCGGGTTTTGTATCATTCCTTGGAGTATAGGGAAGATTAAATAGGGTATCGTTGATCTAGTTGTCCATTATATAGGGAATATTAAGGGGTCCGGCTCCAGTCCAATACACTCTCCATCCATTGATATCCAATGGCCTTCCATTTGGGCACTTGGAGAGTGTTTTAAGGATTTCCAATCATACGGATAGAAAGATCATCAAAAATAATGTTTAAGATGCCGATTTTCATATAATTTAATTATACGATCCTCCCACTTAATGGTTCTCATTCTATAGAAATCTTAACGGTTTAGAATTTGAACCGTTAAGTAGGAGGATCATACAGTCACCAAATTATATGAAAATCAACATATTTGTTTATTTTTCAATGATCTTTCCATCCATACGGTTGGAAATCCTTCAAACACTCTCCAAATGTCCAAATGGAAGGCTATTGGATATCAATAAATGGAGAGTGTATTGGAGTGAAGCCGTACACAAGATTAAGTAGTTCAAAAGCCAGTTGAGTATAAAAAAAAAAGGTATATAATTTTAGCATTGCATGCGGTAGTAACAAAAAAAAGCGATATAAACAATTTGTACTATCTGAATAATTTTATAAAAATAAATTTCAGACCTGAACTTGATCCAACAGCAACCGGAGTCATACCGGACTTGATCCGGTTGGATCAGCTTAAAACATTAGCCGAAACCTCCTTCCGGTCACTAGCAACCAAGACGTGCGAATGCTGCTGAGCGGTGCCGCCATAAGCTTCTCGTTTCCTCCGCTCCCCCGACATCGACAGCCTCCGCTCTCCGGAATCCATAGTTTCCGCTCATCGGCGCGTCTCAGCTTCCGAGCAACAGCCCAGCTCCCACGATCCTCTCCTCTCCCATCAATGGCGATGGAACCCCAATCAGAGTCTATGAACCTCCTCTTCGTCGAGATGGGCGTTGGCTATGACCAGCACGGGTAATCCCCAAATCGCATTTCCATTCATATCTTGTGCTTCACTCTCGATCTTTTCTTTTACCCGAACGAAATCGATTTTTCTGCCAGGCAAGACATCACTGCTGCGGCTATGCGGGCTTGCAAGGACGCCATCTCCTCCAATTCCATCCCGGCTTTCCGTAGAGGTATTTTTCACCTCTTCTTGTACTCAATCATCCTTTGTTTGTCTTGGAGGTTGATTGGTTTGGGGAATTTGTGGTGCAGGGTCTATACCTGGTGTTAATTCCGATCAGATGAAGCTTCAGATCAAGCTTTCAGGATCCCCAGATCCGCGCAGCCGTTTTTGGATGTCGAGAGGGTCAAATCCGTCTTCCCTTAGTGAGTATCACGTCCTATTCTACTCATACTGTTATGTTCTTTGCGAATTAGTCTGTAATTTTGTCGTTTTAGTGGTTTGATCCATTGATAAATTTCCTTACGGGCATACCTATTTTTTTGGTTTTTGTTCAAGTGGAAAAATTATAAGTTTCGAGGTTGTGGATGGAGGGATGATATGCTCAAGTGGTGTTTGTCTTGAAGCCATGGGAGATAAAAATGATGACTGCTATATAGTCAATGCTGCGGTGTATGTTGGCTATTGATGTTTTCTTGTATGTTCTTCAAACTTTTCACTGTTTAATAACATTTTGGTATCTCTCAAGTTGGTTATGAAACAGTGTAATCTACATGTTAATTACAATTAGAATAGCAATCTTAATTTGTTCTTTGAACTAACAGGATGCAGTTGTCTTCTTGGTAAATTAGATCATCCATCATCATCATCATCATCATCATCATCATATCATCATCATAATAACTATCAGTATTTTGGGACCTTGAGAGCATGCTCCACAGACTGGCCCAAGAAAGAACTCAAGATCCCTATCTGAGTGTATTAATTAGACTTACTTTATGAATGGAAAGAAGCAGGATAAAGAAGTAAAAAAATAATAAGTTAAGGAATTTTTATCATTCACCTTATCAATATTGAACCTGCCAAAACTTTACCCAAGTGCTATACTCTCAGCCCTCTTTTCCATGAAAGTTTTCCTTTCCTCTTTGATTGAGTTGAATTGGTGGTTTTTGCATGATTAGATAATCCCATTGTACGACGTGAGAAGACAATTGCAGAAACTTTTAGTATCAAAATGTGGTTTCCTAATATCATGTTTTCCTCATCTGCTCTCTTTCAGTTATCTTTCTCAATTTGTCTAGTATAATTGAGGCTTAAGAATCATGTAGCTTAATTTAAAAAAATTCAGATTAATCACATTGCATATATTGATCTTTTCTCTTGTATTCTCTACATAGACTTGGTTTTGCTTAAAATATTTTGATTTGTATCAGTCTTTATTCTACAGGGAATGGCCATTTTGCTGTCCTGAAGCAAATGCATTAACTGATGATTGGTTTGCAAATAGGAGTAATTTATTTACTACTCACTGACTGTTTGAAGGTGTAAAGAAAAAAATAATGTGAACTTTTGAAGTAAAAAAGATTTACTTGATTTTGAAGATGAAGCCTTCTTTGATGCCAAACAGAGGTTATTTCCCAATGTCCAAAGCATCAAAGTTTGATGTGGCTTATACATATTTCTTTGAGTTACATCATTATTTACTTGTGCAAAAGAACAAAATATCATGAACAATGACTTCAAATATGTAGAGAGCTGGTTCACTTTTGTTTGTTTAAATTAATTTTGTTTCCCTTGCTTCACTCAACTTAGAGCAGCATATAAGATCATGTTCCATGTATCAGGAAGACCAGCTACACACCAGTGGCTGCAGTCATTACCAGCATGCTCTCCACTGTATGCAGATGGGTGGGCATCTTTTCTAAGCTGTGAGAGCAAGGTTATATCCAACAAATAAACTGGTTTTGATATGTTGCTCAGCACACTCCTTACTATGGCTTGCTGTGGAAGAGAACCAGCTGGATAGGTTGATCCGCTAACTGGTTGTGTCTCTTTATAACAACTTTTCGAACTTGACCCACCCCAATCTTGTCCTCTGATTTGCACATATTAACATGCATAAAATAGATGCACTTTAGAATAGACTAAATCTAAAGATGGTGATCATATTGGCATGATTATATTGCTTTTGTATATTTGTATAGTGGAGTAGACTTTATATGGTTCTTTTGAGATACTATGACCTAGAATTATATTTTGCAGGAAGCAGCAATAGAGGTAGTCTTGTGTAGTTTTAGTTCATTCCAGAACACAATGACATGCAAGAGACAATTTATTTGTGTATTTTTAGGCAGCATGTCTTTATTATGTTATCATTTGTCCTGTTTGTCTGCAAAACTATTTGCTAGTTTTCATGTTTGCTTCTCCTATGCATGCATCAGTATGTTTAGTTATCCATTTTATAGATTTTTGTCAACTTACTGGTAGTGAGTCGGAGAGATCCCCTGGAAGAAAACTTTAGTGGTGGCTGAATTGATGTTTGTGTCTACCCATCGACCCCAGGTAGCCAGGCCTTTGGAGAATGCAATCAATCTATCCATATCCTTGTATATCTGGTCACCTTCTTGTACATAGTCCCACCTGCTCATGATTTCCAAGACGTTATGAGGAAAAGTGATGCACCTTTAACTAAACATATGGTTTAATGAGTCTCAGGAAAGCTCTCACACGGCTGGCTGCTTCCTTTGTGAGTCCACCAGTGCCATGAGTTGAAGATGAGCAGGTCAGCCCCTAGCCATGCACTCCCACCCTCTATTGAGTCGAGCTTCAAGACACGTCCTATCTTCTCACTCACAATGTCCACCAGATACGTTGTGCGGTAATACATTATTGTCACTCCATAATCCTGCAAGCATGCTCAGAGTTAGTCCCATGATCAACATTTTGATGCCTTTGGACTTAAGAAGATAAAGGCCTCTGTTGAAAACAAAGGCTTTTATTACTTATTTTTTTGTGCAGTTTTCCATTCCAATCATGTCATTCATGCAGGTAAGGGGTGAATGGAGATGATTGAGCTGGGGATGGATGCTCGAGAATCATCCGTGATACATGCATACTTTTCCATGAATCAGGTCCCGTGAATCCGTGATACAAGATGCTTCACATGAACAACTTTGTTTCTTTTTGCTTCTTGTGCAGTGGCTAGGTATCACATGAGGACTTTATGATGTTTCTTAGCTATTGCCAATTGGCACTCCACTTGCTTGAAACTGCCATTATCTGTGCACGTGCGGTCCTTGTCCCATCCTTCATGTGTTGTCCTTTCGAAAAAGTTTTCATAAGCTTGGTTGGCCAAGTTTGATGCAAACCTTTTCCCGAATTCTGGTATCACTCCTAATCTAATTAGGACTTAGTTTGGTATTCTCTAGTGTCAAGAGATTTATTACAGCAAGATAATAATCTCTGTCCTTGAGCTTTTAAAGTGGTGTTATATCAAGTTGGTTGTGTTATCTTTGGGATCTAGATCTGCTTGTTCATAATAAAAGTTTGCCTTAGATTCTATCCATGTACTTGTGAATAGATCTGCTGAAAGATTTGTTCCACAAGAAAAAGGTGATTGCCTTTTCAGTACATCCATTCTAATGCCTATCTTTTGTTGGATAATCTCTCTATAACTTGTGCATGATCTATCAGTGTTTGCAGGAGATGAAGGCCATCGAAGAGTGAGTAGAATACAATGTTGAAATCGATTACTTGTACAGTAATATTATTCACTGGGGCTGACTATCTTTACTTTTGCTGGGCAAACAGCGCTGCCAATCATCAGAAACAGTGAACGAAAGCTCCAACAAGTAACACATGAAAGGAAAGGTAACAAAAAGAAAAAGAAAAAAAAAGGAAGATTTCCATCACCCCAGGAAAAGCAAACCCATAATCATGTGTAAATTAAACTAGATAACGTTAGTAGATGAGAAACACTGAAAAAGGCCTCCTTGGAGATGGGACCCAGCCCCAATTTAAAAGCATAGACATGCTCCACTGTCTGCCATGAATGCATATGTGCTTGTGCTTGTGGGAGGTGACATTCCAGATTCTGATTCTCCTCCACAGCCCAAAAAGTGCAGCCATCCAAAACCAATGTCTTATCACTAGTTAATTCCTACTTAGCATATTCTATCATCACTAGTCCTAATATTAATATTCATGCTAACATATGATTTATTAGAGAGATAGAGAGAGACCTCGAATCTAAGGGTCGAAAGCGTGTCTTTCCGGAAGAAAGAAGTCTTGGCAGTGGGCACAGCAGCATGAAGCATGCAATTGAGTGACTCCCACTGATTCAAGCTTATGGAATCCCCCACAAACATAATCTTCTTTCCCCTCCACTTCAACAAGAAGTCCTGCCCATTGAACCTGCAAAACAATATAAATAAATAAATAAAACAAAAAAGTAAACTAGTGAATGAATGAACCAACCTGGAAAGGTCACAGCCACTGGGTTGCCATCTATACTTGAGATACAACTTATCAGGCCGGCCATACTTCTGGCAATCAAACTCAGGCTCGACGAAGGGACACGACGACGAGTCGTAGAGCGGGTATGACTCGTCGTAAACCCAGCTCCCTTGGAAGAAGTTGCAGCTCTGCTCACTAGCTCCACCACCATTGCCATGCCTATGCCTGCTCTTATGTGCAAGGACACCTACTAAAGCACCATCAACACTGGAGCAAGCTAGTAGAGATAATAAATATACACAAAGGAGTGAACTAAAACTGGAACTGAGACCCATTGGGAGAGAATGGAGAGGGAGAGAACTGAGAAGATGGTGTGGAGCTTTATAAGGAATGAAACGAAGTGAGTATATAGTTTTCATAGGTTTGGGTTGCCGACATGAGCTGGACGATGGGGGTGTGTCGTGTAGCATGTGTGTGTCTGAGAGAGAGAAAGAGAGGGGTTTTTGTGTACAGAGAGAGGTATTTAGTTACAATTGGACTTGGGTGGGTGTTATCATGTGAACTTGCTTTTGGATTTTTCTCCATAAAATATCCTTGTGTTTAATATGAATTTTTATTGTTAGATAAAAAAATGTATCACTTACCAACGACATAAGGGGCCAATTGGGTATCGAATTACTTTGTTAAGAGGTTTTATTTTTCCAAGAACTCGGGATGGAGCTCTCTCAAGTAAAATGAGAATCTGCAAGATCCTTATTAAGCGTTGGTCAAGGCGATTGGGCCCTATCCTCGACTTCTCAAAGCACGCCATTGCCTTTGTCAACAAAAAATAAAAAAAAAATGTATCACTTTAGCAAATGGAAGTTAATTATTAACTTTAATTTTTGGTGTGGTATGCATTGTGATACCTATTGATGATGCATCATTAAATCAAATTAGTAGATTATTTGAGAGTGCTTTAGAAGCAAACATGAGAACACTACAATTCTAGCATAGCTAATTTCATGAAAGACTAAATCAACTAAACTAGAGTGTCTTTGAAGCAAATTTGAGAGTGTTAATTAGAATATTATTAAAAATAACCATTAAAATTGGGAAGTGTGGACAAGATCTCTTCCAATCTAACTATAAACTGAATTCTCATCTTTAAGGAATGAGATTTGAACAACCATTCAAGAAATTAAGAAACTTCAATGCATGCTCCTCGTTACAAAGAAGATGGACTTGATCATTTCCAATGTGATTGTATTGTGATGGAAATAGTTGGCAAGCACTTGGATTTTTCAAGTGGTTTGCCCAAGAGGCATGAGTGCATTGCAACAAGTGGAGTTGGTGATGAAAACAGAGGTCATCATATATATGTACCACCTTTATATATTTCATAAGGCATGTCCTAAAGTTTTCATTTCTTGATCTCTATCCACAAGCCTTATTCCCAATTAGTACCATCTTGTTTTTTAAATCTATTCATAAAATACTCTGATCTCTCATAGCCAATAAGGTTTCAATTATCCATGGACAATGTAAGGATGATTGATTTTACAAAAGAGATGGACCATGTTTGACTTTGTGAATGATAGGAGAGAGAATATGATTGAAAGTTTATGTTGCATGTGCTGTGTCTGGAGTGTGAAGTGCCACCTACTTTAACATCTAAATTGCCGCTAAGGCCTTCTATCCTAGCCAAAAAGGCTTCTTCAATATATAGGGCCATGCCCACTATGGCATGCAAAGTAGTGCTATGTTTGGTAGACTTCGCCAATTTGCATCACCAACCATTTCATGATAAGGTTCTTTTAGCTGGGTTAACTTTAGAGCTATGTTCATATCATTTAGCATTATGGATAGAGACATCACTCTATTTGTTTTTAGAGTTTTGTGGTGCACTGCTTAGGGTTTGGGTCCACTCACTAATGATCTCAACGGTTGATTATTGTTAGTGCAAGTGCACATTAGATTGGCATTACTTGATTCAGTGATGACATGGTACATGCTGATGTGGGAAGGTTGACCAAGGCACGAGGTCCAAAGTATAGTTGACAAGTCAAAGCATGAAGGACACTACATGGGAAGGTTTTGAAGATTTCATGCAAGTATCTCTATTTTTAGCCAAATGCTAATTGGAGAGGATCTGCTAGAGACATACTTGGCAAGAAGCTAGAGAGATAATTGAAGCCATGATTGGTGGTGATTTGAATGCAAGATTGGATTGCAAGCTTGGTTGGGAAAGTGGCTGCTTGCTCAACGGATTTGATTGAGAGCTGATTGGAGATCCCATGTAGGCCATATATGGAGAAGATTGATAGAAATCCTTGATTGAAGAGCTGATTAAATATCGTATTTAGATGGGGCTAAATATGGTATAAACTACTATGATGGAGCTGATGAAGAATTGATATGATTTGATTGAGATCAAACCAGGGAAGATGTTGAAGAATCAAATCATGGTGAATGGATATCTGATTTGATCAAGATGCTTTGAAGATGTTTGCCCGCCTTGGTGAGGTGTGACTTTGATGGACTGCGGATGTGATGAAGAGGAGTCCAGCCAGTTGCCGTTGGTCGTAATCAAGAGGATCCGACATTGTTCGACTCAGAACTCAACTAGGAGGGTTGAAGGGTCTTGAGGTTGTAGAGCAACGCAAAGTTGCAGCCTTAGTCATTCAGCAGTTGGGCCACGTTGCAAGCTCGATTGCAACAGGAGTTGCAACGACTAAATTTGGAAGGTGTACGTCCAATTTAGTAGCATCGGAGATTTTGGAGATCATAAAAGAAGCAAAATCTACCTTGGTGACAGGGAGACGTTTATATTAGACCAGACCTCTGAAGATTTAGGATGAGCCACCTAAGAGTCCCCTTGGGTGAGGGTGATAGTGGTCATCGGTCAATCTTGAGTGAGGGTGCTTATATTGTTGAGTGAGATGAGTGACAAAAGGCTTGTACTCATGTTTCTACCTCTATTTTAGTGGATTGTTATATCTGAGCTTGGCCCCTCAGACGTAGGCTTGAAAGTCAAACTGAGTTACCAAACTTCTATGTCTCAACTCTTCTTGTTTGCTTTGTCTTGATTGTGTGAGTGTGTATGTGAGAGCTTGTGTGATTTCTTGAGAGGAAAACCAAAGTTACAACTAGACACACAACAGCCTCGGCGGAACTACCAAGTATATAGGACAAGGTCAGAGCCACCAACATATGGTACAAGAAAAGCGATAAATGATTACATCATGTCTTTGTATTGTAATTAGGGGCCATGTAACCTTTTGTTCTAAGCATGCTTACTCCTTGTGCTCGTCGAAGTCCATTCCGGAGAGCTTTTGTTCCTGCTCCTCCCTAGTGAAAACGAGACTTCACTTCACGATGGTTTCGCTTGTAGTGTGTGATGCATCACACCAAGATAGTAAAAAGAAGTTGGTATATCATATAGTTTCATGAAAACATGGTATTAATCATGGAAATATCTCATATTTCTTTCTTTGTCCATGAAAATATATCAAATTGACGGATCATGTAACATGTTTGCTCTATTGTGTAATAATTTTTCAAATAAATATCATTAAAAAACCTTAAAATATATAAATGATCAATATTTTATTTATGTAATAGAGGTGGTAATCAAGGTGCCCCCATGGTTTTTTGATGAATTATTAGAAAGATGCATCATGTGCTCCTAGGGAGGATTTGGACCATTTGAATCTATTTTCATAATTTTGGGTTTTGAAGTTTTACTCATATTTTATGATTTTATCTCTTTAAATCACGTGGTATTTAATTTTATATATAATAATTATGGTTTAACCATTTTTATTAACAAAGTGGTAACATGTGCGTAGTAACCAAACAAGTTAATTATCTTGCTTGCCTTTATTCTTATGCCGTTATGTTGTCTAATTAGTGTGGCAACATCAATGGAGGGAACCAGTGGCCATATATATTAGTAGAAAATTTTCTTATATAAACTTTACTTAAATAATTAGTTTATATGTGAAAAGAAAACCAAAAAGTAGTCATAAAAACATTATAAAAAAAAAAATCTTCTGTTGGGTTGATGTCCAAGACAAGATGTGCAGATCATGAGAAGATGTAGATGTGCAGATGTGCAGATCCGATATGGATGGGCTGATATGCAGATCCGATATGGATGTCTGATATGCTGATCCGATATGGATGTCTGATATGCTGATCCGATATGGATGTGCAGATGTGCAGATCATGATCCGATGTGATGTCTGATATGCTGATCCGATATGGAGTGCAGATATGCAGATCCGATATGGAGTGCAGATATGCAGATCCGATGTGGATAGCAAGATATGCAGATCAAGATGTAGATGTGCTCAAGCAAGATGTGTTGAGCTGTCATGGTGTTGATCCCAAGGTGAAGTACCTTGGGATGATAAAAGTAAGGCAAGCAAGGAAATGACTGTTGAGTGTCGCTCAAGTCAAAGAAAAAGGTGTCTTGGAAAACGCACCAGGATGGTATAACTGAAAAGGTAAAAAGCATCCAGTGGTAGATCTAGACACACAGAGAGATTGAGAGAGTGAAGCTGGAGAGAGCTAGCTGTGATTCCTGAAGAAGAAGAAGTGGAAGAGAGATATTTTCTCTGTTGAAGAAGAAGACAGGTGAAGCTTTGTAGTCTTTTACAAAGAGTTTGTTGTCTGGGTTTATGTTCTCAGATTTGTGTGTCTTCTTTATTAGATCTTCTTCTTGTAAAAGGTTTATCTCAAGTTAGGGCATCAACTTGAGATTTTGTATTGTTCTCTCTCTGTCTTTAGTAGAATTCTTGCTTGCCGGTGCCCCGTGGTTTTTCCCTCGATTTGTAGGGTTTTCCACGTAAAATCTTTTGTGTGCTTTTCTCTACTGTATTACTCTTTCACTCCCCTGCACCTACTCCATCACACGCTTCCGCAACTCCAACAAGTTGTATCAGAGCTATAGCGAAGGAGATGGATGCTGGTTCTAGTAGGATGATCAGCTTTAATGGGACTAACTATAGTCTGTGGAAAAAAAAGATGAAGGATCTCCTGTTTGTAAAGGCCATGCATCTTCCTGTGTTTGCCACACAGAAGCCTGATTCTAAGAGTGATGAGGAGTGGGAATTTGAGCATGAGCAAGTATGTGGATTTATTAGACAATTTGTTGATGAGAATGTCTACAACCATATACAAAATGAGAATCATGCAAGGACTCCGTCTACCAAGCTGGAAAATTTGTATGCTTCCAAGACCGGCAACAACAAACTGTTTCTGCTACAAAGACTGATGAGGTTGAAGTTCAAGGAAGGTAGTTCAAGACTGATTTTTGAACGAAGTTTCAAGGAATCATTAGTCACTATCCGCATGGGAATCAAGTTTGAAGATGAGGTCATGGGACTATCGTTGCTTGCTACTCTTCCCCGACAAATTTGGGGAGACCTTTTAGAATTTCTCATGTCAACTCTCGCTCCCAATGGAGTCAAGCTTTCTTTGGAGTCCAGCCAAGTCGTGTGTCCCGAATGAAGAGATGAGGAGAAAATCTCTAGGTTGTTCTTCCAAGTCAGAGGTTCTTGTCACAGAGAACAGGGGGAGAAACAGGTTCAAGAATGAAAGAGGTAGAGATAAAAGCAGAAGCAAGTCTAGATCCAGATTCAAGAACATGGAGTGTCATCACTGTGGAAAGAAAGGGCATATCATGAAATATTGTTTTCAACTTAAGAAAGAAAACAGGCTAGCTGAGAAGCAGAAAAAGGATGACAACAAAGATGAAAATGCTGCTGCTGTTGTTACAGAAAATGATATGCTCGTTGTCTGTGATACCGATATGGTGAATGTGGCAAGTGATGATACCCATTGGTTGGTTGACAGTGGCTCTTCTCTCCATGTAACATCCAACAGGAGTTTCTTCACTACTTATACTCCTGGCAGCTTTGGAACGTTGAGAATGGGCAATGGCTCTTTGTCTCAAGTTATTGGCATGGGAGATGTTCTGTTGAAGAATGCAAATGGGCCATTATTGAAACTGAAGGAAGTTAGGCATGCTCCAGACATGCATCTGAATCTCATCTCTACAGGAAGGTTAGATGATGAAGGATACTGCAGCACCTTCGGTAATGGACAATGGAGACTTACCAAAGGGTCTACGGTTATGGCTCATGGTAAGAAGTGCAGTAATAATCTCTATACTGTGCAAGCATCAGTTAATCAAGACTCTGTGAATGCAACTCAGGAAAATAAATCCATTGAGTTGTGGCATAGACGCCTGAGTCACATGAGTGAGAAAGGGCTGTATTGCTTGATCAAGAGGAAGCTTCTTTCAAATGTAAGAAGAGAAAAGTTAGAGAGATGCACTCATTGTCTGGCTGGGAAGCAAACAAGAGTTACTTTCAAGACTAATTCACCTTCGAGAAAGACCCAAGCTTTGGAGCTGGTATACACAGATGTGTGTGGTCCTATGAAAGTAAGTTCTCTTGGTGGTGCACTTTATTTTGTCACATTTATTGATGACTTTTCCAGGAAGGTGTGGGTCTATGCTTTGAAGAGAAAAGACCAAGTCCTTGGTATGTTCAAGGAATTTCATGCATCTGTTGAGAGACAGATTGGAAAGAAGTTGAAGTGCATCAGAAGTGATAATGGTGGTGAATATATAGGTCCCTTTGATGAGTACTGCAGAACTCATGGGATTAGACACCAGAAAACTCCACCAAAGACTCCTCAGTTGAATGGAGTGGCAGAGAGAATGAATAGAACACTCTTTGAGAGGGTTAGATGTCTCCTGTCTGAGGCCAAGTTGCCCAATACATTCTGGTGTGAAGCTCTTTATACAGTTGTACATGTGTTCAACCTGTCTCCACGTGTTTCCTTGGATGGTGATATCCCCGACAAAGTTTGGTATGGTAAGAATGTATCCTACAATCACTTACGTGTTTTTGGATGCAGGGCCGTTGTGCATGTTCCAAGAGATGAAAGATCTAATTTGGAAGCAAAGACCAAGCAATGTGTGTTTGTGGGATATGGACATGATGAATTTGGATGCAGGTTGTATGATCCAGTTGAGAAGAAGCTGGTTAGAAGTCGGGATGTAGTGTTTGCTGAAGACCAAACGATAGAGGACATTGGTAAAGATGTCAAGGGTCCTTCACAAAGCAGTTACAAGTCAGTTGATGTGGAACTCGATGTGGCAGATATTCCTTCCAATGTGACAGATCTTCCTTCCGATGTGACAGATCTTCCCTCCGATATGCCACATCCACATCCTACTTCCGATATGCCACATCTTACTTCCGATGTGTCAGATCCTACTTCTGAAGATGCAGACCCGATTTCAGAAGAACCTGATTTTGGAAGAATCAGAGATATGGAGGATGATAGCACTTCTTCTGATGAAGTTGCATACCGCAGATCCACGAGGGAAAGATGTCCTTCTACTAGATATCCTGCTCATGAATATGTCTTATTGACAGGTGATGGTGAGCTTGAATACTATGAAGAGGCTATGCAGGATATACATAAAGAAAGGTGGATCGAGGCGATGAAAGATGAGATGTAGTCCCTCTATAACAACCAAACCTTTGAGCTTGTGAAGTTGCCTCAAGGGAAGAAGGCTCTGCAGAACAAATGGGTTTTTAGAGTGAAGCATGATGAGAACTCTTCAAACCCGAGATACAAAGCTAGGTTGGTTGTAAAAGGGTTTAACCAGAGAAAAGGAATTGACTTCTAGGAAATATTCTCTCCTGCTGTCAAGATGTCATCTATAAGATTTGTTCTTAGCTTGGCAGCTAGTCTTAACCTGGAGATTGAGCAGATGGGTGTGAAGACTGCTTTCCTCCATGGAGACCTTCAAGAGGAAATCTACATGAAGCAACCAGAGGGCTTTGTGGTCAGAAGAAAGGAAGACTATATTTGCAAGTTAAAGAAGAGCTTGTGTGGATTGAAGCAAGCTCCTAGACAGTGGTATAAGAAGTTTGAGTCTTTTATGGGGGAGCATGGGTACTCCAAGACAACTTCAGATCACTGTGTTTTTATGAAGAAGTTTTCAACTAATGATTTTGTCATTCTGTTGATTTATGTTGATGACATGCTCATTGTTGGCAGCAACACATCAAGAATCTCAAGCTTGAAAAGAGAGTTGAGTAAGTCTTTTGCTATGAAGGACTTGGGAGCTGCAAGTCAGATTTTAGGCATGAAGATTACTCGTGACAGGAAGTCTAAGAGACTGTGGCTGTCACAAGAGAAGTATATTGAGAAGATACTTCAGAGATTCAATATGGACAAAGCCAAGCCAGTGAGTACTCCTCTTGGAGCACACTTCAAGTTAAGCACCAAGCAAAGTCCAAAGACAGAGGCAGAAAGAAAAGCTATGGAAAAGATCCCTTATGCTTCTGCCACAGGAAGTCTGATGTATGCTATGGTTTGTACTAGACCTGACATTGCTCATTCAGTTGGAGTTGTGAGCAGGTTTGTCTCTAATCCAGGGAAGGAACATTGGGATGCAGTTAAGTGTATTCTGAGATACCTTCGTGGCACTAGCAATCTGTGCTTGTGTTTTGGAACAGAGGAGCCAGTACTTGTAGCTTATACAGATTCAGACATGGCAGGAGATATTGACAAAAGAAGGTCACTGTCTGGTTACTTGATGACTTATGCAGGTGGTGCTGTTACCTGGCAATCAAAGCTTCAGAAATGTGTGGCCTTGTCTACCACAGAAGCTGAATTCATTGCAGCAACTGAAGCTAGCAAAGAGCTGTTGTGGATGAAGAAGTTCATGCAAGAACTTAATTTTGAGCAAGAAAAGTATGTTCTGTATTGTGATAGTCAGAGTGCGATTCACCTTGGAAAGAATTCTACATTTCATGCAAGGTCGAAGCACATAGACGTGAGGTATCACTGGATACGGGATGCATTAGAAGAAAAACAACTTGCTCTTGAAAAGATCCACACAGATGATAATGGTGCTGATATGTTGACAAAGAGTTTGTCACTTGGGAAATTTGAAGTGTGTCGCTCTATCGCAGGTATGGAGAAAATTCGACTTCATCGGTGAGAAGTCATAATTGCAGATCTCTCTCATTTGTCTTGGAGGGGGAGATTCTGTTGGGTTGATGTCCAAGACAAGATGTGCAGATCATGAGAAGATGTAGATGTGCAGATGTGCAGATCCGATATGGATGGGGCGATATGCGCATCCGGATATGGATGGGGTGATATGCAGATCCGGATATGGATGTCGATATCTTGATCCGATATGGATATGCGATATCCGATCCGATATGGATGTGCAGATGTGCAGATCATGATCCGATGTGATGTCTGATATGCTGATCCGATATGGAGTGCAGATATGCTGATCCGATATGGAGTGCAGATATGCAGATCCGATGTGGATAGCAAGATATGCAGATCAAGATGTAGATGTGCTCAAGTAAGATGTGTTGAGTTGTCATGGTGTTGATCCCAAGGTGAAGTACCTTGGGATGATAAAAGTAAGGCAAGTAAGGAAATAACTGTTGAGTGTCGCTCAAGTCAAAGAAAAAGGTGTCTTGGAAAACGTGCCAGGATGGTATAACTGAAAAGGTAAAAAGCATCCAGTGGTAGATCTAGACACATAGAGATATTGAGAGAGTGAAGCTCAAGAGAGATAGCTGTGATTCCTGAAGAAGAAGAAGAAGTGGAAGAGAGATACTTTCTCTGTTGAAGAAGAAGACAGGTGAAGCTTTGTAGTCTTTTACAAAGAGTTTGTTGTCTGGGTTTATGTTACCGATTTGTGTATGCTTGCTTTATTAGATCTTGCTTCTTGTAAAAGGTTTATCTCAAAGTTAGAGGCATCAACTTTGAGATTTTGTATTATTCTCTCTACATGTCTTTAGTAGAATTCTTGCTGCCGGTGCGTGGTTTTCGCCGATTTGTAGGGTTTTCCACGTAAAATCTTTTGTGTGCTTTTCTCTACTGTATTACTCTTTCACTCCCCTGCACCTACTCCATCACACGCTTCCGCATCGCGCCCCAACACTAAGATGGTCCTCACTTGAAATTGGTACAGGTTGTCTGGATGCTACATGCATGATACCTAGCTAGAAGAAAACAAAGAAAGCAGTCTGGAATGAAGTGCTTGTTTGACAAAGAAAGCAACAAAGTGACCATTAATTAATATTCCAAGTTAGGGCTATGACATGCACTTTGGACATATTCAGTCACATTTATATAAGTAATTAATAGGATCGATGCATGCAACCTTTATTTTCTTTTACTATATATCTATCAACTCATTGCAAGCATAACAACTTGACTAACAATTTGGCATGTCTCACTAAGCATCACGGTTTTACCTAATTAAAAACAACTCACAAGGATGGAACCGTGACGCTTAAATCAATTGAGTTTGAGCCACCGGAGTTTGGCTTGAACCGGATGTTTAAAAAAAATGAATTCAATCTGCAAACCAGTTTTGAAATTTCAAAACTTAAACTATTCTCTGGTTTGATGCAGCACATATGTCCAAAAGACCAAAGCTGATAATTGTGGGTCCATAGCTAAAAAAAACCTTATGTTCACCTAATTAGAAATGGAATCACTACCAGGAGATGACTCCAAGGACTTCGATGACACAACCCCCTAGCAGACAATGTTTAGGGCGGGACTATTCAAGATACTGGGTGATAGCGTAAAGTTCAGGGATCAAATACCAGTGCTTCGAGACTCTATCTCATGTATCACATATACCATGTAATTAATTTTTATTATTCTATTAATAATTATGGTTTATTCATTTTTTTAAAGGAAAAAAACTTCAACCATTCTGGAAATTTAGTCTATATTTAATTATATATATATATAAATTATATTTCAACAAGCTTTCAAACTCCACTCAAAATAGATTTGCGGACCATTCTATTATTATTATTTTATTTTTTATTGAAATTAACTGACAAGGGATCGGGCACAGCTGGATGGAGCAAGTTCAACGTACTGTGGTCGTCCTGAATGAATACCTCTAAGCAATGGGCCCGTACCACCTTGTGCGAGTGGAGGCTCGAATCCGAGAACACCCATCTGACGCAAGATAGTGATACCCCTAGGCCAAGAGGCTTTTGGTGGACTTGACTATTAATTAAACACTTGAACTTAAACGAGCTGCTTAATTATTTGACAAATGTATTTGCGAGTACAATATATATATATATATATATATATATATATAGATAGATATATGTTAAGCAAGTAATAATGTTTCACCCCTTCTACTCTCACCAAGCTCTTGACAAATATTGAAAAGATTAATTAACTGAGACGTACAAGATATTCATCCATGTACTAACCATAGAAATGAATTTGAAGAATTTCAAAGTAACTAACTTTCCCAAAAAGAAATTCAATTAAAGTACCCCTCATCCGAACAGTATCATTATATTGACACTTAACTTGTTCCGATTGGAACGTTATTCTCCATATTAGGTTTAGGTTGTTGTCTTTGGGCCATGGAATGGCACCTCAAATGGTCCACATTCTCGGTGTCACACTAAGCCACTATCTATATCTACAGCATTACACAAAGCTAGAAGCAATGAACAATATCCATCCCTCTACGTCCATTAAGACCGCAGCACTCGTCGTGGTGGAGACGCGCGCGCGCATGCACTAACGCGGACCTGCTTGTTTGGTGGTGCGTTCACTCAAGGGGCCTCTCGGGCGACGTGGTTAGTCTCATGTCAAATCATGACGTTGATGACCAATACTTTGAAGTATAACACAAGAAAACATTTACGTAATTAAGTTGATGTAGATTTTTTTGGGCAATGCCATGCAATGCAAGCATATGTTCCTTTCAGTCCAGAGAAGAGGTTCTTTAATTATTTGTTTGCAAGTGTAAATGAATGAATGGGAGACGTTGATGTAGGGTACCTAAGAAAAGGTTCTTGAAGCAATTGACTTATCTGCTATCTACTCCGTTTGTGTCTTTGTTTGTTTATGATTTGAACTTTATCGTTGTTGTTTTTTAGAATCGATTCATTCGTTTCACCAACTGTGAATCACTGGTCTGCTTAAAGAATGCAGTTAATGGAATAAGATCTTACTTCTGTCTCGATGTAGAAGAAAAGAAAAGAAAATTCCATTCATAAATTTAAGATTTTTACGGTTTGTTGATTCAGTGCGCCTAAAAAATTTGATGCATAGACTAGGGTTTCATGTAAAATATATAAATATTATTATGGATATGTATGAGGGAGCGGTTACAAGTGTGAGAAGAGTAGGAGGTGATACGGAGGAGTTTCCTATAACAAATGGGCCTACATCGCGATCTACTGAGCCCATACTTGTTTACCCTAGTGATGGATGAATTAACTAGTTATATCCAACATGACATCTCATGATGTATGTTGTTTGTAGATGATGTTGTCCTAGTGGATGAGACTAGAGATGGAGTAAATCAAAAGCTAGAATTATGGAGAAACACTTTAGAAAGTAAAGGCTTTAGGTTAAGTAAAAGTAAGACAAAATATATACCTTTGTAATTTTTAGTCTAAGTAGGAGAGATGAAGGAGAAGTGAAACTAGGGGGTGGTAGTGCCTGGGTTAACCATTTTAGGTGATTTAGGTTCCATTTTTCGGGATGATAGGATGATAGATGAAGATGTAATCCATAGAATCAAAATTTGGATGGTTGAAATGGAGAAGTGTCATGGGGTGTTATGTGATAAAAAGATGCCTAACAAAATAAAGGGAAAATTTTATAGAGCAGCTGATTCGGCCAGCATCTTATCACGGGAGCGAGTGTTGGGCAACTAAAGTTCAACATATGCATAAGATGAATGTGGCCGAAATGAGGATGTTAAGATGGATGAGTGGTTATACAAGATTGGACAAGATTAAAAATGAACACATCCTACAGAAGGTGTATGTTGCACCAATTGAAGATAAAATACGAGAAGGGCGTTTAAGATGGTTTGGACACATATGCCGGAGATCCCCAGGTGCTCCAGTTCGAAAATGTGATAGTTTAGTTGTAGAAGGTAAGAAGAGGGGTAGAGGTAGGCCTAGGATTACGTGGAGAGAGGTGGTGTCTAAGGACCTACGTATGTTAGATATTGGTAGGATCTTTGCGTTTGTGAGGCGACATGGAGACAAAGAATTCATATAGCCGACCCCGCCTAGTATAGGACTACCGATCAGTGGCTAAAAGGTTTTCCTTCATTAGCTTAGCTTTGTTTGTAGGGATACTGTTCTGCTTCTAACATCCCAATCTCTCATAGAATTATTTGTGTTATTATTATTTATTTATGGATTTTTTATTGTATTCTTTATTTTATTTCATTTTATTTCAATTTATTTCATTTCATTTTATTTTTATTTTTATTTTTATTTTATTTTTGAGCTGATACTTAAAAGCAGAGAGAATCCATATAAGTACCCCATCTAGTATGGGATTAAAGAACTTAGTTGTTGTTGTTGTTGTATAGACTAGGGTTTCAACCCAAAAGTTGAGATTTGTTTAGTTTGTAGATTGGATGCACCAAAAAATGGAATGAATAGACTTATGATAACAGCACCATTTGATTCTTATTTCTACACATGCTATATAGATTAGCAACTAAGTGCTGGTTGGAGGCTTAGATTCTAGCTTTCCTAATTAACATACAATCAGTGTGTCTTCTTATTAGTTGTAACCTTTTTGGCAAGGATTTCCCTTAAATACTTTTTATTTTTCAATTAATGCACTCTATTGTATGGTTCCCATTGATTAGAGCAAAGCCAAGGGAGAATTGTGTTTAGTGAAATAATAACCATATTTTTTAGTGCTTGTTCAGTGAGAAAACAAAATAGAAAGCCTACTTCATCAAGAATCAGAAGTCTACTTGAAATACAAGTAAAACAAGGGTTTAGCCCAATGCCATTCATAGGCCTTTGGGCAATTGGGCCAGTCAGTCATCCAAGTTTCATAATTTTTTGGGCTTCGCATTCTAGGAGAACTCCAAATAGAAAGAAAAAGTACTCTTGAAAAAAATACTAATAATTCTTCCCGTTATAATAATAAAATAATCTAAGAGAGTGATAAATCAGAGTTGAAAGCACACATAGCTGTCGGCGAAGCCACGTTGGGGCCAGGGGGGGCACGTGCCCCCCCTGGATTTTTGCAAATTTCTTAATATATATATATATATATATATATAATATTATATATATTATCTTTATTACCCCTCAATCTAATTTATTATTGATATATTCTTCATATTAATGAATACAAAAAGAGTTTATTGATATATAACTTCCTTCATATTAATTAACTTAACTATGAGAGAATACATTCATTCAAAAAAGATGCATTATTTGTTCTCATTCAAGTATGTGGTTAATCCACCTTATTCAAAAAAAAAAAAAGAGCTTGATTCCCTTCCACTTGGACTCCATGAAGGAGGAGCTAAACTGCATATAAACACCATACTTGAAGGAAAACCTATCACCTCCAAGCTGGTTGACATCCAATTACTTCAGTTCATTATCAATGAAAACTTTGATGTTTCTTGAACCAACATCATGGATAACATTCAACTGGAATCATTTGCCATAGATATGATCCATGACAAGCTTTCTTCTGTAATGCATGAGAGCACCATTGTAAACCCTAAGCATGATGCACACCCCTGTTGTTCCACTTGGGATGTATGTTTGACCTTCAAATTGCCACACTCCTGAAGCATAATGATAGACCTAGAGATCAAGAAGAGAAAAATGAGTAGTAATTCAGAGTAAAAAGATGATGATCAGAAAGAATAAGATCCTTGATATTACTTCGACATCGAGCTCGGTGCGAGGGAGGGTAAGACGTGATTTGAGGAGAGTGAGGCATGTCTGATGCCAAGACCCAGAGCTTGTGGATGCCATGAATGAAGGTGTATCTACTACTAGTATTCAGATTATAAGGACTAAGGACATGAAAGTTGTGTTGTTAATTTTATTGGAAATTCATATGGTGCCCCCCCTGAACTTTGATCCTGGCTTCGCCACTTGTCCTTACTCCCCCCTCTCAATCTTTTTTCCTAACAAGATACAAGAAAGCATGATTTGAACCACATTTTAGAGCCAAAGACATTGACAAACAGTGCTTCTTGTCTCCAATTAAAGGTCAGCATATCCCATTAATTTGTCTCCCTAATGTTCAGGTCTTGGAAGACCAATGGGACACCACCCTTAATTTGCTTCTAATTCAACAGGATTATTAATAGCACTCTTGCTAATTAAGAGTCTTCTTTCTTATGTAATATGCCTTGGATTTTAAGTTAGAGAGACTTTTCTTTCATTGGGACCATTTTGTGTTCTGTTACTGGGGAGCACCTTAACTTATGGCTGATTAATGGTTTGGTTCAAGTCTTCAATCAAATAACATGCCACCTTTCTTTCTTTCTTTCTTCCGTCTATTAATTATTTAATTTGGGTCTTTTGCAATTTATGTTTCTTGGTTTAATTTTATGAATGCAACTGGTTTTAATATTTATCAGTTTTTTTTAGTGGGATGGTATTGTATTCGTATTATTAGAGATAATCAATTAAACAAATGTTGGTGGGTAGGGACAGAATTGGATCTATTGAGTTAAATTGAATTACTCTGTGTGCAGGTATATATTTTTCTTATATAAGTAGAAGATCTAAACATCAAATTGGATCTATTGAGTTAAATTGAATTGGAATTTTGGTTTCTTGGCAGTGGTGTTGAAATGACAGGCTTCCTTGTGGCTCTGGTCATAGCTCTGGTGCTGATCATGCTGTGTTACCAACCTCGGCGACGTGCTGTTTCACGGTGCATCACCATTGTTGAGGGTCAGCTTTTCTCTTGACATTTTGATTCTATTCTTCTCTGCACTCAAATAGCTGCAGAATTTAATTCTGTATAAGTTTTATTATTAGTATCAGTGTTTATTTTTATAATATGGACTAGATGTGTATATATTATGTCTGTAAGATGATTCAGATTATGACTTTTTGTTTAATTTTCACTTCTATGTATGAATTTTCTCATCTGTTTGCTTTAGTTTTAATACAATGGTGGAATTTAATAGTTTATACTCATTTGCTACAAAATAAGCCAACATGTAGAGGGGAGCGATTGTGGTAAAGAGGATGATTAGAATTATGTCAGCTTAGAGAAGGACCATGAGTGGAGTATTATCATAATATTTTTGAAAGAAGTACTACTCTGTAAGGATTTTTATCCAAATCAATTCTTACATTGTAGAAATTATCTTAGAGTGCACAATCTGATCTCTAGATTTTGAGATTTTTCTTATTTTTTATGAAAAATGTACAATTCTTATTCCACTATCTTCATTCTTACATTTTTCCTATGTTTATTATTTGTCTTTTGATCCATTTGCAGGTGGTACCGGAGAATCATAAATTGGAAGGCTTATTACTTGTTTTTCTTATTGTATCTCAAGCACAACCGTTTGTTGTGGGTTGTTGTATGTCAATATTTCTTTTTTTTTTAATTTCTGGATATTGTATTATTGGATAGTGAATTTTTTGTAATACCAAACATTTGTTTAGCAATAAAATAGAGTTTTAATATTAATTAATTTGATCTTCTCGAGGGTATTTGTGTATATAAATTAGCAGTATTATGAATATTAATAATATTAATATTAATAATATTATTATTATAATTATTCTATACGCCACTATAGTTTTGCTTGTAAAACCTATAGCGGCGGATATATCCGCCGCTATAAGGTCCCGCAATCGAGATCAGTAGTGGCGGATATATCCGCCGCTAAAAGGTCTCATTACCAGATCTTGAGAGACCTACAGTGGCGGATATATCCGCCGCTATAGGCCGCCGTTAACGGCGTTACAGCTCTGAGACCTATAGCCGCGGATATATCCTCCGCTATAAGTCGCAACCGACGGCTGCATTCATCTTTTTAGCGACGGATATAACCGCCTCAATAGGTGGATTATCCGCCACTAAATGCTATACCGACTGAGGCTGCAGCGGCGGGCGTTATCCGTGCGATATCCGCCACTATAGATATATAGCGGCGGAAAAATAACATGTAGCGGCGGATATATCCGCCGCTATAGGTTATATTTCCTGTAGTGGGGTACTTGTCTCACGAATTAAACTAAAGTTTTAGATGTATTAATTTTCATGTAAAATGGATAAATGACTTGTTTAAAAACTTTAGCAAACTCTGAAAAACTAATTTAGAAAGGAAAGATCAAATTTAAGTAAAGGATAATTAATTAATAGTCCTTGCTACAGTGTCCAAATATTCATTTAGTCCCTGAAATAAATGTGTTTGGGGGTGTAACAAATAATAGGGGAGAAATCCCTGGTTACCGTTTCAGGGTCCTTTTGTTTATTTGACCTTTAAGTAATTAGAGGTAAGAATATCACTATGTTTGCCATAAGATGCTTGCATGTAGAATGAAAGAGACAACCATAACCTTGCATATAAAAGAGGCGTCATGTTTGTGCTTTCTTGATGGAGCTTATCAAATACTTATTTTTACTAAATTCCATTCCAAGACGCAACAAAGAAAGGATCCATTAAATATATTGAATGTTGTCTCGGGTCATTGGATTACCTAACGATCTTTTAATTGCTTGTTTTGGATTCCATATATAAATTGACTATTTGCACTTGTATGTGATATGAAATTTCTTTTCTTTTAACATAAGGTTATCTAGATGCGGACCCTACACTTATGATCTCAGTTTGTATAAACAAACTTGAAACTTATCTAATATTACTATTACGTAGCATGTTTGTGCTTTCTTGATAGAGCTTATCAAATTCTTGCTTTTTGTAATTCCTTTCCAAGACGCAAGAAGAAAGGATCATCAATAGCATCAAAGCTTTATTGTATTACTGGTCTTATTAAAGTGTGGGGTTCTTTTAAGAAAGAATCCAGGATCTAATCTCTACTCTTGTAAGATGAAGGTTAAAATTTAGTTATGTTCTGCTTGTGCTTAACTTACGTGTCCCGGCGATCAGCGTGGGTAATGTTTTCCTGTGAACTAACACAGGATTGAAATTTATCCCGTCAGACACGCCCCTTGACTTCCCACCTATGTAGGGCCGCTTGTTGCCTTTGTCAAAAATAAAAGATCCATCAAATAGATTACTGTTGTCTCAGTTCACTGGATTACCTAAAGAGGCTTTTAATTGTTTGTTTTGGATTCCATACATAAATTGACTATTTGCACTAGTTATATATATGTGATATGAAATTTCTTTTCATTCCTTTTAATTAACATAATGTTATCCAGATGTGAACCCTACCCTTATGATCTCAGTTTGTATAAACAAGCTTGAAACTTATATTTTTTTGGTGTTAAAGCCCGACCTGGTCAACGACCAACGGCTAAGAACGCCCATGGGCGTGCACGATCCTGGGTTCGAGTCGCAGCTGAGGCAGGAATCCCATCCAAAGACTGGGCCCACCCCCCATGTGCATACGACTCGCCTCAGAAAAGTGCCCACCAGTGATTTCGAACCAGCGGCGGGTATTGCTCGAACAGCGACCATTGTACCACTCGGCCAAGACGGCTTCGGTAGCTTGAAACTTATATTACTACTACCTATCATGGATGGTGTTTTAAGAAAGGGAGCTAGATTTAGATTTCATCCATGCAAATATATATATGGATGTATATAGGCTATCATTGTTTGTTGAATTGTTTATTATATAGTAGCATTTTATTTAAATATGGGACCTACCTTTATTTTTCTAACATTTAACCCGTGTATATATCTAGATATATAATCGTCATCTTATCTATTATGATTAATTAAAGATAATTTTACTTAACTAAGGTCCAGCACTAGTCCAAGGCCCAAATTCGAATGTTGTAGGGTTGGTTTAGATCCACACCCGATTCATTTTGTAGATGAGCATTTCTTTCAAGAAATATTGCTTGTGTTTTCACATTTAATTTTATATCTTTAATTATATGTTCCAAATGGTTTATAATTTTGAAAACAAATCCAAATGACTTTATTCCATCCACCAAATGTTATTCTCCATATATGTTTGGATGCAAAATACTATATTACATCATAAAATTTCATAGAATGTGAACACAAATCCTAGGGATTTTTTCCTAAGGAATAAAAAATATATATATAGTTGTTATTAGGGAAATTTTTATATGTGTCTTACCAAAGTCCACCATTCCATATCTGCCCTTATAAAATACCAATATTTGTCAATAAAAAAATATTAAAATGATCATTTTACTTTCATCTTCCTAGATTGTTTACATATACTTAATAGGGGCATGATGATATTGGTTAATTTCACTCAAATTTCTGACCATAGTATATATTCAATAATGGACATTTGTGAGAGTATATATATATGTAAATTTTATTTTATAATAATAATAGGGTTAATTATTTGTCACCCCTTGAAAAATAATGAAATCATTTGTCACCCCTTCATTTTTCAATAATATCTTATAACCCACCAACGGCCATGATGACCTTTTGGTATTGGGTCCCTTGCTAAGAGGTGGATCTTGATCTTCGTGACGGGTTCCGGGATCGAGCCCCTCCTCTTGTAAGGTGTAAGCGGAGTTGCGTTGAATGAGTTCCGCACTTGCTGCCCATCCTTGACTTCCTTTGGGGGCCGTTTGTTACCATTGTCAAAATATATATATATACGAGGGTGTTAGTAGGGTACATTTAAGGCCGGCGACTATTCTTGGTACCATCTTAATAAAATTAAAATTTACTTATAAACCCTTTTAGAATATTCTTAATTGTTTATTAGTCATGAATAAATATCAACCATGAAAAGAAAATGGTATTATTGTCTTTTACTTGGTTTTTAAGTGGCTTTTAAGAAATATTCAAGGCCTCTAGTTGGGAGAACTAACTGAGGAGATGATAAGTAAATAACTCATTGTACGTAGTAATAATAATTATTATTATTATAATAGGGGTGATAAAAAAGATAGAGAGGTAAGAAACATGCCATTACCTGGAGCACCTAGTTAGAAATGAACCAAAAATGCTTTGGAGGAAAATAGTCTTTTTACTGGAATTATCCAAGAGGTTGACTTTCTAATACTATCTTGGTTTTATGTAGCCCATACATCTAAGAAACCGAAGTTAGTGTCAATGGAATCCATCGATCGTGAAGTAAGGTCTCGCCTTCTTCAGTTATGATGACCAATTAGACTTAAGGTTGGAGGGGGTTGACTTTGAAGAAAATGAGACTCTAGAGAACAATAACTCATGGTGAAGGCCCAAGGGAGTAGCATTGTACCCTACAAGATCAGGACCACCTATTTTATGCATGTAATTTACTTTATCTAATTAATTAATAATTAATGTGATTTATCTAATTTTTTTAATTAAAAAAGAAGAAGAAGATGAAACAGGCTTGTGAATTTCAAAGAAGATGAAATGGCCTTTTTTCACTTTCCTATGGAATCCAACAATTCCATAGGAATTTTTTGCTTTAAAAAAATTCATTGAACATCTCTTATAAAATTTCACAGGAATATGAGAATTTCTATGAAATTCTTGTGTAAAAGGAGATTCAAAAGATTTTGTCACTTATAATGTGGGATATGACAATATTCAGAAAGTTTGAATATGGTGTGAAAAAAAAACTAGCAATATATTTTCTTCAGACTTTGTGTTTGACATTTAACTCTCAAAGTAGGCCACGGGCCACCATTAAATAATTTTTAGAGAGCAGAGGAAAATTTCATGCTCTTCACACATCTCATAAACATTTATGGTATTCCACACACCTCCTATTCCTAACAAATACAAAATTAATCTTTACAGCTAGTTGTCCATAATATCAAAATAGAAGCATATCAAACACTAGTAACCATATTAAACTTATCTATTATTAATGAAGAATTCATGTCATTAGAGCGTATTAACTTAATTAAAAGAACGAAAGGCCATAACACACTCACATCAACATCTAAACAAAAAAAATGATAAAATGATATTATAAAACAAAACCAAATAATAATAAGGTACTTATACTTTGGTACACATAGCACCACTCTGACTAAATAATTGCATGTCAATCTCCTCTCGAGATCATATTCAAACATAACAAGCCATATTTAATCAACTAAAATTTTATAATATCCCACAGTCTCTTTTCTATTTCAAACTTAATTTACTTTTTTTTCACTCAAACATATTGTTATAGTCTTGAATTGTCATCACTTTTGATAATAAATAACACGAAAAATAAACTAAATGTCCAAAAGAAAAGTCGAACTGTTGGGGATAGAACCTACAATTCAACCCTCGGCGGAGGCCCAATCACGCACACAATGATGCTTCAACGACTTGTTTCAATGTCTCCCAGCATATGCAAAGAACTAGGGCAGAAATTAAGAAAACAAGCACACACCACAACACAAGATATACGTGGAGTTCGGTACCTTGTCTACGTCTCCACTGGGGCGGAGAACAGGGAATCCACTAGATATGAGTACCTCCAAGGCTTGAACAAGACTCAAGCTCATCTTAAGAAGAAAACATTCACAAGAGCAATACAACACCAAAGAAGAAGAAAGACAAGAACAACTCACTATGCACTCTAATCACCTTAGAGCTTTCAAGTTGATCTCCCAAACACCCTTCTAATTGTTGCTCAAAGCCTCTCCAATGTCTCTCCTCCACAAGCCCTCCAAGCCTTCTTCAAAAGCCCCAAAATTTGAGATTAGGTCTTCAGTCGCAACAGGGACATATTTATACCCGCCTGTATACGGACCTTATACTCCTCAAGACTCTCCATATGATCTGATATACGGGCAGTATACAAGCCCGTATGTCTTGCTGGTCACTTCATATGGGCCTGTATACGGCCCGTATATGAGCCCGTATTGCCTACACAGGTTGTATATAGGCCGGTACACTTCCCTAGCTGCGTTATACGGCCTGTGGTAGCCCCATACGGCCCGTATAGGCTCATCTCTTCATCTTCTCACACGAACCTATCAAATTATTTAGACCAAAATTTCACAGGTGCATCTTTTTAGTCATCTATGCATTGATTATGGAAGTTTGTGTTTAGAGATGTGTTTATATATATATATGGGCTTGATGAGGTAAGGTCGGCCGGACACTGTACAGATCCTGTCGGCCTCCCATTTCGGCCTTTAAAGCATATTTGAAAGATTTCCAACCATACGGATGGGAAGATCATTAAAAAATAAGCTAGCATGTCCATTTTCATATAATTTGGTGACCGTTTGGTCCTCCCACTAAACAGTTCTTATTTTAGGAAAATTTTAACGGTTCAGAATTTCAACCATTAAGTGGGAGGACCAAACGGTCACCAAATGGTATGAAATGGACATGCTAGCTTATTTTTCTATGATCTTCCCATCCGTACGGTTAGAAATCCTTCAAATATGCTCCAAGGGCCGAAATGGGCAGCGGCCAAATCTACAAGTCGCAATGTATCGGAACCCTATATATATATATATATATATATATATATATATATATATATATAATGTTATATCAATTCATTTCTGCCTCTTGAAAAAAAAATATAAATAGGGCAAATGTTGTTAGTAAACTTAATTATAAGTAATGTGTGATATTATATTAAAAGGTGAGTTATCTGTCATATTGTATTTAATTTTCAACATTGGTATCAGAGCTAAGTTATAAGAAGAGTTATAAGATTTTTAAGAACATGTTCTATTTCAAAAAAAAAAAATAATAATAATAATAAAAAAAAAGTAGCATCTTTCAAATTTTCTAGTTGTTTAATTGGATACTTCATATGAAGGCTTTGCTAAAAGTAATATGTAATTGGTATTAAGCATTAACAAGAGAAGTGTCAATAAAATCTTATCTTAAAATAAACAATGGAGGTTTCTTTTCTCATTCTAGCTCTCAGTTATTGCCTTTATAAAAGTTCAATATTTACCTGCAATTCATTCTTGTTGGTTGTGAAGCGCTAGACCAAGGGATCAAAAACTTAGGTTCTCAAATCCAAGTGAATTCAGCTCTCATGTAAATGAATGATTTTGAGCTACAATGAAAAGTAGTGTTACAGAGCTTAGCCTTGATTTCTCTAATTTTGACTTGCATGAGAAGTTTCTAGAAGGCAACAAGCCTTTTACTAATTTAGTGCCAAATGTTTACATTATGTGTGAAAGTTTTGATACTTTGAGGGTCTCTGGATGTCATTCTAATGTCTCTCTATTAGATGCATTTTGGTGTCTTAGTGTTGTCTTGTTACAATAAGGGAACGCTTGGTAGCGTGTGAGCTCCTAGAAGGGCGAAGAGAAGAAGAAGCAAGTGTGAAAAGAGTAGTGATAATTCATTGGATAGATAGATGATGGTTTACAGTAAACCCTAAGATGATATATAGGAAAGAAGCCGCAGTCTTTGCTTTTGTGGTCTCTAAGCCAAGGAACCATCCCTTTGACCACCTGCTCCTATTAATTAGAGAAAAGACAAAACGAGACACTGCACCCATGTGACCAGTACCCCTTCTACGTACTTTCTCAGCTGGTCATGTAATCCTTGGCCCATGCAGGTGGTACCCTAGCGCGCCGCTTGCTGCTGCGCTAATCCATGCCCTGGGTTTCTCCTTCCTCGGACTTGTCTTCTAGCAACGTCTCGCATGGCTCCAGTGATGGATGTGGCTGGTTCGTATCATGTCCCCATAGGAGGGATAAAGTGGAGGTGGAAATTCTCAACCAATTAATCAAGAAATATAACCATTTAGAAAATCTCTCAGTTCTTTAGATTCAATCAATAGCAATGATAAGAAAGGAGTGCTAAATAGATTAACAAATTGAGCATTGCACTCCAGCAGGGCAGGATCTATGCAGCTATACTACTCAGGTCATAGTTAATAGTGAAGATCCACTAAATTTATCTGCATCAAACCAAATGCTTAGACATTTGATACTGAAAAAAAGTGTCCATTTACCAAAAGTTGTCTAGCATTGTGCACGTGCCAAGGAGTTATCCTACGTCAAAGAGCCTATTTTTTTGAATTGGTGCTCCAAAATAGAATGAAGAATATGAGTATTATTTGAGCATCAACCTTTAGATGGTGTTGCTTTATAGGTTTCTCAAAGAACAACCATCCCATGTTTGAAGGGACATTTCAAGAATGTAAAAATGCAAGGACTTAAAGGGATGCTAATGAGTTAGCATTTTTGAATTTTATAGTTCTAGGGAATTCAAAGCTATGATGGAAAAAGAAAGGGACCATATGTTGAAAGTGCTGATTTCAAATCAAGAAGGGGAATATGTATCGTATGTTTAGAAGCTATTAGAAAAAGAAGTTAAACATTAACCAACAAATACATAGTTTTTACAATAAAACAATATGACAAAAAGAAATAATAGAATAACAAGGGGCATATAGAAAGAATGTTGAAGGGAAAAATATTAGCAAAGTCTTTTTGGATAGAAATAGTCTCAAGTGCAACTTATTTGCTTAATAGAAGCCCAAGTAAGAGTTTGAAGAACATGACACAGACAAAAAGTTAAGGGGGATTAAAGCTATCTTATATAAACAATTTAAAGGTATTTGGGTGTGTTTTACATTCTTGAATATTTAAAAAAAGAAAAGAAGTTGGACGATAATTGAAAAAAATGCATGTTCAATAGGTATAATGATCAGTCAAAGGCCTACAAGCTTTAGAACCCGTTGTTAAAAAATTTGATAATTTAGTTAATAATCTTCTTTAATGATATTTCTTAGAATTGGAATAATAATGAGTTATTGATCACTCTTTATTTTTGTTTTTTTCATTGGTATCAGAGCTAAGTTTATAAAATAATTGCAAGAATAGTTTTAAAAAAAGAAATATTATTTTAAAAATAACTTTCAATAGCATATTTCAAATTCTCAAATTCTCTAAAGAGAATTATGACAATTTCATATTTGAGAATTTGAGAATTTGAGAATTTTAAATATGAATGCTTACTTGAGAATTTGAGAATTATGACAGTCTTTCAATTAATTTGATGAAGTTGTGGGAGAAGGTGAAGGATGATATAAAGTTTTGTTCATTTTATACCAACCTATTGACTTTCAACAAAGTTGCACAAACAAATTCTAGTAAGCAAATGTGAGATAATCTCACCACATTTTCAAAGGAGATAAGCAAGTTTACTTATAATTGCTTCTAGGAGAACTCAAAAGCATTCAAAAGAAGATGTCAAAATATACAGAGGGCTATGTTTCTTATATATTGGTTAATGTCAAGTAGAAATTTGGATTACGGGCGTGCCGCAATCGCACGGCACGGAATGAAACGATGTCCAGCGCGAGGCACGATCGTCCTACGATGCCCATGCCGGACCCCGACGCCGTAGTCATGACGGCACGAAACGCGCGTGCCGCGGCCGCCCGTGGGGCGCATCGTGACGCCCATTGCGACGGCGAATACGTCACGATGGCGGCACCTTATCTTTGCCACGCGTGTCATGTTATATATATATATATATATATATATATATATAATTCGTGAGAAACATGGTTAAATTCTATAATTAACGATAACTAATCCATCCAATTTTTAAAGGTTAAACACCAAATAAGTTTTAAAATTATTTGTTAATACTAATACTAGATTAACACTTTTTAATTTTTAACACAAATTATTAATTAGGAAAAAATCATTTAATCAAACTTTTTTTCAATAGTTTTTTTATAAATATCTACTTAATAAATAACTAGCATAAGTGAGATAAAATCCCAAAAACATGATCTTATCCCAATAACGTTATAATAGATGTTTTAATAATAGTTTATTTATTCAAATTAATTCGAGAAACTGGCCATATATACAACTAATTATCTATATTTGTGTTTTTTTTAACTAATGTATAGTTTTAAATTTGTGAGAAAGTTTATAAAAGAAAAATATGAAATCTTAATAATAATAATAATAATAATAATAATAATAATAATAATAATCAAAATTTGTGTTTTGATTGGCTGTACGTTTTGGGGTTTTGTTTGATTATATTGAATTATTTTTCTTAATTTTGGGGGTTTAATGTGGAAGAAGCTTGCTTTTCACTCCATATGAATTTTTCTTTTTTTTTGATTTTTTTAGATTTATCGTAGAATTTTTTACAAGTTTTCAGATTTTTTTTATAATTTTTAAGTTTTTTTTAAATTTTAATAATTTTTTAATAAATGGGCCGTGCTCGACCCGTGCCGGAGCCGGCCCGGCCTAGGCCGGGCTTCATGCCGGACCGGATCCAACTTAATTCTTGGTGTCGGCCCAAAATCCAGCTCTAGGTTGAAGAGGAATGATGAAGTGTCACAAGGTGAGGAGAAATATTTGCAAGCTAATGCTATAGACGAGGAAAAGTTAATAAGATCTTTAATTTCAAGACTTTGCTAAGAGAAGTAAATTAAAAATAAATCTTCTTAGATTAAAAAAAATACAAAATGATTTCAGAAAAATTGAGATGTCAATCAATAAACATTTAGTAAAAAAAAAGATCAAAATAATTATGATATCGACGTGAATTTTTACAAAGCATTAGTAGAACTATGGTGTCCGGAAACTAATACTTTCCATTTTTTGTACGGGGAAGTAGGAATTTCATTATGGGAAATCAATCAACTTGGAGGGCTTCCAATTATTGGTGATATGTATGATGAAGTTGTGCCTCACAATGATTTAATTTGCCGACGGAGTGGTTCTAAATCTTTTGTTTTGAGGAATCTTTTCGACAGTACCTATATATATATATATATATATATATATATATATATATATATATAGATAGCTATCTTCAAGGAAGACAAACTCAACGCTAAAAAGAGAGCATGTTTTGGAAGAAAGATGATTAACGAGATATTAAGATTTTTTCAATAAAAATGAATAAATCATATTTATTAAAAATAAACAAAAACTTGGTATGTTAAAAAATTTAAAATAAAGTAACGGAAATTAAAGAACTGTTTGGTTTCTATATTTCAAATCACTATATAAGTTAAATTACATGTAATTGAAATTATTGTATTTTAAATTAAAATAAAATTATTTGGTTTTCATAAATGGAAATAACGTATTTAATTTCTCATTATTTGTTTTAATGTAACTTGAGCGATACAATCACCATGTAAAATATGGTAAGGCTACCCTCATTATCCATATTTTTATATTTATATTTTTAATTAAATCAAAATATTTATTTTGTGAAAATGATATTAATTTAAAGAATATTTATATATAATATTAGTAACATTTTTAACACAAAATTTAAATATTTTATTGAAAATTAATAAAAAAATTTAACATTAAATAATTAATAATTAATAATTGTAATATTTCATAATATTAAGAAAAAAAAATTATATAAATATTTAATAATATTTATATAATATTAATAAAATGTTATTGGATGGAAATCATATTAATTAAGAAATTGTTTTATCAAATATTATTGAAATTTATTAACATTCAATTATATTAATATAATATTAATAAAATTTTATTTGATGGAAATCATATTAATTAATCAAGAGAATTGGCAATAAAAGGATTAGGAGGAGGTAATGTAAAATTGTATACAATGAATTGAAATACAGTAAAATGAAGGGTTTACGTAAAATGTTTTACAATATAAATTAAATCAGACACAAAATTTTCTAACTTACTTTAAAGTAAACCTAACATCCCAAAAACATGTTATATATTTAACTGGAATTAAAAATAGGCAACCAGAAAAGTATTCTAAGAAAAGTGGAGGATCAGCTAAGCTACCTTTTTTAATGAATCTAAGCTCAAAAACAGGATCAAAGCATCATCGAATCCCAACATGTCCCTTCACATCAAAACCATTAGGCATTGGACTCTGGACCCTTATGACCATGTGATGGTACTAACCTAAACCAAGAATTAGATCCATTCAAATACGAGATATTTTTTTTTTATTAGGATTTATTTGGATTGGTTTTTGAAAAAAAAATGATTTTTATAAGCTTAATAGAAAGACTGACGGAAAAAAAATGCTTCTATTATTTTTGTGTTTGGATACGTTAGTTCAAAAGTTATTTTATAATAATAATAATAAATAAAAATAAATAATTATAATAATAATATAGGGTGTTTTAATAATTGATACTTTTCAAAATAGTTTTAAAAATGTTTGAGAGGGGTACGTATTTTGGTAACTGACACTTTCTAAAACAGCTTCTATAAAACAATTTTTTTCAAAAGCTACAAATTACTATCAGCTTTTTTTTTTATAATTTCTGTTTTCCTGAAAAAGTTTATCCAAACAGATTTTTTTGTCCTAGAAGCGCTTAACTTACTCTAGAAATGCTTTTGAAGAAAAAAAACATCCAAATAAGGCCTTAATCTACCTCAATGCTCGAAGTGTTGGAAAATGCTTGATAAAGATGGTGCTATGAATATGGTGACTGGGCCATGCAAGGTTGCACTGTTTTTAAGAATAATTTCACTTCCTCTGAGTGTATCACTCGGTGCAACACGATCATGGTGGCGATGTTCTAGGGATACAACAGTTTAAATTATACGATTAGATGCGCACCGAATTAAGGGCGATGAAGTCTTTCTTTGATTTGTTAAAATGAGAGAACAAAAGGAAGGAGATAAATACAAAAGGGAGCAGGAGAAGAGAAGAATAGGATTTTTTTTTATTCTCTCAAATAAAATAGTGAGGGTTTATTTATAGAATGGAATCAAAGGGAAACAATGGTTTGTAAATGGATGCGTAGTTTAATAATAACTGTAGGTTGGTGAGAGAAAAGAAGTGACTGTTGGGAATTGTCATTTTCATATTTGAATAGTTTTGAAACCTATATGAAACTATGAAAGGCCAAAACCACATGGGCCTCTTACACGAAGTTCAAAGCATGCAATCCACCCTACAGTGTTCAATTCTTTTTATTTTTTTTATAATAAATGTATAAACTACATTATTTATTGATTAAGATATGGAAGTTCATTACAAATAATCTCGACTAAGATTTGAAAATAAATGAACATATAATTGAGACAGTGCCTTATCTTGGTCAAGTTTTTGATGCTACAGGTTCAATTCTCATTAACTTAATTTGCTAGAAGACTAGGTTCTCACACTTTCCTACAATCCATGGAGTCATTGAAAGCAAGCCTTATGAACAAGAAATGGTTGATTTCCAACTTTGGTAATTAAGCTTGATCAGCGGCTTCATGCTACTCTTATTGGGCCTTAATGAAGGCCAGAGATCAGATATTATCTTCCTTCAGTCTAGGTTCACTATTGAGCAATCCAACAATAGCTTCTCATTTGTTTCAAGAAGCAATGTTAATCCGGTATATATCAAACATGGCCATGTCTCCAAAATCCAGTGGAGGAGAATTCTCAGTCCATAACGTAGAGTTATCTCTACAGAATCCTTGTAGTAATAGTAGTAATCCTCCCGTACATGCAGCACTACCTTATTCTGCATTGGGTGGTGATCAAGAAGGTGGAGGTGAAAAACCATGGTTAGATATCCTCTCTACCATTTACGTCAATGTCCATTTCTCTGTGATCAAGTATGATTTGCCAGAAGAAAGGTAGGCCGGACTCCGGTTATGAGCATTGGAGATGGAAACCAAGTGGCTGTGAGATTTCCAGGTGTGTTACTACTAGCTTCTTTCTCTCAAAAATAATTGTTGGATCTTAGATGTTGTCTAAGAATGCTGGCATTAATTAAGGTTCACTGGGAGTGACATGCTGGAAAGGCTGAGAGCGAAAAGCTGGTGTTCGTCGGCGACTCACTGAACTGAAACCAGTGGGAGTCACTCTCTTAAGCTTTCTCTAGCTACTCTTATGTTTCACCATCTCGGTCTCTCGTTGATGCTAATGATTCAGAGTACAAGATCTTTAAAGCTTCGGTATATCTATATGATCTATAAATACATTATATGGTTTTCTAATTATGAATTCATTCCATATAAAGAAATTAAGAGCCTTACTTCTAACTTGTTAGGACTATGGCTGCTCGGTAGAATCGTCCATTTTTGGTTAAGCTAGTGGAGATGGAAGGTGGGAAGTGTTGGGAAATGAAGTGGGCTGGGCCTCCATATATAATCCTAAACCAATTTCTCTCACTCATCTCTCATTTCCAATCCAGTGATCTTATTAACTTTTACAAACACATTGAATCTTGACCCTTGGGTAGAATTATTACCATTGGACTAAGATGCTTATAAAACCCCAATGTTTCCACTCAGTCCTAAATATATGAAAACATAACAATCATCTTAACAACCATCGTCACAACCATCTCCAACCATCTTATTCACTAAGCTGCGCCTTCTTCTTCACATCATTTCTAGTTTCAGTTCTTGGTGATACCTGAGCTGCTCCTCTTAGAACATGCTACAGGAGGAGCTCGCCAACATCGTGGGTTATATGTACCCTACTAGCTGGAGTGCTTGATTCCTTGCATGAAAGAGAGAAAATCGACTTTTAGAGCAGTGTTTTGTATACCCTACTCAGGCTTAAAAATTTTGAACCTTGAATGCTCTCATTTTGTTTTAGTTGTGTTGATTTATTGTTGCATGCGCTGATTTGGGATTAAGCATCAGAGTTAATTAGTTTTGCTAACAATCTAAAAGCCGATTTAAAGCTATATATGTTAACTGTTGTAACTGAAAAACCCTTAACCTTGTTGTTAATTACCCAATCCTAATTACGGTAGTTCACTTTTTAAACTGCAATCTAATTGATAATCACTGTTTTAAATACTCAATCCTGATTTCTAACTGCATTATGACTACAATCTAGTTTGGTTAATTGTTGCATCAGTGCATCACACTTGAGATTCCTATTTCTCAACATTCAAATCCATTAACTTAGCTAAATTACACTTGCATCACACTTGATCTAAACAGTCCTGAAGCTTCATTGCTAGACCTTGAAGCTTTTGTACTGTATCAACTCTTCAACTAATAATATACATCAATTGCTTAAGCAGACTTGTGCACTTAATTGCTTGAGGCCCACTGCCTCACAAAACACTCACACCTGGACCTTGTTGCTGATTTTCTTAAATTAATCTTGATTTGGTTGTTTACCTCACTATCCACTAGAATTCCAACACTATTGTTAGTTGACACTTGAATCAACATCCATTTCTTAGTTGAATCATCATTATAGATCCTATAATTTGTGAGTTCTAAATCCCCAGGTGATATAATATCCATTGAAGTAGCTTATTATATTCGTTTATCTCATTAGATTCCACTCTAAGACTTGGTGCCCTGCAATCCTTAATTTGTTGTATTCCTGAGTTTGCATCATCAATCATCAGTACTTTTATGTTGATTTTAATTGATTCTAATTTGTTGTATTCCTTACATCAAATTAATCCTTAATTTCTAAACTGTTGTATTCCTGATTTGTAGTATTATTACATTGCTACAATCTCTGATTAGTTACAAGTTTTCAATCTATCTTGTAATTTTACTACTAATTACAATTTTCAGTTGTTGTTAGTTTACTCTATTTCACTACCTGATCATCACTTTACAAACAAACTAGATTCATACTTAGATGACACCATGTCTTTCAACCAACTCAACATGTCATGTAAGCCTTAAGAGTTTAACCGGAAGACTTTAGTTAAGAGGTGGCAAGCCTAAGTTGAATTCTAGATAACCACCCAAGGTTTAGACACGGCTCTTAGAAGCGGTGATTATCCTCTCATACTTCTGCTGTAATGTACTAGACTCTTGTTCCTTCATGAAGGTTATCGTTCCTCCTTCTCTCCTAATGTCTATGCTTTCAAGAGAGTTCCAAAGGTGTTTCCTTATCAAGGCAATTTTCTTGGGAAGTTTTGCATCCATTTGTGGGATAAGAGGAAGCGATCCAGTCGTACTAGTGTGGGAATTACTCTCCTATTCTACCAGGCATACTTTCTTCCTTGTAGGAGTACTTTCCTACTTGTAAGGGGGATCCCATTTCTATAGATCCTCTGTCAGGTCATTGAAGTCCTTCGTGTTGTGTGTTCTGTGTTAGTCTCCATTAGAACCTTCCCTTGCTCTTGTCGTATTGAAATCCCCGCCTATCATCCGCATGTAGCATCCTTATCAGCCGTGGTTCTTCCCATAATAGGCTCTTAAGGGCTCTTTCACATGGTTCGTAGATTTGGGTACACATCCATCTTTGGAGGGTAGTTAGATCCTCAAAATTAGTGGTTATATTGAATCTATCAACAAAACTAGCAATTAGTGTAAACTGCTTATCATTCCACCCAATGCAACAACCACCTCTTGTAGTGTCTGCGGGAAGGACCAGCCTCCCTTCATACATGTTGGGTTGGGTAAGCCCTATTTAGGTTAGACTCAACATCCTTAGTGTGGGCCTCCACCACATTGAGAGAGTTATGTGGTTAGGTTGAACCACAAGTTGGAGGACTCTTTCAACAAGTGGGATATATTGAGAATTGGTGGTGGCTAGGGTTTGATAACAAGAAAGCAAGCAAGAGAGAGAGAAAGACATTCATACAAGAAGAAGAGAGGAGAAGAAGAAGGAGAAGCTAGGGCTTGCAAGAAGATTGGCAAATTGGTGCCGGACTTCATTCAAGATTGGGTGAAGAGTTCCTTGTGAGGGTCTCTCCGAAGTTGTAGGGTTTGATCTCTATTTACCCTCTTCTCATTGTTGTTATCGTCATCCATGTATTGATGGCATGTGTAGCTTGAGAAAGCTTGTTTCTCTTGTATGTGTTGATGTCCCTTGCCTTGTATTCCTCTAGTTAGCTAGAGAAGACCAACTCAATATAGTTGAAAGGGTTTAAGAGGCTCTAAGGAGTCCCGTGGTTTTTCCCCTCGATTGGAAGGGGTTTCCACGCTAAAATTGTGTGTGTGTTTTGATTATCATCTTGTTAGTTTGATTGTCTACCTATTTTGTACACAAGAGAAAGGGGAGAAAAGATCCAGGGAACAAGTGCAGAAAACAGAGAAGTAGACAAGCCAGTCTACATTTCAGACAAGCCTGTTTGCAAGCAAACAGAGAAGCAAACGCGCCTGCCCAGATCCAGACGGGCCCGCCTACCTGAAGTCTGCAGAAGCGTTCAGGAATACAAAGAAGCAAACAGGCCCGCCCAGTTTCAAACAGGCCCGTTCACCTCTCTGTTAGAAGCCACCTGCAGTGTGTGATTTTCAGGTTTGATTAATTGACAGTCTTTACCCCCACAATACATGCTACCCTGATAGTTCTCCAGAGTCTATTATCAATTGAGTCCAATTTTGTCTCTTAAGACTGAAGATGTCTGGTCTTTGTTGACCAATATAGTATGTTACGAGAAACCTCTTCTTTCTCCTCCCGAGACCCCGGCCGCACATTCCATAAGATTATCTTGATTATAAGACATTAGGTATCCCTGAAACTTATGGTCCACAGGGACAACCTAGTTGCTATCCTTCCCCGTTTTTGACCTTACCGCCTTCATTATTCTCATATGTGCTAAGTAAGTATTAATGTCGTCAACTTTACCGAGCTCCACTCCTGCCATCAAGGAAATCGATATGATATCCCTATCAGGCAAGACAGTTAAAGTAAGAGGCGCATTAATATAGGTAGAGATAGTATCTTCCGAGTCGATGTAATTTAGTCTACGCTTCTTCCCTTTAGAGTTTGTTGCCGGAGTCTTCTCTATGGCTTGTGTTGGTTTGATCCTCCTTATCTTTCCTCTGGGTCAGGGTGGATCTCCTCCTTTGCCTCAGGGTTTGTCTTCTTGTCTTGTTTGCCTCCCTGTGACTTTTTTTCTCCTTTTTTAGCACGGATCAACTCCAGCCTGCTTGTTCACTGTCTGACTCTATATTTTATCTTATATGAGTTCTCAGCCCCCATTCATGTACCTAAGTGAGACTTTGCTCAGATCCAAGATACTTGGTTGATATCAAATCCATTAGATATTGTCCTTGGGAGGATTTGGGGATAGGATGGTCATTTGAGGGGCTTGGTAAGCTTGGGTCCTCTTGTGAAGAGCTATTGCAAATCCCCACAACTAGCCCATTATTGCAGGCCCCCAAACTTAGCCCACTATAATTGGCGTTTAATAGGTCATCCCTCTAATGGGCAGGATTTTCTGGACCATTAGTTGGGTTCTTATTGGGCCCATTCGGGCCTGAACCATCTCCCCAAGCCCGTGAGTATTGCAGCCCATTTGCCCCTCTTCGAGATCAATTCTCTTCCTTTTCTCAGATCCTGTAGCACTACTTTGCCCTCGCCATGTGCCTCATTCACCAAGCTATCTGAAGCGTTTGCATGGTGCGCACTGCACCAACTTCCCATGGGTCGCGAGCTTTCGCTGCATGAAATTCGCACGCACCATGCTCCCTCCTTGCATATGGTTTGCGCAAACCACCTTCTATTATGTGCCTCTGGGTGGGAATAGCCTCCTTCCCCAACGCGCCTGAGCTGGGAGTCCCCCTAATCGAAACGTATCCCTTCCCCACTTCATTCCCCTCAAGTATGACTTCTAACCTGCTGCGCAAGCGTGGTGCCTCTGGTAGAGAGTCCGGAGCCATTATATGGCGGTCCAACGCCAACATCGTCTGGTCCCGGTTCTGTCTTGTTGCAGGACCAGGCCAATGTCTTTGAGGATGGTGGTAACCTGGTGACCCCCATAGCCACACTCTTGCCTTCCATCCTCTCGAAAAACTCCCTTTCTCTTCTCTTGTCAGGTAAAATGTTTCACTATTCCACCATCATCCCTCCCAGAGCTCTTCTTCTCCTCTTGTCGTTGTTTACTCCATAACAGAGGCTTTTTCCCTTCTCTAAGTCGATATCTATCCGGTGTTGTCGTTGTTGCTTGCCGTTGTTGTTGTTGCGCTGCGGATGAACCACTCTGTTATTCCCGAGGGATGAACAGTTCCAGCGGTTCGGATCTTTGAGGAAAGGATATAGTTCTGTTTAGAGAAAGAGCAGTTCGGCTTCAATTCCCGAGGGGCTAAAACCGAGGTGCTGAACGAGTAGCTCGGCCACACTTGCCGAGGTAGTGATCAAGAGCTCCTCGGACAGATAAAACCGAGGAGAGTAACTTGGCTGAAAAACAGAATGTAAAGCACACAGCAATATACGTGGAAACCCTACCAAACGAGGGGAAAACCACGGGGCACCAGGCAGACAAATAATCCACTAAAACTATCAAGCAAGGTACAACAATGACTCTCTTGAGTTGATGCCCAAACTCAAGATTACAACTAAGGACAGGAAGTAGAAACTTAGATCAACAAATGAACAAACTTAAGCAAACAAATACTCTAACCGCAGTTGAGTATCACTGTCCTTTGTCTCCAAACAGGTGGAAGTCTCAGCAGATGTTTCCTCCTTCTTCTTCCTCCTTCTTCCCTTGCTTGATCTCTCTCACAGTGTGCTTTTTGTTCTCTCTTGGATATTCTCTAGTTTTTCATTCTCTCAATCACCAGGAAATATTCATCTCTTTTATACTTCCATGGTGAGAATCCCAAAGCACCTTTTTGCTCGCGGACTTTGTGACACACTGGCCACAGTTAAACTCATTTTATTGTCTGCCATACCCTGCGGGTTCCAAAGCACCTTTTGCTCTGACACCGCCGTTCCACTATAGGGATTGGTGCCACGTGTACTTCCTGGAGAGACCAAGAGTTCACTCTCGAACCCTTTTCCGAGCTCCTAGCTCTTCGGTAATATAAGCTTGATTTGCCGAGCTCCTCTCCTTGTACACCAGACCGAAGCATACATCTGATAAGTATTTCCCGAACTAATGCTTTGGTCCACTGGGCTAAATGCCGAGCTACTAGCGCCTCGGCAACTAGCTCTCCTTCCCGAGCTGATGCTCAGGCTTGGACTGCAACTCTACGGCTGCTTTATCTCTTCTGCAGCTAGTTGGTCTTAGACACTCAAACCCAACAGTCGTGTTCCTATGCTATAGTAGATGGTACATAGCATCTCTCAGCCTCACCGAATTCACACCACCGCTCGAACATCATCAGCAAAACATCCTCCTCTCCGGTCAATGTAAATGATATTCCCCACAGGCTTGAGCACCCTTGCAGCGGTGCTTTTGTTCCAGCATAACAGCAGGAGATGTTGGACCTCCAACCATCATACTTTACCCTCCACTCTGGTTAGTGCCCAGAGGCCAGGTGTCCAAGGTTAGAAGGACAAGCTTTAGCAAGTGCAGTTCGCCAACTACCTCTATTTCTTGGGCATCTTCTGTCGTTCTACAAGCAATGTTGTATCCTTTACCACGGAACTCCTACGTCGTCCAGCACCAGTCATCATCCAGTATCATACACATAGCCATCGAGATCCTCTTCGCATCTACCATGCCTTGGCAGACCGCCATTACTATCACCACAACAAACTCCTTCATCTCTTCTTTATCCCTCATCATCTTGTTGTCTAGCATGTTTCTGTAACGCCCCCAAATCCGGGAGCTCCAGATTGGGTGCGTTTATAGTTTCGGCGTCGTTACACTTGCTGAAAGTTTGTGTTCTTTTGTGATCTTCCCCTTTAGTCTATCTATCTCCCTTTACTTGCTATGTTCTTCCCTTCGCACATTCCAACGTGTGTTCTTTATCGGCAAAGTCGAGCCAGTCCCTTTTTTCCCTTGTGGACAATCAGTTCCGGTTTAGTGATCCCTCTAGCACTCCCAGGCGCAGTGGTCGAATCCTTTGGACCTCCAGTATGTGATCGCATGTCTATAGTCGTCCACCCAGTGTTATGGTCATAGGCATTAGCCCAATACCTATACAGGTGACGAGTGGTGGGGAGCGGCATTTCGGTAGTTGTTGCTGCACTGGGTAGCTGACTGTTAGGGATGTTCGTCACCTTCACTTGAAGTGGACCTCCGTCCACAATTACTCGTTGGAGCTGTATATGTGTGACTCCCTTGGTGCCCGGAGTCCCTCCCCAATGAAGCTTCCCCGATCCTGATCGGTGACCATTTCGACATAACTCTTGCCTTCATTCTGTGCACTACTGGTAACTTTAGAGTTCTTCTGAGGGTCACAGGCTGTGGCCTTGTCGTCGACACGTTGCCCTGGAGAAGGCATTCGTTTCCACACCAAAACCATGTTGAGTTTGCTACTCCACCGTCGTGCGCCACCGTGCCCTGGAGGTTGCTTCGTCGAACTCCACGGTTTGTATCTTTTGTCCTTGGTATTCCTAGGAATTGGTCAAGATTCGACCCACATGAACTTTTTTGTTTACATGTGCATTATACTGTTCTAGTTCAACAAGTTTGCATGCATGATGGCTGTTTGTGTCTTAAAAAAAATGTATATATAAAAATATATAGACATTGAAAATAATAGATGCCAATGTTTGAAAGGAGCCAATAATGAAATGTTATGATGAAATATTTTGAAATATGTTGAAATTAAAATATTTTAATTTCAAATAAAAACAATATGTATCCGGTCATATCCCGAGGCAAACTAAGGACACAGACTCCTAGACAATCTAAAGAAATGCAAATCCTAGGATAATCCACGGGCACAGATCCCGAGGCAAATTCAAGCCAATTCAATGGAACAAATCACGAGGCAAATATGGGAAAATATAAATATAATTTCCCCAAAAATAAATAAATAAATAAATAAATAAATAAATCCATCAATCAAATCAAAATCAAATCCAATTAGAATTTGGATTTAAAAAAAAATCAAAATCAATTATGATCTTATTGATATATTTCAAAAAAAAAATCAAATCAAATTTCAATATTCTTGGAAGGATAAGAAAAGGAAAGAAAAAAAAAGTGATTGATTTTTGAATATTCTTGGAAGAATAAGAAAAGGAAAGGAAAAAAAATCAAAAATTGATTGATTTTGAATATTCTTGGAAAAATAAAAAAAGAAAGGGAAAATTAAAGGGAGATTGTTTATATAAAGATGAAATTAGAGAAAATCAAAGGGGGGAGAGAAGAAGGATGGCGGCCAAAGAGAAGGAGATGAACCCACTCCAGTGTTCTACTTTATAAAAAATGAATGAGAAAAAAAAAGTGAGAGGAAAAAATGAGAGAGGTGTTCTCGGTTGGAAGCGGACACAAGTTTGTCTTTAATAGCCATGCCGAAGGTGACAAGCTTGGGTCCATCCAGAATGTAACACCGTAGAGGGAGAGCAGAAGGAAACATGGCAGCCAAGAAGAAAAAGAGTTAGTTTTCTCATGAGACTCTTGAGTGAGAATGAGGACGGAGCGAAAGAAAGAGCCCAGTCCACGGTGAAAGAAAGAAGAAGGAAGTTGTTGCCTTGGATTCCAATCACTTCCATACCAAAGACTGGCCCGCTACCTGCCGCCCGGACAGATCTCGCCGCCGTCCACCATGCTGTCGCCATATTATATACTATACATATATATTACAGAGAAGCTCGGTTGCCTTGCCACCACCGTGCTCTTTTGCTGCCGACGTCGCAGTTCCAACCAAGTCGCCACCTATTTATGTTGATGAACCGCAAGCCCTCTGCCAGATCGCAGCCTGCCGCCACTGGAGAAGGAAGCAGAGAACTGGAAACCTGAAGCCTATGAAGCTCCTCCACCGCCGCTGCCCAGATCCTGATCTAAACTCGGGTGGAAAGCTGCAGGAATTATGGAAAGAAGGAGTGCAGTTTTCATGAAGAATAGGAGGAGGAAAAGAGAAGAAGAAGAAGAGGGTTGTTCTTATGCATTGTGAGAACGTAGCTTTATGCCCTTCTTGTTGCTGCTGCATATCGGCTTCAAATATTCAATATTTAACATCAGTAGCATATAAGCAGCACTTAGTAAATGAAAGGAGATGCAAGTATGTAAACCAAAGAATAAAAGGAGGAGCCGTTGCAAGAATTGTGAGAAGGAAAAGGAGTTGCACTGTCTATGGAAACTGAATACTAAGGATGGGATTTTTTTTAGAAGTTATATTGATATGATATTGTGAGAAAGTGTATTGAATTGTTAGAAATGATGTTAAATTTTATTCTTGAAAGTCCCCAATAAACATGGTGTAAATTTTTTCTAACAAAGAACACGCATACAACCTGCTCGATGAAATCCTTGAAAGGTCTTCAAAGCTTGAGACCCTTGTCTCTATACATCAAGGAGTATACCAAGAGCTTTAGCAACAAAACCATGGTTGAAGTTCATTCAAAATGCTTGTAAAGAGGTTGCTTTGCTCATAATGGTACTTATGGGATCCTTTATGATAGTGAGCCTTGACTTCTCAGGAAAGACATTTTACTTTTGCTTTGAAATTGTCCTGCAGATTGGGATATTATTTGGATAATTTTCATTAGATATTTGGCTCCAAAGAAATAAGTTAAGAAGATGAGAAGGAGAAGTAGCTAGTGGATTTGGTGATAAATCTCTATTCCAAAGCCCACCAATTTTTAGTGATGTATGATGAAATGCCTCAAAGAAAGCAATGTCTTTTCCCAATGATTTTTTTTGGAACTCTTTGAAATAGCTTTCTCAGAATGATGAATATTTTCTCGTACAAACAAATGTCTTGGAATACAAGGTGTAGCTCATACAGAATTCCAAAATCATTTCCAAATCAATTTCCCCAACACCTCTACATGCAATATTGAGATCACTAGTGAAAGAAAGTGGCTCCACGTAAAATATATATATATATATTAAAAAATAAAAAGTCAAAGAAGCACTTATGGCTCAATTCTAGGCAACTCATTAAAGGAGATAATGATATTATGAGTCAAAGAGCTTAAAGACAACAGTGATGCAATCATTTCTCATGCTTGCAGAGGGCCCTTGATGAGAAGAAATAGAAGACTTCAAGAGAAGACTTCAAAAGATTTGGGTACTCTTCAAATGCAAGCTCTAAAAGCTAAACTGAATGGATGAGTTCTAGTTGTCATTGTCTATGATTGTAAGTTTTGTGTGAAATGTACTTTAGATATTGATAAAATGGAGAATCTTTAGGGGGGTGTTTGGTTTGTTTTTCATTTTCCGTTTTCTGAAAAGGTGGAAAACGTAAAAAATGGAAAACGTAAAAACTGAAAAATGGAAAAGCTGTTTGGTTGGAAACTGTTTTCAGAAATAGAAAATGGAAAAGTTGTTTGGTTTGTTATAAAACTGTATAGTATGTTTTCTGGTTATTTTTTGAAATATATATACACAGTTTTATTTACTATTGTAAAATAATATAATAAATGTAAAATAGAACTATAACCCAACATAATAATTGTAATAAACAACTAATTAACATACAAATGAGAGTTCAAATATTTCCACAAAACAAATAAAAGAACTAATAAGAGTTCAAACTTTTCCATAATCCAAATAACAAACCAAAGTTCAAACATACAATAAAACCAAAGTTCAAATAGACAATAAACAAAGTTCAAACACCATAAATAAAACCAAAGTTCAAACAGACAAATACATATTAAGTCTAGACCAACAATGCCATCCTACGGTAGATTTTTCAACCATGTTAGTCTCCTTTCAGCTGGTACTCTGATGAATATGTTCCTTGTTATAGGGTCTCGCATGGATTGCGAAAACTTGGAATACATGTCATCTGTAAGACCTTCCATACCATTCAAGATTTCCATACACACATCAACAGAGAATGGATCATCTTGTTTTTCACTCCCTTCAGCCATCTTTGCCAATATGCCTTCAAAGTACTTCTTACGCAACAAGCTCTCCTCACATCTTGATTCATTACTTGAAATCCATTGATCAACCAACAAGTCCATTCTATCCATCTTACGCGGTTTGGATCAACGCTCAAATGGTGATTTTCCTCTGCGCCCATCACTGCTATCACCAACTTCAAAAGGACCATTAAAATGATCACCATCACCATCAGTTTCATTGGGAATACCTTGAGCTTGAGAATAACCATGCAAAAAATCTTCTTCCAACTGCCTATCTTCATCAGAATCTGGAGGCGCCTGTGTGGAGGAATGCCCCATCATACCGGAAGCTAGTGTCCCATCAAACATCTCAACTAGAACACTATAATGCTCACAACCTTCCTTCCGGATAATCTTATACTCTTTCTTGTTTTTCTGCGAGTAAAAATCTTGAGAGATCACCGAACTATGGCCATATTTCACTTTGGATACCAAACTTCAATTTGTATCTTTTTGGTCATCCTACTTCTATTTGATTTCAGCGGGAAAGTACCCGAGGGAAACCGACGATAATTATCTGACGTTGCCGAAGGATTAGCCACGTGGAGGGTATTGAAATCCTAATTTACAAAAATCCTAACTAATTAAACAACATTTGAACCTTGATTTCGAATTTTATTCGTTTTGACCTTATTGAAATCACGGTTCAAATGTTGTTTTTTATCCAAATTTTGTTCAATTAGCTAGGATTTCTGTAAATTAGGATTTCAATATCCTCCACGTGTGACCGCTAGTGATAATTATCTCCGATTTCTCTCGGGTACCCTCCCGCTGAAATCAAATAGAAGTAGGGTCACCAAAAAGATACAAATTGAAGTTTGGTATCCAAAGTGAAATATGACCATAGTTCAGTGACCTCTCAAGATTTTTACCCGTTTTTCTGCATAAGCATGAATGATAATTATAAGAACAACAAGCACTATTAATGAAAACATTGAATTAATACAAATCATATAAGCAAGTTAAATCATACCGCATAGAACTCTTCCCAAACATTTTCAGGAGCATTAGCATTGTTTGTTTCAGGGTTCCAAGTAACCCTCTGAGCAGGAGCAAGCAAAGCAAAGAAAAAGCCGATACTTAAGTCTCAACCGATTCCACTTTGCCTTTAACCGATCCACTCCATAGTCCTCATTGGTCGCAAGGAAGACTTCTCTATTGATCGCCTCCCAAGTCTCTTTCTTGAATGTAGTTCCTTGAAGCTTATTTTGTTTAACCTTCTTGTAGCATATATCAACGAACTTCTTCGTGTTCTCTTTCGACCAGTTAATTGACTCTCTATGTTCATTCCTATGTCCCCCCATATGGTCTTGACCCATCAACAAGTTCAAAGATGAGTATGACTCAAACATAAAATAAAACAAAATAGGATGATCATGATCATTATTTTCATTAAAGAGAACTCCATGATCAAGAAAATGACAAGTGGAAATAAAAAATTGCACTAAATTAAGATAACTTTCATTGATAAAATAATCCCATCTCACAAAGGCACAAATCACTTGAGAAATTCAATTAGAAATCAAGAGAAGCAAGGGATTAGAAGCCATTCCTCTGGCTCTATCCATGACATTGAGCTCGAGATCCAGGAATTAAAAGGAGAAATAACAAACATTCCGGTAAGAAAACATCATCAAATGCACCGTAGAATCAGTAAGAGAAATAAAAAATGGGAAGGAATAGGATCAAAAGCTCATCAATCAAAAGAGCCAAGAATGACAACTCAACTACATGATGAGCACTACCTCGCTTTTGAAAGAGGCAATCTGCTCGTAGAGGGATGGCATGGGGGATCGGAGGAGGAAGACTAATGCGAGCGCCTGGAGCGGAGAAGGAGATCGGAGAGGAAGAGCGGAGAGGGAAGAAGGATGTGGAAGATGAGGAGGAGGTGCTGGTGGTCACCAAGGATTTAAGAGCGATCACGTTTTAGCGAGAAGAGAGCACGGCCTTGCGGAAAAAAGTGAAAAAAGAAAAGTTTGGTTTATTTACGATATTCGCCACCGCGTTTTCCAGCGTTTTCCATATCTGGAAAACGATATTTTTTCGTTTTCTGATTTTTGTTTTCCAGCCCTTTCTGTTTTTCGCGTTTTGGCGAAAACATCCCCAACCAAACGCGTTTTCGCGTTTTCTGTAGGGTTTTGTAGAAAAATCAAGAGCATGTATCATATACATGGCACAGCGGAAAAATTAAAATTTTCTAAACCCTAGCCCAAACGGATCTCCCTACGTTTATCAAAACACAAGCAAGTAAAGTTGAAGGGCATGTACCTTTTGAGATCTGTACTGAATTCCTTTTCTAAGTCTGAGAAGACGTTGCGTCAACCACAACAATCCGTAGACGGAGTGCCTCTAACGGTGATCCACGCGAAGATCCGCAGAAGCAACCTCAAAGGCGACGGGGTGATCTTCCACGCAAAGTGCTAGCTATGGTGGAAGGTCTTGAGAGGATTTGGGAGAAAAGAGAGAAGACAATTGATCTCTATCAATTACTAAGAAGTTATGTTGTTATATATCTTTATGGCCTAGAGTATCACATATTTATAGGCCTCCCTAATCAGATTAGGGTTTGTTTCGGATTGGGACTTTGATTGAAGCCCAAATCAAATTTGGCTAACAATCTAATCAAATTTGACATATAATCAAATTCGACTCCCAAGCAAATTTGACTTATGATCAAATTCGACATATAATCAAATTTGTCTTATAATCAAATTCGACTTACAATCAAATTTGACTTATAATAAAATTCGACTTACAATCTTTCTCGTCCCTTTAATTCTCTCGTTTGAGGATCTATTCCTAAAAACCCGTTTTATACCTCATTGATATCTTCTATGCGTGTGACCCATTAGGTTCCTAAGTTATGTTGGCCATTCATAATCAACCATTTGATTACAAATAGATCAAGTGAGTGGTATCTAAGAATACATACGTCATGACCCCAATTGGTAGGAAAGTCGGGTGAATTCCGACTTGGAACCTTTCAAATGACCCAATGTTAGTGTGCAATTTGTCCTTTACCATCTTATACCAACTTGGTTTGGAGTATGGCCTATGCGGTCAACTCCCACTAGCTCACTATGTCACACCTAGCCCAAATATTAGTTCCTCGTCCTATGGGATCTATTACTCAAAAACTTATGTCATCGAAGACCATCTTCATGACAAGTTACTCGCCAGAGATTTACGAGTAATGACGGACAAGTGGCCATGGGTATACTCTCCTTCTATTAGGAGTGGTAAATCCTCTATTGGCTACCCAAATACCTTCCAATACTTCAAAGTCAGCACTCCAATCACTACCCTATAAGTAACCCACAAGGGAAATGTAGGAATGGCGTCAAAGCACGTGTGAGGATCCATATCCAAGATAACTTGTGTACCTCAAGTCTAAGGATATTTACACCATTCTTTATGATAGGATCTTATTTGACATTTTAATAGGATAACCATGTGAAGACTCATGGTAGGTCATCCAATGAACTTGCTACCCTTAGCAAGCATCCACATGTTCACTCAAAACATCTTCTATGCTTACGACTTGTGAGAGCAAGCGCTTGATCGGATCAAGGAGCATAACATGTACTAGTCTTGATGGATCAATGATGTCCCGTCTCATTGATCCTTTGACTAGGGATATTTAGATACATATATAATTACACATGATAGGAATCCCATATTATGATCGCTATCATAATTTCCTTCATGCTATGTGTTGTATCATGGACTTCATTAATTAGATTTAAGATCTCATATCATATTCATAGTAATGAACATCTAAATAATGAAGAAGTCTTTTATTAAATAAATTTGTACATAAAGTGCCAAAGGTGATTGTCTTTAGAGCACTTCTCCAACATTTTCTTCGTTTTTGCAGAAAATGAAAAATGACGAAAACACGGAAAACGCTGGAAACCGGCCCAACCAAACTCCCCCTTACTTATTCTTCAATCACTGGAGCCATCTATACCCACACATTTAATGCCTCATTTTGTTATTTCTCAAATGCTTGACCTGAACTATGTGGAAGAGAATGCTGGAGATCCAGATGGATATTTCTAACAAAAATATCATGTAACTTGTAATTGAAGGATCCAAAGCAGTGGTCCAGTACATCCTTGAAGTTCTCTTTGGAGAATACAATGAGTCCACGTGACAAGTAGGAGAAAAGTGAAAGCCCATATTTATGAAATGCAAAATGCCACCAAGATGTACATGATGTCAAGAGCATGTCAAAATGGAGAGTTATGAAAATTTGCTATTGCTATGGTTGCTATCAAGTTATTTATGTGGTGGGATATGAAATTTCCCTTTTTTTTAAAAAAAAAAAGTGTATCAAGATTCGGAGTTGCCAAGGTACTCATTCAAAGATGAAAAGAATGATCTCATGCTCATGGGATAAAAGACAATCATAGTTACTCCCATGGGCATTAACAATGCTAGCTTATGGACATGATATAAGCAATCATGGTCATCCACCAAGTACAACCATAATTATTTCCACGCAAAATAAATAAATGAATATATAATATCTTTATAATTACAGAAAATAACACCTCCCAAATGTATCCATATTTATATACATCAAGGCATGTAATAAGAAAGGTGCCCTCTCTTTGATCATGGTGACCGGAAACCCTCTTTCACCAACAAGATAAATCCGGTGATGATGGATCTTGGCGACAGTGGAATACTCATCTTGAGATGGCCGATAAAATCCAAGTCTCAAAGCAACACAAATCTTGAAGCAGTACGAGTCTCGAGGTGAGAGTGGAACACTCATCTTAAGGCAGCTGATAAAACACAAATCCTAAAGTGGCGAATCTCAATGTGCTAATGGAATACGTATTTCGAAGCAGTTGTGCTAATGAAGTGATCCGACTCTCGAGGTTGTGATGAAATATTCATCTCAGAGCGGTCGATATAAAAAAAAATTAAAAAAAAAACATTAATACCATGGTGGTGGCATAAATCTTAAGACAGCTGCAAAAATCGGTATCTTGAGGCAACCAAAACAGCACAAATCCTAAAGTGGAGAGGCACATGTCCCCAGGCGAAAGGCAGCATCACATATATAAATAAATATGTCTATACATATATATATATAAATGCATATGTAATGAGAAATTATGACTTTCAAATAAATGAGTTATGTTTATTCGTTGCCTTTACTTGTACTTATGCCCTTAATCGGAGGTTTCCAAGACCTTGTCTGGGGTAATTAATAATAGAGGCTTGCCTCTATTAGGAATGGAAGAACCCATAAACTAAACAAATATGATATTTGTGATTCGTTGTGTTCGCCTGGTGTCTCTTCACAGACACGATGCCGGGCGGGTATTTTTTCGATCCCACAATGGCTTGGTGGTACTAAAGCCGGAGTTGGTGGGGGAGCTAGGTATGGAGGTAGTGGTGGGCTAGGTGGTGGTGTTGGACTTGGTGGAGGAGGAGATGGTGGCCTTGGTGGTGGAGCTGGTTGAGGGCTTAATATTGACTTTTTTTGTGTTCTTCAAATTTCAAAGGATAAAAATGAAAAAATCCCCATGAGCCAACTCCCTTTCATTTCACAAAGATAAACCATTAGTAAATAAACAAAGAGATTGTTAGAGTTGAAGATGAACTGCTATGAAGAAGAAGATTGACTGAGGTGTGCAAGCGCACTATCCTTAAGAAGTATTTCGTCTTCTCGGAGTGAGTTCCTCGATGCATCAAGGATCTCGATGGCATAGTTCTCCCAGGATATAACAGTCTCAAAGCTCTCAGTCCCATGCACACAAACGTGAGAACTACAAGTACTAAAAGATTGCTCCAAAAAACAAACAAAGAGGAAAGATGAAAATTGGAGGAGGAAGACGGTAAAGCAATTGTTTTTCATTGTTTTTTTTAAATATCATTGTGGAAAACAGAATTTGACATTTGCACCTCTCATACGTGCATGTGGGAGAGCCTTTTCACCAACAAGCCTAATAGGTTTTTAGAATAAAAACACATACAAGGGAAGTGAAAGTTTTCTCTCTAACCAATGTGGGACTAATTAAACACTTCAAAAGATCTTTCGAATATTTTAAAACCAACTTTAGATAAAGCCCACAATAAAGCCCAAAACTGAGATGTGCTTCCAAAAGAGATCAAAGAAAAACATAACTATGCATATTGATTTTTCTGCAACTTTGAACATTAAACTTTGACATATATATAATATTGAAATTTGCAGGTCAAGCAAACGTGTGGTGCTACAACCAGACAAATCCAATAACAAATGAAACTTATGTAGATTTGTTTCCAAATTCCATGATCTATAAATAGTTCAGAGAACAATCAAAGAGATGAGAACAACAGTGCAGTACCTGAACATCACAAGGCTGTCAGAGTATAGGAGGGATGCACAAACAACAGCGTACACAACAAAACAAGGGAACCTCATCACAATGAACCAGTAAAAATAGCCCAATAGATTTGCAGATTGCATGCACTAGTGTCTTCCGGGCCTGCCTGATACTTGGAATGTGCGCATGTATACCTCCACCATTACAAACCCCTTGAGTGTTGTATATCCATGATTTTATTTGATATGTAATAGTTAGATCTTGCTCATAAATCAAATACCACATTTTATAATAAATAGAAGCGTATCTTGAGACATGATGATGTTTATAATCTTATAATATTAAAACCCTACAACAGTAATAAACCTGAGATCAACAACTTCTCTCCCCTACTCGATCTCTTCTATTATTGGCCGATCGATGGGCACATCATCTTATATGTGTTGAGTGTGTAAGGAGAGAAGAAGAATTTGAACCTCATATTTAGTAATAACTCTCATCAAATTATGAGTTCTATTAGGATTCAACATCTGATTTGAACTCAAATAGGATATTTAATTTAATTGGGACTATAATAATCGGTCCAGATTTTAATACAAATAGGATTAATCATTATTGAGTCTAATTATATCACATAAAAGAAATAAATATATCCAACAGTATAACATATATTGTTATGATTTTGGAATTACTCCAAAGCTTTTTTATGTAAATTTTTTTTCAATTCTACATATATAGCTTCAATTAATGCAAATATATATATTCACAAACTAGGGAGAGAATCAAGTGATTAATTGTGTTCAATCCCAACTTGAATACTTAACATTGAAACCGTGTAATATTGTTCTTCTTTTTCCCCTAAACTTGCATCCTTTGATAAAGTACTCAATAAGAAAAAACACAGCATCAATAAGCGGATCATGTTGGAAATTATTGGATAAATCTGTAATATTTTTAAAAAATATTTGGAATAATGTTAATCCTATCTATTTGAAATTATGATAATGCAAAGAGTCAGTAAGATTATAAATATACCTTCATGATTTGTGAAGAGAAGATATACAACCCACAAGTGCAAAAATTTTAGCGTTGGCTGAAGCTCACTGTAAGTGTTTCCTTGAAGAGTTCTCGTTTCTCAAAAGATGAGATGTTTCAAATTTTTTCTCTATATTTTTTATTTTACTTTTCGCTAATTATTCCAACAAGTTATACATCTAAAAATTCTCTGTAAAAGCGCTTAAATCATGCTTAAAAGTGCTGGTTAATTGGATATGTATGTTCTGTAATTATATCTAACTATATATATATAAACCAATGTTTAGAAGAAACATGCAGTAGCATTGGTTTTTTTTTCTTAATCTTCTGATCTAAGCTCTAATCAACACAAGCCTATAATTCCTTGGGTAATATATTAGATGTGTCTTCTATTTTGTTTTTGGTTTTGCTTTTTCCTCTCCTCGTATGAATACTTTTTTTTTTAATTCTACTAATTAAAGTATGTGTGTAGTTTACTCCAACTACTAGGGTTGATTCCAAAGAATTAGCGTCAAAGTCATAAGTTCATTGAAAAGCTCAAACATTGATGAGAATAAATCAAGTGATTTGCCTGTCTCCATACGCTAAAGCTTATTTTAATGGTGTCCAATGAGCAACTTGGATATTACCTTAGCCCTTGGTAGTTGGTACTATATGTGCGCGTGCGCACATGAAAATAGTTGTTGAAGCAATGCTAGCTAGTTTATTTGTTAGCCATTAAATACCAACGGCCACAAAGACCTATTGGTACTAGGGTTTCTTGTTAAGTAATAAATAGTAAATCTGTAGAAGATTCGAGTTCCAACTATCTCCCTTGCAAAGTGAGGGTCAGATGAACGGATCTCTGTTGAGCCTCTGTGCTCCCGCATTGCTAAACGTCCTTCGAGAGGCTCTTGTCGCTATATATATATATATATATTTGTTAGCCATCAATTTGTCACTTAACCAACATCTAATACTTCCCCTATAATAAGCATGTATTTGCATCATGTTTTTTTTTTTTTAATAAGGAGCTAAAACAACTAAAGGTTCAACTACACAAAATTAAACAAGTTTCCTGATAAATCACACAGCCAACTTGGTAATTGTTTGGCATCTTTGCTTTCAAAGCTGCATCCATCTTCTCTAGCTCTTCTGGCCAGAAGATCAGCCATAAGGTTATCTTCCCGAGAGATGTGTTGAATCTCCCATCTTATTTGCATCGTGTGTTTTGATGTGCGATATTTTACTTGAGAAAGTTGTATATCAAATTAAATTATAATTTTGGTTGATATAACTATTAGATCTACAATGTATACATGCAAAAAGAATTTATTGAAGGCAATTATATATCAGGAAAGGACAACAATACATAAAACACGTCGATAATTTTTTGGGAAAATATTTTATGCGTAAAATAATTTATTTTAATGAACAATTTGGTTAAACTATTTGCATAACCTACCCTTTCTTTTAATTTATGTCTTATGTGGTTGCTGATCACATATGGTTAATAAACGCATTTAATTAGATAAGACCACCATTAATTGCAACTAGATTTGGTCAACAACTTCAATTACGCGTCACTTATCATATATATATATATATATATATATATATATATATATATATGCTTTAATTATTAATGAATAGCATATACACAACTATCATATGTAATCAACTTTTTAGTCTTATATATATATATATATATATATATATATATATATATATATATATATATATATATATTAGTTTTCATAACTTTAATGAAGTCTATATTAGATTAAAAAATCATTAAAAATAATAATTAAATATGAAACCTTCTTGCTGAAATAGTAAGGTGATAATAAAGAAGCAATTATTTAAACAGAAACCAAAAGAAGAAATTTGAATACCAATTCAAATTCTATTGTTATCACCTGTCATTTTCTTAAATAAAGTCTCTTAAAATACCAACCCCACTTAAATTTCACCAAAACCTTGAAAACTAGGATCACACTATAACCAAACCCCAACCTCTCCTTCATGATCACCATGTAGCATTGGATCCTGAACCTAACGATCAAAAGTAGGTCATGCATGTGACAGCTCTAACAGCCCAGAGCTTCTACTTTGGGACTGCCCCCCAACCTAAACTGGGAGTCAGATGCATTCAAGAGTGAGCCCCTTCTTCTCTCTTGTCTGTCCCAAAGTTCAAAGCATGCATGCCCCTTCACAAGGCTCTATTATCATTGACTTTGCAAGAAGGCCAGCTTCTTATGTGTGCACTAACAGGACCTCTCTTACTCTCTGCTACAGTACTACTCCATGGAGTCCTTGAAAACAAGTCTGGTGAACACCAAATGGTTGTTTTGCACTTTGGCAAGCTTGATCACTGGCTTCATGCTGTTTTTCATGTGTGTCTTAATGAAGGCAGGAGAACAGGTAATATTTTCCTTCTGGCTAGCTTCAGCAGTAGTACTGTGGAACAAGCCAATATAAGCTTGTACTTTGATTCTCCATCAAACCTGGCCATGTCTCCCCAGTATTCTGGTAGTAGTACTAGTACTCCTCCAGTAAATGCCACACCTTTTCCATTAAAAGAATTAGATACAGTTTCTCAACAAGCCAATGCAGTAGAAGGATCAGTTGTGGTAACTCCATTGCCTGAAAGCTCAAAAGCCAATTCCTCAGTGGCATTGGATGGTATAATTAGTCAAGAAGAGCAGTGTGATATCTTTGAGGGAAGATGGGTTTATGATGAAGAGAGGTATCCTCTCTACCATGCATGGCAATGTCCATTTCTGAGTGATCAGGTCAGTTGTCGGAAGAACGGGAGGCCGGACTCTGGTTATGAGCACTGGAGGTGGGAACCAAGAGGCTGTGAGATTCCCAGGTTTGCTGCTGCCACTACTAATTGATCATCACTTCTCTCTAATATATATATGGTATAACAAGTGTTTGATGGTAATGATATAGGTTCAATGGGAGGGACATGCTGGAGAGGCTGAGAGGGAAACGAGTGGTGATTGTGGGTGACTCGCTGAATAGAAACCAGTGGGAGTCACTGACTTGCCTTCTCTACTCATCTGTTCGGCCATCTCGGGCTGTTGTCAAAGCTCAGGGCTCACTGTATAAGATCTTCCGGGCGTTGGTATGTATGATATAACTAAGTTTTATATATATAGTACACAGATTGAGAGATCATGCTGATCAAAGGTTTTTGTTTGACAATTAATGGTACAAATTAAAAGGATTATTGGTGCTCAGTGGAGTTCTTTTGGAGTCCGTTTCTGGTTACGCTGGAGGAGATGAAGGGAGGGAACAACACCAAGGTGTTGAAGCTGGACAGGCTTGATGGGTCGGCAAAGAGGTGGAGAGGTGCTGACATCTTGGTGTTCAACACTGGACATTGGTGGACTCATAGAGGGAAGATGAAAGTGTAAGTGTGGACATATACATAAGATGGTTATTAAAAAAAATGAATGCTTTGTGCTTTCTTGTTGCTGAAACTTGCTTATGGATGCATGCATTTGTACAGGTGGGATTATTTTGAGAAGAGAGGGAAGTTGGTGGAGGAGATGGAAGGGGAAATGGCGTTTAGGACGGCAATCCAGGCGTGGGCTCGATGGGTCGACCAGGCCGTGGATCCGACCAAGACCATAGTATTCTTTCGCAGCATCTCGCCGGAGCACAAACGGTATCATGATTTTCAATTCACTTGAGATAAATCATTAATTACTCCTTTCTATTTCCCTACTGAGAGTTTATATATATATATGCAGGGAGAATAATCACTGGTGCTACAACCAGACCAAACCAATCACGAATGAAACTTATATACAGTTGTTTCCGAGATCCATGGTCAATATAGTAGAGAGGACAATCCAGAAGATGAGAACACCGGTGAAGTACCTGAATATTACAAGGCTCTCAGAGTATAGGAGGGATGCACACACAATGGTATACACCTCTAGGCAAGGTAAGCTCCTCACACCGGACCAACAAATGCGACCTGAGAGCTTTGCAGATTGCAGCCATTGGTGTCTTCCGGGCCTGCCAGATACTTGGAATGTACTCATATATGAGATTCTCAGAAACCACTCCAATGTTCTATAGTTCAACCTGTTGTCATTATTGACTTAATTTTAACATTCACAGATTGAGAAAATAAGCATTACCAAGCTTATTTTCAAAGCGCACATAATTAATCTTTACTTCACAATACAAACCAATCAATTTGATGACTACGAAGCTACAAAAGATAACCTTGCACATCACAAACACTTAATAAATGAAGAACCAAAATGATCTTGGAGTACAACAACAACCAACCAATGAATTTCTGTCGCGGGATTCAGACAAGATGTCGGAAGATTGTCACTCGTACAGCAGTGCTGGAAACAGATAGTTGGCATAGATGATAGATGGAAGAAATAATGGTTATGTATAGCCTTTTTATATCTTTAAGGTTTGCTTCTTTTTTTGTAGCACAATAAATGTCACCAAAAGAGAACAGACCAGCTTCAGTTTTATAAGATGGCCTCAATCACAAAATTAAAATTTCAGTAGCTAATAAGTCAATTTCAACATGTTACAAAAACAAGCATCAGGTCAGCAATCCAAAACATTCAAATTCAGAACAGGATAAACTTGATAATTAGTATATCAAAGTCCAACAAGGCAATCAAAATCAGGCATATCATTCAAAGCAAAGCAAAATCTGCATACACCAATATCTAACCACACATGAAACTGCAATAACATCAGGAACCTAATCTGCCAGAATCAATGAGCACATAACTAGGGTCAAAGCAAGGATAGAAATCTACCTTTTCATTCCTAGGCAGATCAAGCAACATATGTCTTCAAAAATAAATGGGCTTAAAGGTTTAGTGGAACCCTTTTGCAGTATAGTTAAATGTCACTTCCTAGTAATGGATATTTAAATATGAATATGGACAAAAGGTGTTTTGAAATCAAAATTGAGATAAGGCAAACTTTTAGCATCAACAAAAATTTCACAATGTGAGGTCAGCACATAGAAAACCCTCCAAAAGTTTGAATGTTTGAAATACTGAAAAAGGTGGAGTATAACATAGCAACAGAGCAGGTTGTGTGCTTGATGTTATCAGGAACAAGCATGATGCGTTCAAAGGCAAGAGAAATAATCAGTACACATAGCATTACAATTAACAAATGACAGAGCTAGCAATAATGCATTGGCAAATAAAACGTCAAGCATGCATTAAAAGCTAGCTACATTAAGCCAGAAACAAAATGTAAACCTTCAACATGGATAAGTTTTTAAAATACTAAAACATTAAGGTTATTTATCGAGCCTAGCAACTAAAGAAAACAAGAAAAGCTACATGTCAGAACAGAGAAGCAGTGAAGCAGAAGCAGTTCACAAACCACTCATATAAACAATTACATGAATTATTTCAGAAACCACTCATCCAGTAACTTGCAATTTGCAGATAAGGAGGTCTTGAACTGGAATTATTTCAAGATGTATCATAATTCTTTGACAACCTATATTTCAATACATTCTAAATCCAAGACTCCAACCTTATTGTTCCAAATAAATGATCAGAAATTCAATTTTTAGTGACTTGAGTTCCATGCCCAAGGTAGTTTCAGAAATGACATCAAGTGAAACAAACATCTTAATTCACAAAAATAGCTTCTTTTCTTTCTAATCAAACCAAGAATAAAATTATGTGGTTTTTTCTATCTCAACAAATTGTTTGAGATTCACCCCACTTTCAATGAAAAGTTAAGCTATCCCATTTCTTCTCACAAATAGAGGTTGAGAGTCTCAACCACGCCGTGGAGTACTTCTAAGTGGTTGTCCACATTTATCAAACAAAACAATTTGTTTGATATTCATTTTCCAACCATAAAGAATATCTCAAATGGCTGAATCCTCCATGACCTTCCTAGTTCCTTACCACATGCTTATCATCCAACAAATCAGAAGAAACTCAGGCCCCTTGCATAACAGAGTATGTGCAAGAAACAATTGGAATGAATATCTCCTTCAGCTCATAACTGTATCCTAGAATTAAAATACTAGGACAACTCAGATAGCTACCGAGCAAATAAAAGTGTCCCATAATCAAGTCAAAGAAGTATGTGCTCAACTATTAGAGAAGAAACAGTCAATTTGTCCCACACATTGAATTAAGAAGCCTTAAACCATGTGACTAGTCTGATCTCTATAAGAATGATTTACAAGGAAGCATCAGTCACAGAAAGTAGCATTAAAAAGAAATTGCTGGTAAAATGGCAATGCAGCATCACACAGTTCATACTTAGATAATAGTTGCCATCAAGTAACAAACTAAATTTTCTCGTACCATATCTACCATAAGAATGGGGTGCAAGGTGAAAAGCATTCAATATTATTGTGTTTCAATAAGACAAAATATTTTGATATCCCAAAGGTGTCATTTTAAATAAACAAGTGTCAAGAGAACACCCAAAAGAACAGATGTCAGAGCAAAGCAAGCAAAAACTAATACAACCACTAGACTTTCATATCAAAAGTGTTGTTGATGGTGCAGCAATTATGATGAATAAAAGCAAACAATCAAAAAATCAAGAAAATAAATAACACACAAAGAATTTACGTGATTCGGTGATGTGCCTGCATTAGGAGAAAACAGCGGAAATTTTCACAGATTCGGAAATTACAAAAATACTTCATGCCGTACCGTGAAGTGTTGCCCTGCACCCTCAACCCTATTCAGCGTCACCTTAAGGAAGCCGGCATCTGCCACTTTGCCCCTGTACACACAGCAAACATCAGCCACATATTCCAACAAAAAGACAGTAATTAGAGTTGGGTTCTGTTGTGAGACATGTCCGGCGGCACATTAGATCTTGTGCTGTGAGACATCAGCGGAAGAGGGATCACGGACAGCGGTACCGCCGCCAGCTCCGATGGCGGCTAGCACGGTGACGGCCATTCGACTGCCGACCTTCTTGCTGGGTTCTTTCAGAGCGAGGAGGGTACCATCGGCGTGGCGGAAAGTGACGAATCCATACCCCTTGCTGCGACCAGTCTCCTTGTCGAAGATGACGGTGGCGTTCTCAACGTCCCCGTACTGGGAGAAGAGGGAGCGGAGGCCATCAGCGGAGGTCTCACAGTCGAGACCGCGGACAAAGACCTTGCGGCGGACCGGGTCACGGAGGGACTCAACAGCCTCCGGGGAGGTCGCCGCTACACATGGCCTGGGTGACGATGTCGAGGAGCTGGTCACATGTGAGGAGCTCGAAGAGCTTACGGGCATCGTCGGGGGTGAGCCTAGATGAGGCGCCGCCGCCTCTACCTCCGCCGCCGTTGTCGTCTATCCTTCGTTTCTTGGAGATGATATCCATGGCGGGCCGCGGCGGGAGTGGGCGGGGACTCGAAGTTCTCGTGGATTCCGAATTGATGGGCTTGAGCTTTTAGGCTTGGCCTTTTTGGTTGGCCCATGCATTTGGCGCCGGACAATGTATGTATATATATATATATATATATAGAATGGTGATAAGGTGAGACGGCTGCACTATTCTATGCACTGAAATATGGGCCCATACTTTGTTTCTATGAAATATATATATAATATATATATATATATATATATGAGTAGGGTTACACACATTATTTTTCTAAAAAATTAAATATATTATGTATAATATTTTTATACCATAAACACGAAAATAAATTCATGTGATTTTATTTATGACGTGTTGATATTTCTTTCTAACAAAAATAATAATAATAACAAATCTTATTCTTCCTTGTAAAGAGAGATTAAGGGTTCAAATTACACTTACAGGGTTAATTTTTCAGTAGGTCACTAAATTATAGACTATTATCAATTCGGTCACTGAACTTCAATTTAAATCAAAATGGTCACTTAACTTTAATTTGATTTCACCAAAGACAGCTACCAGGGATTCCAATCCTATTTGATGATGTGGTTGTTGAGGAAACCCACTTAGGGTCTCCATGACACGCCACTCCACTCCACTTATTTACGCGACATGGCCACTTTGATGATGTGGCCATTTTCGTGATGTGGGCACATCAAATGGGGTGACATGTTATGGGACGCTGAAAGTGGGTTTCCTCTCGGCAGTACCTACATCAAGAAATGGGGTTGGAATCCCTTGGGTGACCTGTGGGTGAAATCAAATTAAAGATAAATGACCATTTTGATTAAAATTGAAGTTCGGTTGAATTGATAATAGTCTCTAGTTTAATGAGGTACTGAAAAATTGAACCGCATATACAATATGTTTTAGTAACTTATCCATATTTATAAAAGAAAATTAAAAAATAAAAAATAAAACTCCTAAGTGGGAAGGCACTTTTTAGTTTTTAACCCAAAATAACTTCAAGTAAAAAAATAATAATAATAAATTAGCCACTGACAACTATAACTGAACCAATAGACACAAAGCGCCTATTTGCACTGCGCATCCCTCATAAGTTGACTTAATAATAATTCTATAAAGTCCTGATCAAACTCCCTTCCTCGCAAAATAAGGGATCGCCGAATGGATTTCTATCGAAACCTCTGGCCTTCCCGACTTGTTGAACCTATACATGTCCATTGACGTTCTTTGGGGTACTTGTCACCTTAGTCAAAAAAATAAAACAAAACAAACTATAACTGATAAACATGTCGACTGGCGAGCTGTTGGAGCCAACTGCCAATGCAATTGCTGCAAGTAGTCGAGCATAAGACACGATAATGTACTCCTTTGGACGGATTTAGAAAATTTAACTTTATAAAATTGATTCAAAATCACCGAAAAAAGTTCATCAAAAAACAACAAAGAATGAGCTACGATATTTCAAGCCCCAAATAAATTAATGAAGGCTTTATTATCATGCTTGTTGAATTAGAAGCCTTTTAAAACAGGGACAGACATGAGTGGGGAAGGAAAGTCCCTTGACTTGTGATGAATATATCCATAAAGTTGTCCATTAATGAGAAAAATAGCTTGTTTTTCATAACATAAAAGGTTCAATAATTAGAGAAATTAATATTAGCTATCCTATCATTCCTATGACCTGCTCTACTAGAAAGTGATGACCCTTTATGAGGTGCTCGTGACTTTCCACATGTGATCCTTAAGTTGCAATTCAGGTTTGATTTGATATGATCCCAATGAACCCAATCACATCCATGACCATAACCACATGTGAACCATGGAAACCTAGTCATGACTCATGGGACCAGACCTCTTTCACCTATCTCAATCATGCAAATGCAACTCACAACACCACCTTCAAAACATAAAACCCTTTTAAGTTTAGGCCTGTCCAAGAAGATGCCACTTAATCATCCACTACATTCCCTTTTCTTTATTGGGCAAATAGTATATATCACTTGTATTTGGCCATGTTTTCTATCGTCTTCTATACACGTTTTTTTATTTCATCCTTGATATGCTTGTCTCTGTCATTACATTTCTTAGATTATATTCCAACTTTTTAGAACCAAGTTCTATTAAGATAATAAAAAAGATAAGATTACATGGTAACCATAGTGTTTTGGCCGAAAAGAGTCTCCCAAACTAGCTTCCTCATGCTCTAGCCTCACTTGTACCACCCTGGTCGTGCTATGGCCTCTGGGAAAATAGGCATCCTGACCCCACAATCGAATGGGCTAGGACACTACACACCAAAAACGCTTTTAATGATAAACGACGCTGCTTTCAAGATATCGATTTCCTCACTTTGTCTCTGGCTTAACGCAGCTTAATACGCCTCGAAGCCAAATTGGAGGCCACAGTGATCCTTGTGAAAAAAAGTCTAACTTTGACAACAAAAGCTTAGAGCCTAGTAGTAAGGGCACGCCCAGTGATATCTAAATGAAGCATGGATAAGTAGACGGAGAGGATTCGGGACAATCAACGCTGACACTCCTTTTATTTAAACATTGTACCCATCTGCCCTTTCTCATGTTTGTAATTTATCTTTATCATTAAATAAGATGTGGCTTATCCGCCTCATTCAAAAATAAAAATTCTTGTTAATTAAATTTTGAGTTTTCAATTCATTCTAACATACATTTTATGGGCAAAATGATAAATTTTGGTTTACCTTTTGTATCATTAATCATTTTTACTACCATTAACAACAATTCTACTCTTACATGAGAAAAACAGGGACAATACAGAGTTCACAAGATAATCTATCTTCTTCCCTTGTGTTTTGTTATATAAAGAAGATTCTGTGATGCTTTGCTGAGTAGCTGAGAGACATGCTTCACTAATACTGTAATACAATAGCAAATTGCTAATAAGAATCAATGGACAATCTGGCAGCTATGTTAGTTTGTCAGATTGAAAGAAATATAATTTTATGGCAATAAACATGAAAGAAAAATATGGATTATCAAAGCATAAGTCCACTTCATTTTGGTTCATCAGTGATCACAGATTAGTCTTAAAAAAAAAGAGATTGCAGGCTGGTGCTGTCAGAGATATCAATCGTAGATGCATACTAACAAACATATGGGAGCATGTGGTGCAGGTGACTGACTTTGAGGAGACAGTACTCTTTGTTTGCACCAAGTATATTTTTTTATATCTAAAACTTTTGTGGAAGGCAATAAAATTTATAATGACTAAAAACATTTGTAAATTTTGGTTTAGCAGACTTGATAGATTTTATTAAGATGTACATCCAAATCATGGATTTTTAAATAAAGTGAAGAAATTTTAATTTAATAAAGCAAATAAGTTTTGTTTATAAAAGTTAATAAAAACATCTTTAGAGGCATCCTCGCTTTGGGGTTGCGTGGGTCCACTTTGACGAATGTCGCATTAACCTTTAACAAGGGACTCCATTGTCACTAATTTTATTCGCTTGGTCATGTTTTGTTGCATCAAATTAGGAGAGAAAAAAGAAATTAATATTTCAAATCAGCTTTGTAAATACATTGTTTATCTTAAAACATTTTTTGTTCCTCTTAAACTAGAGTTCACAACATGGCCATTGCAGCTAAATCTCAGCCTATTGTTAAGTTTTATCTACTTAAATGGTGTGAGAATGGGGACAGATATATCTTGCATTGGGTCATTTTCTTGAGCTAAAGGTGGTTACAAAATGGCCTCATACCCCATTGGTGTGTAGGTATAGTATTAGCGTGCTAAATGTAATTTGTTCTCAAGTAATTTCACAGAGGAAGAAACTAATCAAGGTCCCTCTCCATTGTTACCTTGTCAAGTTATCCTTGGTGAGGACCTTGTTGTCCCATGTTAGCAAGGTGAAAACTTAATCTTCAATAAGCAAGGTGCTTCTGGGAGGACCTAAAGATGGTACTCCTAATACCCTTATTAGGTAGAAAGTTTACAAAGCGAGCTTATAGTGAATCGTTGAGTGGGGGTTAATTTCCATATTCTACAATTGGTAGAAGGGAATTCATGCTCTCTACGAGTTGTTGGTAAGACTTCTCTTTACCATCCATAGTTGTTCTGCATAAGGAGAGCCCCTTATAAGGTGTTCCTATGGCATTGATACCATGTTAGTTTGTTTGTTTGTTTTGTTTTATTTTGTTTTGTTTTGTTTTTTTTTTTTTTTGGATAAAGCGGATGAACCACGTTTTATTTATGATAAATGATAATAAAAGTAGGTTACATGACACAAATCTCAATCAAGAGATACAAATACATCATTTATTTTAGCCTTTCTCCTCGACCGAGATGGTATCACCGCGGTCCCGCTTCATGGCCTTCCTTGATCGGGCCAGGATCATCCTCGGATACGCCCCTCGCCTCAACACCATGTTGGCCCTAAGTGAGTCAGCTTGGAATTCCAGAGTGCGCTTTGACTAGACTTGTTGCCGCTTCTCCAACTTCACGCTTGGCAATTAGAGTTGCATCCAACCAAGAGAGTATAAGGAAAGAAATATTGTGAATAATTCTAAGTAAACGCTGCTTGTTTATCTCTGGAAGTATCGCCATTCCTTTCACACAAAAATACTCCATGTAATTACTATAACGATGAGGTCTCATCCCCTCATAGGGTTTGTTCCACCCTACGAGAGATGGCCTTAGCCCCCATAGGACACCCGGCTTATTCACCTCTCAGACGCTCTCAGATCCCTAACACGCTCTTATAGTAGCTCCATATACGCCAAGGATATAAGGGCATAAGATGATCGTGTGGTGAACCGATTCATCCTCATTTTCAATAGATAGTATCCGTCTTGGCCTCCTCGCCATTTTCTTTTATGTAAATTATCAAGTGTGAGGATCCTATCTTTCTTTACCAACTATGCTAAAAGTTTAATCTTCAGAGGACATGGTTGTTTTCGTAATTTGCTCCCCAAGTCACACCTAATTCCTCCATCCGATCCAATTGATACAAAGGTTTAACAGAGAAGACTCGCTTGTTGTGAGGGTCCATTCCTCGTGCATCCTGAGTATCCGAATTTGTGTTGCTTAGCCGCCAATTTTATAAGTTGTAGACTTTATGCATTGTAGATTGTTAGGGGCCCCGGTTTGATCAAATGACCGCCTCTTTGTAGTCTCAACAAGGCCTTGCTTCCTCGGATAGTCGTGTCTTGACATGGATAACTCATACAACACGCGGAAAGACGTGAACGTGGCGAAAGTGCCCTTCCCACCAATGATCCAACCATAAATTCGTGAGAATGTTCGACTCCGTGAATGGTTTGTATATTTGTAATTACCGGGAGGGGGTTCCTGCGATATCCCTTTTCCTGCATCTAAGCCCTCCATGGGGCTTGTTTGAAGGGGTTAATGTATCCTCGCATGTAGACTTCTTAGAATATCTTTTGGCATAGGTCCAAGACTTTCTCGTGGAGGATCCTCCACCACCATTTTCCCAAAGAGCACTCCATTGAAATTTCTCGAGGTTTATGATCCCCCATCCTCCATTTTCCTTGGGTCTACATGCCTTTTCCTAGTGGACTAGGTGGTAGCCCCGTGATTCTTTGTCCACCTCTCTCCATAAGAAGTCCTTCCTAATAGAGTCTATTTTTTTTATTACCTACTCAGGGAGCCAATATGCCTTCACCTAATGGATCGTTATTGTAGATATGACAAAGTTTAGTAAGGTAAGTCTTCCTCCCAATAATAATAAATTTCCTCTCAAGGATTCCAACCTTCCCCTAATCTTCTATCGCTGAGTTCTAGTCCTCCTTTTGGGCCTACCGCCTCGGAGCAGTTAGTTATCACCGCTTGTTTTGTGTTGATTGATCTCCTACCAAAAGAAGGCTATGTAATATATAAAACAAACATCAAGAAGAAAATAAGTTATGATCGCAACATATCAAATTATATATAGGAAAAACATTAAGAAAAAATTATATTAAAAAAAATCCCTCTCCAATGTATCATAATGGTTAATTTGACCAAATGATGTAAGATGTTTGATTTATATATGACTTATATGTAATCATGTGAAATATTTTTTTATAAATTTAACTCAAAGATATATTTTTGTTTTTTAAAAAAAATAGATAAATCACATTTTATACAACCAAGTTCCATTTGGTATCTTAGTTGCATTGTCGGTCATCTTAAGGACAACTTTAGTGGTTGAGATATACAAGAGCTCAATGCCCATGCCACCTCATCAACCCATTAACCTCATCTCCATTAACTTTTCTCCTATAATGGTTGAACTATCCATTATACTATGATATGGGACCCACTTCATATGATTCCTACCTATTTCATTTTTTATAATAAATATTTCATTAAAATGTATTTATCGCGACAAAAATATTTTAATATTAAATATTTCATAAATAAAAATACATGGAAGGAAAAATTACATGGAAATAAAATATTTAAATATTTCAATAATAAAAATACATGGAAGGAAAAATTACATTGAAATAAAAGTAGAATGCACTAAAAATACAAGAGATAAATACTAAAAATTATATTTGGATTTAATCACATTACACATCGCATAAATGATTCTCAAGTTGTTCAAAGATTCATGTGGCTAGTATCCATGGTGAGAATTTGACGATCAAAGAACCATTTCAAAAGATGTCTTCAAACTCCGCGACTTTGGCTTAATTTTTCTTTTCTCCATTCTTGTAATTCGTGCCATTTTTCTTCAAATTCTTCATCCACATTTTTATCTAAGTGACGCTTTGACTTCCCTTTTCTCTTCACCTTCGGCTTTGCTTTTGACGCTTTCTCAATCAATGGGGCTTAACTTCACACTCACCGCCATCTATATCAATACTTGTATCTGCATTAGATGAAGATGTGTAGCTACTGCTTTCATTGATCTTTGTTTTCTTTGAAGACCTTGGAAGATGAGTATTTGGTTTCCATTTTGGATCATCTTTGAACATCACCCAAACATGCTCATGGCAAAAATATTTTTTACAATTATGATAATATAGAGTACGAGTATGTTCTTTCAACTGATCATCACTCCATCTGCTATGGTGCTCTCCTTCCAATTTGTTGTATACCTGGTTGAATTCATTAACAATTGGAAGCATCCAAAGCACTCAATGTTGTTTACAACTAGTTTGTTTTCTTCTGACCAGATTTTCGATTTCCATTGAAGTAGTCGCTACTCGTTTCCAAAACGTCCTATCATTCTGGCCAGTACCCATAATGCTATCAGTTGAAATTGTAAGTCATGCACTCACAAGCATTTTATCAACTTCTATACTCCACGGTTGACGTTTTTTCTGCTTGATTTTGGACATTTGGAAGAAAGTATGGATGATTTTGTGGAGGTAGATATTGAAAATTTTGCATATTTGGTGGGGAAAAAAAATAGGGAGAATTTTGCGAATTTTGTTGAGTATGAAAATTTGGATCTTGTGAAGATGAGGAAGCATTTCTATCCATAAGTGAGAGATTGAAAGAGAGTGAAGAAGAAGTGGAAGAAAAAAAATCAAGAAGTGGTGGAAGAATGAAAGAATGTAGATGTATTTATAGAAATATAAAAATTAAAATAATAAATAAATACATATATGACCGTTGTTGCAATGCAACGGTCAATTAATCAATTAATATGATTTTTTTAAAAAAATAACACAAGTATGTAACGGTCATTATTTTTAAAAAAATATATTTTTTTTAAAAAATGATGAGCGGCCCCACCATTGAGCGCTCAATCCTCACCGAAAGCACCTTCTATCGAGATGGTGAATTCATTGAGCCGCAAGAGCTCAATGAATTCACCATTAAAGTTGCTCTAATTCGCCTCTTCTTGAGCAATCATTGTTAAAGGCCCCTGGCCACCCCTCGATGTAAGCCTTCATGAGAGAACTCCGTGCTTCGCTTCACTGCCTTTAAGCCACCTCTACTTCTAACATTTTAGACAAGAGAGCTACATCAAATCAATATAATATAAAAAAAATAATATCATAAATAAATTTTAAGAAAACACATTATTTACCTTGAAAACAAAAAACAACATAAGTTTTGTTCTCCCTATATGCTTCATATGGACAAAATTTCTAAAGTACGTTAATAATATCATTATATCTGTGAAGTTTATTACACGGGGCTAGTCATGAAATAATAATATTTTACAGGGATGTAAATGCAAAAGAAAATCATATAAATTAACAATTACAAGGTCTCTCTTCAGTCTTCACTAACCATCCTTTAATGGCGACATAGCTCGGCCATGCCCTGCAAAGAGAACAACATAAGAATAAGCTTGAAGATGGCAACGGCGGCGATGAAAAGATCGGTGAAGCAGCTGCACTTCGGAGGATCCGATGAGAAGGCTGCGGCGGCAGCGGAGATCAAGAGGTTTGCCGGAAGCGATCTTCGCACCAGGAGATCACTGGCGGAGCTCGGAGTGATTCCGCCGCTGGTCTCCATGCTCCTCGATTCATCTGCAGAGAGTATCGGCCGGAGGATCGCCATAGAAGCTCTCCTCGAGCTCGCCAATGGCACATTCACGTGAGTATAATTCAACTCCTCATTCCCTCCTTCGAGCTCCTGTCGATTCATTACTGGCCGCCATTGATGATCCTCTCCTCCATCTGCTTTCTTTCTCCTTTTCTGACCTTGCGTTTAAAACCCATATGAAATTTGTTTTTACTTCTAGGTCCTTCAAGATAAGAATACACATTTTTTTAGATTTTTAGTTTTTTAATCAAGTTTTAATGTTGGGTTCTTTTGTTTATGTCTACTGAAAAAAAAAACCCAAATTGTTGCATATATAATCCTCCACTCAACCTAACCTTTGTTTTACTCTTCATCATTAGTTAAAAATTACAATATTTTGGCATTTTTATCTTTTGTTAGATATATCCCTTGAATTAGAATTCATTATCTTCTTCTTTACATCCAGTTACAAAATTCTAGTTCAAGGGGTTGGGGTGTGTAGGAAATTAAAATATTCGTAGGGGTACATGTGCAAAAAGAACCCAAAATAATAGGTAAGATAAAGAGATGAAAATGGATGATTGAGCAGTTAGGAGACACAAGGACTTCACAAGCTTGGCCACTTTATCATGAGATGACAACCAAGTTGATATTCATTTCAGCCACCATATGTTCTGTCACTGTTCCCTGGTAGACCCACACACTCATCATGGAAGTTAACAAGTCATGTTAAGGTTAAAACAAACAAATCCTCTTGTTCTTGCATTCTCAATTTGCTACTTGACTTGATTTAATCAACCTTTTTTTATTTAAGATTTAGTCAACTTTATCAATGGCCTCTCTACCTATCGCACCGGCCCTCAAGTGTAAGTTTTATAATCCCCATTCAACCTCCACGCATCACAAAGCTGAGAAAAGACGCAAGACAGGCCGTGATTGTCTCATTCCCCTCGACTTTCAAGATAAGACTTGTCGTTTTTGTCAAACAAAAAGATTAGTCAACTTTGTTCTGGCAGAATTTGGTGCATTCTCACAATCACTGATAACTCCTTTGTCAAGCATTTGACAATGGCTTCCATCCACTTGTGATTTCTCAACCTGAACAGTTTGTTAGGCCTATGACCACACTTCCAATGTCAAAGATGACAAATTGGATTTCTTCATTGCTTACACTGCATTGCTTGTTTGGTTGTATTGAAAATGTCTTGTTAATTTGCAACAGATTTGTTTGTCATATGCTATGTATTGTCATTCTGTTTTTCTGATTCATTAATTTATTCTCAGTATCAAAACTGTAATTAAGCATGTTCTCCAATCTTGTTTTAGAGAGCCAAAGAAGCCATTGGCTTTTCTATGATATAGATTGAATGGATGACAAAGTAAATTCAATAAATTGAAGGAATTATCTTATGAAATTGTCTGTTTTTCTGCTAGTGCGCTTCTTATGAGGTTGTGCATTATATTTCTTTTCAGAAACAAGGCACTTGTGGTTGAATCAGGACTGGTGGCAAAGCTTCCACTGATCCTCAACACTCTGGACTCTTCAACACAAGAAGAACTAGCCACTCTCCTCTTATCCATCTCATCTCTTGCCAAAACTCAATTCTCCATTCCACCACATGAGATCCTCCCTTTCTTGATCAACATTCTGAATGATCATGATGCTGGAGATGAAATAAAGGTTAAATGCCTGGCAACCCTCTACAACCTCTCAACAAAGATAGAGACCACCAAACTTATTGTATCAAGCGGTCTTGTCCATGGTCTCTTGTCATTCTCACCAAACCGAAGAACCTCCACAGAAGCTCTTGCAACTCTAGCCAACCTGGTGCTTAGTTCAGTAGGCAAGAAAGCCATTGAAGAGGACTCCATGGTCCCCGAAGTCTTTATCGAGATCCTGGCATGGGAGGGAATGCCTCAAAGCCAAGAGCTTGTGGCCTATATATTGATGGTCATTGCTCATCAAAGCATGAAACTAAGGAAAAAAATGATAGCACTAGGAATAGTGCCATTACTTCTTGAGGTGGCTTTGTTAGGCAGCCCCCTAGCACAGAAAAGATCACTCAAGATGCTGCAGTGGTTCAAAGATGAGAGACAAGCGAAATTGGGAGCACATTCCGGGCCACAATCTGAAATCTTCGGCATTTCTAATGTTTTGCCATTGAAGGAAGAAAGAAGGGAAGAAATGTAAGAGAGCAATCAGGAAGATGGTGAAGCAAAGTCTTGATCAGAATTTAGAGTCAATCATGAGAAGAGCTAATGTATCAGAAGGTGGTTCAAGGATCAAGGCTTTGGTATTCAACTCTAGCTCAAAGAGTTTGCCTTACTGAACTTCCATCTGTGCATCAATGTATTTTTTTGGTTTCTCTGAATGTCTTGTGAATCACAGTGTATGTGAGCACAATAGACTTGTAAATTGTAAGGAAAGGATGATTGCATTCTGCATGTTGTTCAATGTTATTCTTTTATTTTATTTTGGTAAATGTAGACAAGCCAGCCTTAGATGTGATTCGAATCCGTCACCCTCTCTTTTATGACATCAACTATCCAATCTTTTAGCACTTAATTATTCTTGTTAGTTATGGTGTACGGGTTCTAATGCTATGTTATATAAGCTCGATTAAGATCGATGTTTCTTTATGATAGGGGTAAAAGTGGTAAGGCACGCGACATCCATCCGCATACACGCATTGTGGGGATCATAGATGATTCTCCGCGTCAGATCTCGAGGCATTCTCCCTCGGGTCTAGGGCATAATCACCTTCGGAACCCTAACCCTTTAGTCTTCTCGGATTCAAACCACCATACCCCTTCCAAGATTCGACCTTGACGGGTCCACCGAATCGGAAGACGAAGAAGCTGCCACAATCAATCGCTGTTCCCTCCTCGTGTCCAAGCCATCTCGAACCGAAATGATGACGTAAGAGCCTCCCACCAGCCAAACTACCCATCGATTCGTGAGCCCCTAGCACTACTACCCACCAATTTTAAAAGTTTCGAGAAGCTTCTAGAAGGATAAACGGTTAAAGCCAAATTAGAACTGCCTCTGAGTCAAGACAGTGAAGTGGCCTCGAAATGTAAGTACAACAGTGGCTTAAGCCAAAGATGATGGATTAGGCCACAAGCAGTTCAAACTTGAAGCTCAAGCTCCCTCCAGTCTATAAAAGAAGAGGGATACTTCACTAAGAGAGGATCCTTCCCTGACGGCCAAGCCCTACCATATTGAAAAGCTAGACCCTCCTCTTCACCATGTATTCCAAATTTCAAAGCTTCACCCCTATCCCTTCTTCTTCCCATTGTATCAAGAATGAATAGTGGATTCAATTTTCACCGCTAGAATAAAATAACTAATTACAACAACTACCTAGAATGACATATTTTAAACCATGTTGTGGTGTGGTCACATTGTATAGCGGTGGTTGTTAAAACAAGGGTAAATTACTTAAATAGTCACTCAATTATTCAGTCATTCTTATTTGAGTCACAAAATTATAAAAAAATTTAATTTGGTACAACAACTTTAAAAATCACGCCCAATTAAGTCACCCATGCTTACACTGTTAATGGCAGGATGATGTGGCATGACACATGGTGCACAGTATGCCATGTCAGCCATGCCATATGGCCAAGTAGTTTTGGGTAAATTATTTAAATAGTTTCCTAATTATTCAAGTACTCCTATTTGGGGTACCCCAACTTTAGAATCACATTAAATTGAGTTACTCATACTAACACCGATGGGATGACGTGCATGACATGTGGTGCACAGTATACTCCACGGCCCACGTGGCCATATATATACTGGAGTTGCTATAAATAAGCTCTTAGGTTCTAAATGACTTCACCTTCACAACCATAAAAACCAAAACTAACAACAACCAAACCCTAACGAGCAAGGGATCAATCTTCACATGAGCATTTTTCTAGGGGAGAGAATCAATGGCGGCAAGTATGCATTCCAAAGAACTTTACCTGCATCACCTTCAAATTCTTGGGGTCATCTCGATGGTGCTCATTAGAGTAGAGAATCAAGAATTCAAGGTGATTCCAAAGTGACTTTACTCCTGATCATCTTCACTTTGTTGGCGCTTGAAGGAGTAGAGAATGCACCCATGGATTAGGGATTAATGGCCTTCTGGAAAGGAAAGGGGATTAGGGATTAATTGGAGGAGATTAGGGATTTAAAACACAAATACGGGGAGTAGAAGGATGATCCGGGTAAAGTCACTAGGAATCACACACCACCATTGATTCTCTCCCCTGCAACAATGCTAATGTGAAGATGGATCCCTTGCTCATTAGGGTTTGGTTATTCTTAGTTTTGTTTTTGTGGTTGTGAAGGTGAAGTCATTTATGACCTAAGAGCTTGTTTACAACCACTTTAGTGTATATGACCACATGGTATCATTGCCGACCATGTATCGCGGCGCCACGCCGCCATGCCACATCATCCCACCGTTAATGATGTTAAGCTGGGTAACTCAATTGAACGTGATTTTAAAATTGGGTACCCAATTGAATTTTTTTATAATTCGGTGACTCAAATAAGAGTACCCAAATAGTTGAATGACTATTTAAACAATTTACCCCAAATATACTTGGCCACGTGGTATGGCTGACGTGGTGTACTGTGCACCATGTGTCATGTCACGTCATCGCGCTGTTAACGATGTTTCCATGGGGACTTAATTGAACATGATTCTAATGTTGGGGTACCCAATTAAAATTTTTTATAATTCTGTGACTCAAATAGGAGTACCCGAATAGTTGGGTGACTATTTAAATAATTTACCCTTAAAACAATCTATTTTTGTTGGCTTTTTCAGAAAAACATAAGTTGTAAAAAATTGAAAACATCTTTTTCTTCTTCGTAAACTAAAGGATTGTAGAAATTTCCTCAAAAAAAATATTATGTAGAAGTTATTTTTAAAAAATATTAATTTCTAAAACACAATTCAAATCTTTTCAAAGCTATTTTAAAAGTATCAATTACCAAAACACCTTTTATTATTATTAATATAAAACTACTTCCAGATCAATTTATTCAAACATAAAAAATAACAAAAACGCTTAATTTATTCTTAAAAAAATACTTTTTTCTAAAGTACTTCTATGAATTTTTTTTTTTAAAAAAGTTTTTTTGATGAGCCAAACAGGCCTTAAACTTTCTAACAATCAAATCCAAAAATGGTCGGGTCTAACCAGCTTACCATACCTGACTAAGTCCAAAATCCAAACCAATAATATGGTTGAATGGTTCTGGTTGGCCGGGCTTACATAAGGCTTAAATATTCCGAAGGGACAGCAGAACGAGACTCATCCCAACATCGCCCAACATCGCCCTCACAGTCCACGGGGATGCGGCGCTTCTCTCGTTTGTGAGTTCTTTTTTTTTTCAGTCATTTACCGTCGCATCTATTCTATAAATTTGTAGTTTTGATTTCTCAGCTCCATTGTACTTCTCTCCATTTCCTGAAAAAGCTGATTTTCTTTAACATTTTGTTTAGAATTTAACTTGAAATACATGCCAAACTTTCAATGCAAGTATGATTAATGCTATGATTCGATAAAATCTGTAGATTATACAAGCTAGAAGATGTCAATGTTTGGTTGTTTATGAGAACCCTTTGTTGAAGAGCTTGAGCATTTCTTATTTAGATTCTTCATTTGTTTGGATTTGTTGTTCTAGAAAGGTGAGAGTTGTTGTTGTTGTTGTTGTTGTTGTTGTTGTTGTTTTTTTTTTGTTTTTTTTTCTTCTTGTTTTTGTTGTTGCGGTAGTGGATGTTTTGGTTAGAATTTAATTCGAAATTCATGCCAAGCTTACAATGCCAGTATAATTTTTGCTATAATTTGATGACATTTTAAGATATACAAGCTCAAAGGTGTCAATGCTTGGTTGTTCAAGGGAAATCTGTTGAAAGGTTTGAGAAGTTCTTCTTTGGATTCTTCATTTGTTTGGATTTATTTCTAATGTGGAACATGGATGCGGCTGAATTTTTAGAAATCTGAACTTAAATTAGATTTCACCTTTACTCACCATTCTTTATAGTATTAAACTTGCTGAATATTTGTACACTGCGCCATATGTTTTTTCTTGCCCTTTTGCCTGCTTTTAGTAACAATAGCTTGACAATCCATAGTTCTGCTGTGAAATACTTGATGATGGTCTTGGCCTCTGCCATGCATTTCTTATTCAGGTGAAATTTACATGAGATTTTAATGAGTTTGCTGGCAATTGTATATGGAGTGTGTCTATGTCTATGGAGGATTTAGGATCTTCCATTTTACAGCCTCTCTTCTTGTATTGTATATGACAAAAAAGAAACATAAGATGAAAGTTGTGACATGTTTGCTGATCTAAAAATTCTGTAACCCTTGATGTTACGTATACTAATTTGCAAAAAATAAAATGAAAGAAAAGGGATGGTTGGAAATCGAAGGATTTGGATTTGGATTTGGATGGAACCGAAATGGAGTAGGACATATTCATCATACCTCTGTAGTCATGTTCATATCCCTTAGGCGTATTGATCATTTGAGGTAATAGTATGTTTTGATTGTTAGCTAGAGGCAGTTTGATGAGTTCGTATGGGTAAGAAAATTGATACCATATGAAGTCCCATCTTTGTTTAATTTGTTGGTGATCACTCAATGGTTCTTCCTTTTTCTTGTAATAGTGTGCAGATCTGCTACTTGTTCTTATGCCCCTTTTCATGTCAGGATTTCAGTTCAATATCCAACATTCAAGTATGTCTTCAACAAGTCTTTAGTATCCATTCTTACCTGTGCAATGGATTGCACTCATTTTCAACAAGCACTGGTGAGGACAAAGTTTCGGATACTTTCTCTAAAGAATGCATCTCAATCATACATCTCTGCTCAAGCTTTTCCAAGATTGCACATACGTGGAAAGTTGCAACTCATGGTAGATGCAGACTTGAATAAAATCAGTCATCTGAATTCTCATCGGGATCATGCGTGAAAGTGTATTGAGAATGATAATGCTTCATCAGTAAAGAGCAGCAATTATGACCATAAAGACTTGGTTGAAGGCCATATGGAGGTAGCGCAAATTTTGCAAAACCCCCAAAACTATATCTGCTAAGGAAATCCAAAGGAGGCAGAAGATTGGTCTGGCAAACAAAGGTAGAACACCATGGAACAAGGGAAGGAAACACAGTGAAGGTAACTGGTATTGCATCACTGGCTGACTATTCTCCGAAGTCTCAATGTGATAATATTGTTCTCATACCATCTTTTTGAATTTTAGAGACCCGAGAACGCATCAAGAAGAAAACTATAGAGGCCCTGAGAGATCCCAAGGTGATGTCATGTAAGAATCAATGTTATGCTGCTTTTGTGGGTTCTATCAATTCCTTATTTCACTCTGTCTTGTATTTATTTTTCTTTTCGGCAATGCAGATCAGGAAGAAGATGTCAGAATACCCCCATTCTCATAGGTATCTAGCAAAACTGATTCTTTTTATGCTTTGCCATAGTATCTCTCTTTGTTGCCAAAATCATGTCCAAGTTTTCTTCAAACCTCTTGAGTTGCTAGTCCAAATGAAGATTCTTGGAATTGTTTGTTTGTTACAGTGAACAGAGCAAGGCAAGAATAAGCTTGGGTTTAAAAAAGATTTGGGAAAAGCGCTTACAGTTTAGAAAATCACAAGAGAAATGTTATTTCTCATGGGCAGAAAGTATTGCAGAAGCAGCAAAAGAAGGTGGTTATGATCAAGAGCAATTAGACTGGGATAGCTATGAGAAAATGAAGGTGGATATAGAGCATCAGCTCCTTCAACAAAGAGCGGACAAGGCAAGAGCCAAGGAAATTGCAAAACTAAGAGCAGAAAGAGCTGCAATGATTAGGTGGAAAAACTCGCCAAGCCGGAAGGAAGAGAAGGCAAAATCTATACAAGTGAAGGCATTGGCACATGATAAGCCAGTTCAGAAGAAAAAGAAGGCTGTTGTTTCAAAGGCTTTAAAACTGAAGGCAACATTAACAAAGGTAAATAAATCTCATCATATATTAGACAATATACATGCATCTGATGTTTTAAACAGCATCAAACTGTTAATATTAAGCACTGGCAGGAGCTGAATGAAGGATTCATATTCGTGAGTTGAGCTTTGATGCAAAAACTGTAGCACCATTATTTGCATTTCTAAAGCTAAATGTCATTTAGGGTCGCCTCAATTAATGGCATTAGATGTAAAGAGCTCAAGATTTCATGTGATCTGTTTGTTTTATGGGCATAATCAATAATACCTGTAGATCTCCAAGTCCAAAGATTCATTTAATGTGTTTATGCTCATCACTGATGTAATGTTTTTATTCGTAGTTCCATCACCGAAGAAGCAGTTGGATGGTTCACCAGTTTCCTAATTGAGAAGATAAAATGAGCCCCGCCAGTATTCAAAAATGGGATATGGAGCTAATCATGAAGGAGAATATGCGCAGAAGAGTTTCACTTGCTGATCAAATTCAAGCTGTGAAGAGCACAAAACCAAACTTTGAAAAATCACTTTCCAAAAGAAACTCAACAACTTTCCTGATAAGTAATGAGCAGCATTTTCTCTTTACTCGCAAATCCTGTCTAATTTGTGTTTTTTTCAAGGAGAAAACCACTTTGTACTTGTTGAAAACTTGTGACTCAACCTGTGAATGAAGAAACTTTGAAGAAGCTTGACCCTGTACTTCTCTAATACTTGTAATACTTCTGCATGCGCTGTTTTTGAGGTTGAGTACAAGCAAATTTCCTCTTGGTGATAAGGCCTTATATTTCCTCTCTCACTCACAAGACAAGTTTTCATTCTTGTATAATTAGTGTAAAAGTCCTACCAACATCATTGAGGAAATCAAAACCCCACCATATTCATCTACTTTGCAACGGTACTGCGTCCATGTCATTTGCCAGATCAGGATATAGATAAATATGTTTTATCTTTCCATCTCTCACATCAAACAAGAAACATTTCAACATCTCACTTATAAAACTCTCAGCATGATATTTTCTTCCATCTTAAATCACACGCATTATCATTTATTTCAGAGATTTCCACAAGAGTTACAGGAAATAAGACATTTCCAATACTGTGAATTCCAAGCCATGCACAACAGGACCATAATGATTCATATGCAACTCCTTTCTTTTTTCTTTGATCTAAATACATCACAAACTCAGAAAACTAGTGGTCCTCATAGACGTTTTAGATGGTCCACCTACCTTGATCATGCTGTTGTTTAATAAATTACAAACACTTATATGGGTCTTGATATATACTGTACTGATCTATCTATCTATAAATATTTACACTTTTTTTTTTGGGTAAATGACATGGATCACTACTCACCAACAACCTTCTACTTATTAAGCATTTCAAGACTTTCGTAAGAAATTTTGTTAATCGATAATTTCTCGATTCAAACCCTCGTGACTATAAAGATAAAGCTGCAAGATACGTAAGTACCTGGCCATGCATTGTCCGCTTTTTATCGTTAGAGGCCATATATTTTGTCAAAAAAAAAAAAAACAAAAAACAAAAACATGGATCACCAGTACATATTGAGAGGACTTGGGCCCCACCTTTGGTGAACCAACTAAGACTGAACTTTTAACAAGTCCTGACCAGAGTTGCAAGTTAATAGAGAGATGGATACCCCCTAACCCCACCAACTATGACCCTGGCTGCTGGTCAAGATTTCAGTTCATCAGAAAAACGTGCAAACCCTAACAAAGAATCAATGTACATCATACATTTTTTCACCGTTTGTAGTGTCTAATATAGAGAAGCAAATTGTGGGGCAGACTAACAAAGAACCAAGGCGTAAAATTAGGCAAAACAAGTCAAGCTCTCTCAAAATACTATATTTGCATGAAGTTCTCTAATAGCAGTGATGTTTGGTGTGTTAGCTCATCTCCTCCTCCTTTTTTCTTTCTAGCTCATCAAACCTTCCTTTCATCTTTTCTTCTTCTTCTTCTTCTCCTATTCCTTTCTATCTTAATACACACACCTCACTGCGCCTCTTCCTTCCATGGAGCTACTCAGTGAGCTCACCGGAAATCGGTGGCCGGAGAACCAGATATCAAATCAAAACAAAGTCACTGTCTTACAGTTTGCCAGCCAACTCTGGTAGCTCTATTTGAATTGCAATGGTTTTCATCAAACTCCATCGAGACCCATTCTCAGAGATGTGAGCTGCGAGGCGAGACCCGGCGAGCTTCTCGCCATTGTAGGTCCTAGTGGTGCAGGTAAGACAACTCTACTATCAGTACTTGCAGGAGTTATACACTCCAAATAGAATCTCGGGCGAGATCTTGATCAATGGCTTTCTATATGGATGTCTCAAAGTTCCGGCGAGTCTCCGGCTATGTCTCCTCAAGAAGACACACTCTTTCCTCTACTGACTGTCAAGGAGTCCCTCCTATACAGTGCTCGCCTGAGACTCGGCCTCAAGGAATTTGATTCCATGGCTCTGGTGCATGACTTGCTTAAGAACTTGGGGCTTGACCACGTCGCCGAGACGCAGGATTGGCAGCCAAGGCGGTGCCGGTATCTCTGGCGGAGAGAAACGACGAGTGTCTATCGGCATCGAATTAGTACACAACCCTTCTGTTCTCCTTCTTGACGAGCCAACCTCCGGCCTTGACTCAGTTTCAGCTCTTCATATCATCGGCATACTCAAATCCATGGCAGTGATTCAATGCAAGACCATCGTTCTCACAATCCATCAACCCGGTTTTCGAATTCTTGAACTCATTGACAAGCTTTTGCTGATCTCCGGTGGCATTGTCCGGCACCAAGGCTCAGTAGAGATGCTCGAGAAGCGGCTCATTGATGCCGGGTCACTACATTCCTCACCATGTAAACGTGCTGGAGTTTGCCATGGATTCTTTACCCATGTCTTCTTTATCATCAGATCACTGCTCAAGAAATCCTCAAGAACAACAACAGATAAAAAGCCAAAGACAACCGAATCCTCTACCCCAACTCACGTTGCAGAGAAACTACCATTCTCGCCGAGAGGTTCTTCAAGAACATCTTGAGAACAAGGCAGCTCTTCACTGCCAGAATGATCCAGTCGGCCATCGTCGGCCTAGGCCCGGCACCATCTTCATGAACGTGCACAACCTGCAAGCGAGAGTCGGCTTCTTCTGCCTTCAGCCTCACCTTCATTCTCTCCTCCACAACTGAAGGTCTCCCCATCTTCTTGCAAGAGAGAGGAGAATTCTCATGCAGGAGACCTCAAGAGGAGCTTATAGAGTCTCTTCTTATGTCGCGGCAAATGCTCTGGTTTTCCTTCCATTCTTACTCACAGTTGCACTTCTATACTCCATTCCTGTTTACTGGTTGGTTGGTCTCAGAAGGGAAATGGACTGTTTCCTCTACTTCTCTCTGGTGGTCTGGATGGTGATGCTCATGGCCAACTCCTTCTGTGGCATTCTTCAGTGCTCTCGTTCCCAACTTCATCATGGGGAACCTACTAATCGCTGGATTCATGGGCTCTTTCTTCCTCTTTCTCAGGCTACTTCATCTCAAGAGTATTGCGCATTCCCAAGTACTGGATTTTCATGCACTACCTGAGCTTGTTCAAGTACCCTTTTGAGGCCTTTCTGATAAACGAGTACGGCGGCGCCGTCGGCAGGAGAGAGTGCATGGTGTTTCAGGGAGGAGTGTGTGCTCTTGATGGAAGTATGTTCTTAAGACAACAAGGGTTGAAGGAGTTTGAGAAGTGGAGGAACCTTGGGGTGATGATGGTTTTCATTTGTGGTTACAGGATCCTATCTTTGTTAATCCTGTGGTTTAGGTGTTACATGCTGAGGAGATGAGCTAGCTAGAGAGTTAATTTTCACTGTTTTCTTTTCTCTTTGATTTTCTACTTTTGATGCAGCAATTACTATTGTTTTAATTAAAGTATTCAAAATGTAACAGTGATTCTATTCTCAATAATTAAATTGTGTAAACATTGACTCATGTTTGCCTGCGGATTTGATATAATTAGTAATGGATTTAAATCAAATGGATTAATGATTAATCATATAAGAGGAGCATTTAATCTAGATTAGATGTAATGAACCCGACCCAACCAAACGGGTGCTAGCTTAGGTTCAACCAAATACCGTAGCATGACACGTGTCGAAATTCTAGTGGCGTATGGACGAGCTAGTTCTCTCGCTATAAAATAAAGCGAGGCCTGCTTTTACCCTTCCTCTCTCTCTCCCCTACCAAAGCAACCCCAAATGGCACCTGCGACCTCGTTCTCCCCGGCGGCGGCCATCACACCCCGCCCCCAAAGCCCTAGACTTCTCCTTGGGCTTCTCCTCCTCGGGGTCTCTCGGGCGCCTCCTTCCTGCGATTCGATTGCTGGCGGTCGGTAGCATTGCTGGCGGCGCCAAGATGGTCTCCGCCCCTTCTGTGAGCAAGCTCCTCCTTTGCTTGACTTCAAGATTATCGTGTTCAAGAAGGAGATCAGCCTCGTTGGTCATGATGAGGTTTTCTTTTTCTTCTTGAAATGGGGGTTTTCCGGTTTTGTATGGTTTAGTGTATGATTTTTAATTGGGTTTTGTGTTTGATTTCAGTATATAGTTCGAGTAAGCGGAGGGATTTGTTCCCATTGTTGCCGGATGCGTCTCAAGGGAGCCGCAGATTGGGGTTATTGGGTGGGGGTCGCAGGTGAAATACTACTAATTGTTTTCTCGTTCCCTCTTTGATTTGACTTGTTGCTCTCTTGGTGCTAATAATGGTGCTAAAGTTAATAGTTTTTTCTTGTATGATTTATGAGAGTCTTGATGGTTTGCTTGTGCTTGTACGTGTGTTTCAAGCAGTGGGCGTTGGAGAAGTGATTTATGAAATGCTTTTATGATGTAAATTGCTTGATTGTATTGCTATCTGAAATTTGTGTTCTAGAGGGAGTTAGGAAAGTACATCCATTTGTTGTGTGAGTTAAAGCTTCGGATGTGGAGATGATTACAGTGGTGGATGTATCACATCTGGTATATGGTATACTAGTGGAACATATAGATGATGTGATTATCAAGAGCAAATCAAATATTGAGACGAAGTTTGAGTGATTGATTTAATCAAGCATGTAGCTGTTCTAGTACAGTATTTCTGTTGTAACTGACAATTGTAATTGAATAATGTATGGTCCTTATATTAGACTCTTTGTTTAATGGGAGTGGTTGTTTTCTGTCCCTTCATTTTTGTGTTTGGTTTCTTAAACTGTTTTCCTGTGTTAATTTGAAATTTATTAATAAACCAAGAGATGGGGAAAAGAATTAAGACAACGCAATACGTTTGACATGGTGTTATTTGTGGAAAGGAAAAGGTATATGTCAATTGTTTACTTTCTAGGTTCAAGTTCTGGACTTAACTAAGTTACATTGTCAGATATACAATATATTTTGGTACTTGCTTTTTCGTAGTCCACCGATATCTTGTAAAGTTTATCCATCTTTTCAACAGGGTCCTGCCCAAGCACAAAATTTGAGGGATTCACTTGCAGAAGCTCAGTCAAGCATTGTGGTCAAGGTAATTCTTTTTTTTTTTTGCCTAACTGTATCTTGTAACTGATTATTCATTTGGTAATCATATTATCAGTAATGATTTCTTTGGTGGATCCATATTATGAGATGTTCAATCATGATTCAGTGAGGCTTTCATTATTTGGTTTGATTATCCTGGTTTAGATACTTTCCATCTATAGTAATTTTCTTTATCCCATCTGCTCACCTCCACCAAGCCACCATTATGGCTTTTTTTTTGTTGCTATTTCTTGTCAATTTTCATTATCTCAAGACTATGACTGCCTGATTTTATTGTTAGCATAAGCATTTGTGTTGTTGCACCCTGCCACACTTTATGCCTTGGATCTTATATGTGAAACTTGCTGTTCTGCATTTCCTGTGAAAGTTTTGCAGACCAAACTCAAGTATTTTGTTTATTATAATGTGATGTTTACTATATTCTTCTTTTATTTTTCCTTATGTGTATATGCCTGCCCTCCAAGCTCTATGCACAAATTGAGTTTTAAGATTTTTTTTTAAAAAATTTGTCAGGCAGTGGTTTTCATTAGTTCAATTTCTTTGATATGGTTTTTGTGTATTCCTTGTAGATTGGTCTGAGAAAAGGTTCTCGCTCTTTCAATGAAGCACGTGCTGCAGGATTTACTGAAGAAAATGGCACATTGGGGGATATTTGGGAAACTATTGCAGGCAGTGACCTAGTGCTGCTATTGATCTCTGATGCTGCGCAGGTTAGTTTTTGGAAATACAGTAGGCAAGTTTGTTTGAGTAGATTATAGTACACTGTGTTGATATATGTGTACTTGTGTATTGATGTTCTTGTAGCATCTGTTGGAAGATTGTCTTATATTGGTTCCTTTACTATTTATCCACTCTATTTGTATTTATTGTGTTTAATCCTTCATCATGGACATTGTTTGCTTGAATTGAAGCCAGAAGCTCAAGAGAATCATAATAATGCAATTAATCCATATAAACATGAAGAAAGCAGAACTTGTGACCTGTTTTGGCTGAACTTGTTTCTTGTAATGTTAGCCTTGTGACATTGTTTGCTTGAATTGAAGCCAGAAGCTCAAGAGAATCATAATAATGCAATTAAAAAGGGCAGTCCGGTGCTACAAAGCTCTTGCATGCACGGGTCCAAGTATGGGCTGGGTCTATTGTACACAGTTTTTGTTTTGTTTTTTTTAATTATTGTGCAAGAGGCTGTTTCCACGACTAACCCGCTGGAATTTCAAGTCACATGGTGACAACTTTTACCTCATGCCAAGCCCCCCTTCAATCATATAATAATGCAATTTATCCATATAAACATCAAGAAAGCAGAACTTGTGGCCTGTTTTGGCTGAACTTGTTTCTTGTAATGTTAGCCTTTGTGTCAATTATGAAATAGCACTCCAGTTATCATAATAAAACCCGACAAGTTTCTCTCAATTATAATGATTTTTCTCTCAAGTATCTACTTTTTCTAAATATATACTGCTCATTCAAATGAATCTGTGCCCTGTCCTTATTTTCTTTCTTTGTGATGCAGGCAGAAAACTACGAGAAAGTGTTCTCTCATATGAAACCAAACAGCATCTTGGGGTTGTCTCATGGTTTCCTTCTTGGGCACTTGCAGTCTCTTGGCCTTGATTTTCCTAAACACATCAGTGTGATTGCTGTATGCCCCAAGGGTATGGGTCCATCAGTGCGGAGGCTCTATGTTCAAGGGAAGGAGATCAATGGTGCAGGAATCAATTCCGCTTTTGGCGCTCACCAGGTCCTTTTGATCAGAATTACACCTAACTAGTAGAATTCTTGTATGCTTGGTTATATATTTTGCCTTTAAATTTCTGATAGCCTCAATGGATTTTAATCTGGCAACTTCTATGAGAATATCTTCATATAATGACTACTATATTGGAGGATTTTAGTGGATCATATCTTTTGGTTTGATTCTGGTATGCATCAACAGGATGTTGATGGAAGGGCAACAGATGTTGCTTTAGGGTGGTCAGTTGCTTTAGGTTCTCCTTTCACATTTGCTACTACTCTAGAGCAGGAGTACAAGAGTGATATTTTTGGGGAGCGGGGTGAGTTCAATGGTCCATAAACACTAGTTACCATTGGTTATATCCTTACTCTGATTCAGTAAATTCACTTTTGGCATCTAGGAATTCTACTTGGTGCTGTGCATGGAATGGTGGAGGCCTTGTTTAGAAGGTACACTGAAAATGGCATGACTGAAGAACTAGCTTATAAGAACACTGTAGAGTGCATAACAGGAATTATATCAAGGACTATTTCAACGGGTTGCAACTAAGCTTAAACTCATGCTGTGCATCACAATTTTCATTGTTTATAGTTTTGTATGCTGATTATGTAAAAGTTTCAGGGAATGCTTTCTGTGTATGAGTCATTGTCTGAGGATGGGAAGAAAGAATTTAATGCTGCATATAGTGCGGCATACTATCCTTGTATGGATATCCTGTATGAGTGCTATGAGGATGTTGCTTCTGGAAGTGAGATTCGCAGTGTTGTTTTGGCTGGACGACGCTTTTATGTGAGCCCTGAACTTTGTGTTGTAGTTGAACACAGTTTGGTTAAGATTGACGGGATATATTTTGGACATGGACTCTTAAATAGATGATGATGTATAAATATTATATTAATTGCACATTTGACTATGAACTATGCTTTTCGCAAATATTTGTTACAGGAAAAGGAGGGCTTACCTGCATTCCCAATGGGCAAGATTGATCAGACGAGGATGTGGAAAGTTGGCGAGAGAGTCCGTGCTCACCGGCCTGCAGATGATCTAGGCCCTCTTCATCCCTTCACTGCAGGGGTTTATGTTGCACTAATGATGGCTCAGGTAATGAAGTTCCATCACAAGTTTCGCTTTTTAAAGTTCATTTTTTCTTATTCTAAAGAAAATCTGAATGGCATTGCAGATTGAGATCCTAAGGAAGAAGGGACATTCATTCTCAGAGATCATCAATGAGAGCGTGATCGAGGCTGTGGACTCCTGAACCCTTTCATGCATGCTCGTGGTGTATCATTCATGGTGGATAACTGCTCCACCACCGCTCGCCTGGGATCAAGAAAATGGGCCCCTGATTTGATTACATCCTCACCCAACAAGCATTTGTTGCTGTGGACAAAAATGCTGCCATCAACCAGGACCTCCTCAGCAATTTCTTATCAGACCCAATTCATGGGGCCATTGATGTTTGCTCACAATTGAGGCCCACTGTTGACATCTCAGTACCTCCTGATGCGGACTTTGTTCGTCCAGAGCTGCGCCAATCGAGCAATTGATAGTATGAGAAAGTTTTGATTAGAGGGCAGTGCAGTGCAGTGCAAGGTGAGTTAAGTAGGATGTGAGCTGTTATATGCATGCTTATTAGTGTCTACTTTGTGTACTCTCTTGGAATAATCAGCAATGTTTGCTGGGTGTTAGTCTTGTCTTCTTTGAACTGTTTTATAAGGATTTGGTTGCATCCAAATGGTTCGCATCACTCTGATTTAAATTTGGAGTTTTGACATGTGTATGTGTCTGTTATATATATACACCCCATATATATATATATATATACACAGATCTCCTTGCTACATGTACAAGTGTGCTATTATATGTCCTCTCGGCCGAGCGGCAAAGGTCACTTGTGTTTGCGTAAGGTGAGTCCTCTTCATATGGACTTAATGTAATCATGAGCGGTAAAATAAATATATGCTTACGCGAAACTTCTTTAGTCAAGAAAATAGCGCAGGTTGTATGAAACCCATGGTGATCACAGCTAATATGATAAAAAAAATATTCTTTTTTGTTTTTGATAAATTTTTTTCTTGGTTTCATGTGAAAGATATGAGAGAGAATGGAGATAATTTATTTGATTTTTTTATTTCTACTTTGAATATTTTTTTGATAAAAGAATTAAGTAAAAGTCATGTATGGATTATTTGTCAAAGAATATTTTGAAAATAGATATAAGGACAAATTGTTATCATGGAGTCATGGACATTCTTCTTCATCTCTGAATAATTTATTTAATTTTAGTATAGAATAATTTATCCAATACTTATTTATAATGTTTCAATTTTTCAATTTTATTTCTCATTCAAATCTGTATAAAAGAGTACTTTTTAGAGAAACATGAAACTTAGATAACACAACACTAATAAATTTATCCCACATAATTTATCTAAGATATGTTATTTATTTATCAAACATTACCCATAAGAATTTTTATAGAATAAATAAAAAATATAAATATAAATATAAATAGATTCAATTTAGATCAAAATAAGGGCATCATTTGATGCACTTCTTACAATCCAACGGTTGTGAGCCCACGATTCCAATCACATGCCGGTATGCTTACCCTCCACGAGAAGCATCGTACGTCCCGAGAATGAGATCCATCATCGAAGAAAGTAGAGAGAGAAGCAGCGTTGACAGCCTAACCCCATGTCTTCCTCCTCCTCGCCCTAATCCGATCTCTCTCCTTTGATTCACTGCCTCGCCGCTCGCCACCGCCTCCCGCCTCCCGCCTCCCGCCCCATGGTGGCCCTCAACATGAAGACCTTAACCCAGGCTCCTCGCCAAGGCCTCCGCCGTCATCGAGAAGACGGTCCAGACCACCGTCCAGGACGTCACCGGCCCCTGCCCTCTCCAGGACTACGACCTCCTCGATCAGATCGGCTCCGGCGGCTCCAGGCCTCGCCTGGCGCCTCTACTCCGCCCGCCCCTGCTCCTCCGCCCCTCAGACCCCCTACCCCTCCTCTGCGTCTGGCTCCTTGACAAGCGCTCCCTCTCCGAGGCCTGCTCTCGCGCCGGCCTCTCCAAGTCCGCCGAGGACGCTTTCCTCGATCTCCTCCGCGCAGATGCGGCCTGCCTCGTGCGCCTCCGGCACCCCGGCGTGGTCCACGCTGTCCAGGCCCCTCGACGAGACCAAGCACGCCATGGCCATGGTCACAGAGCCCCTCTTTTCCTCCGTCGCCAACGCCCTCGGCAACCTCGAGAATGTCCCTAAACCCCCCAAGGATCTCAAGGGCATGGTATTTGCGTCTATGGATTCTTCCTTTCTCAATCTGTGGATTTGTTTCGGATCTTGAGCCTTTCATCTATCTCTCTCCCCTCCTTGCAGAACATGGGGATTTTTAGAGGTCAAGCATGGGTTGCTCCAGGTCGCAGAATCATTAGATTTCCTCCATAACAATGCTCATCTCATTCATCGGGCGATATCCCCCGAGGTTGTCATCCACAACCATGATTTTATGTAGCCAATTCATTTGCATTGTATGTGTTGAATGGTCGCTCAGCTGATTGCCTTGTTGCAGACGGTGTTTATTACTTCCACCGGAGCTTGGAAGCTTGGTGGTTTTGGTTTTGCCATCTCTTCTGATCAGGCCTCAGCTGGCGTGACATCCATGCAACCATTTCATTTTGCTGTGAGTTTTTGATTTGTGTCAGACCGTAGCTAGTCTCTCTTCTTTTGGTTTTAGTGTTTTCTCTCATTTCTGGAAAGTTGTATAATTTTGCAGCTTTTTTTTTCTAGATTTTGAGTCTCTATTGTGCTGCTAAGTGTAAAAATTACAGTATCTATTGATTATCCATGCGAAGTCTCTTTATAACACGTTGCTTTTAGATTATACTGTGCATATGTGCAATGGTTGTGATTGGCGCTTAGATTATTGTGAAATTAGTGTGTGTGCATCTAAATGTGGGTATGCATTAAGAATATGTCAAATTTTCATGTCTAGAATAAAAATTTAACTGTAAGATGTGAGGTAAAATCAAATACTAAAATGAAAATCCTTAAAAACTGTTAGCCTATTGTTCACTTGATATATCTCGTTGCAGGAGTATGATGTTGAGGATGCTGTTTTACCCCTTCAACCATCTTTAAATTATACTGCTCCTGAATTGGTTCGGAGCAAAGAACTCTCTGTTGGATCTTCTTCTGACATGTTCAGTCTTGGATGCCTCACTTTACCACTTAATTGCACTAAAACCTCTTTTTGGATTGCCATATAACAATGTTAAAATGGTGCGCCATTTTTAAATCTTTATGAAGAAATTCATAACTTTATGTTATCATATTGAAAAAGTTTTAGTTTATTTTTTATTTTTTATTTTTGCTTTCTTTCTTTCTTTCTGTAGCCACAGCTTATTTGGTGATTTTACTTCTAGAAAGTTTATGTTTTATATAACTGTTGACTTATAATTGTTTGGCAATCAGTGAGATATGAATGCTTTTCCGCTACATGAGTTCATTTGACTGTTATATCATCACAATTCTTTAAATGTTCCATTGTGATTAATAACTGTCTAATTATTTTTTGGACTATGGTAACACCTTGGGATTTAGAACTCGTTATGGAAGAGGATGTGAGAATAAATGATCATTTGTCTTTAACTGGATCAAGTCATGTTTCTGACTGGACTTTAATAGATACTTATGTCTTGTACAAGGATCATGTGACCATTGATGGTTTTATGGTAGGACAATTTGAGAAAAGGACGATTGACCACCAGACTAGACTTCAATGTGAAATTTTTAACTTCAGAAGTCAGAATTTATTCCCATTGTTTCTATTGAAATCTATGGTAGTCACCCTGGCTATTAAGTTTTTAAGATCTGCCTTGGTTGAGATTTTTGCTAATTTTTATAACATCATATAGCCATACATAATAGTATTGTCAAATAACATTGGTTTAAGTGCATCCCATTTTAGGTTTGATTATAAATTATTCATTTGAAGATTTTTGTCAATACATCATTACATCATATTTGATGTATGTTGGGCTGCTGTGTAAGGATAATTTGAACCACTGCAATGTATAAATTCGCCTTTTTTTGCATGAACATATTTATGTTAAAATTGCAGTATATGAATAGCTTGGCATATTTATCGAATGAAGCATTTTCGGTTATACCTCCGGACTTGGTTGTGGACTTGCAAAGGATGTTATCAATTGAGGGGGCTTCTAGGCCAACTGCTATGGATTTTACAGGTAATTAGTGTATGTCGTCTTTGACATTCTTAGAAAAATATCTGATCTTTATCCTGCATTTTGTTTGTTTACTTTTAAGATGTTGATTGAGTTATTTTTTCTTGTTTGAGGAGGTACTAATACATTGCTTTCTAGTACTCTCTAGCTCTATAACACTTTATATATATATATATATATATATATATATATATAGTGGAACCAGAAGCAAAATTAAGGGGGTGTTGACTTCAACTTAAAAAAAATTATATTAATGTAAACTTAAGATTATTTGTTTATGCTTTTCTTTACTTAACAAATAACAATTTTTATTTTCTTTTTAATTCTTTAAGTACAGGTCTAATTCCATCCATGTTTTATTGGAGGAATGTCTGTAAAAAAACATAGAAATCACAATTTAAAACAATTATGTTATTGAAATTAAGTTCAAATAATAAAAGAAAATCACTGAATACGGTGACAAAAAAAAAAAGAGTTATTGGGAATATATGAGCAAAATTTATATTTTATAAATGATATACGTGACTAAATTAAAAAATATATTGTGACCGTGGATTTGAAACCTGTGTCTCCATGGACACATCATAAAATTCTAAATCCACTAGACTAAAGTAACATTCTAGTGTAGTATGTGAATAATATTAAGTACATATAATAGCAACTTCCTGTAGGCAAAGGTCCTCCAAAAGCCATGGAGGTAGAGGCTCTGGGAGCACCAACCTCCGGCCCTACACACACACACACACACACATATACATATAGGTTTTTTTATTTAATGAAAAATGTATTAAAGTGTTTTATTATTTTCGTTCTTTTAACCAAGTTTGTGTAGGATGTTGGATCTTTGAAGTTAGTTCAAGTTTGAAGCCTATTTTTTCTGTAAATTTAGAGAATAGGCTTGAATCAGGATTGTAAATTGAGTTGATGCTTCATGTATATTTTTACGAGATCAGGTTTGGGTTGAAAATGGATTGATTGGTCACACTTTATAGAATATTGGACGGCCTTGGGGTTGCATTTTCATGTATGCAGGTTCTTGGTGATTTTTTTGCTCCCTTTTGATGTTGTGTGATGGTTTTGATTATTAGCCAGTTTTCAAAAAGCAACAATTACTCCACTAACATGTGCAGGCAATATGAAGTTTTATGTATGGAAAATTAAGGAGACAAAGATGAGGAATACAGAAAGGATGATTATCCAAATAGCAATCTCCATACAGCATTTATCTTATCTATGCACATTGTATAGTAGAGTAAATAAGATGTAATCTCTCTTTCATTTGGTGCACTTTTGGTGTTGGCAAACTAGGGTCTAGTGTAAGATCTCATGCATATTGAGTCATGCCTTGCTGTGCATGTTTCTTTTCATTGAATTTGATGTTATAATTCTTATTGGCAGGCTCCTCATTTTTCCTCAAGTGGATGATACTAGGTTGCGCCAGACTTCGCTTTTGGACCACATGCTTGTATATATTTCTTGGACTTTTAGTTCACAAAATACCATGAAAAAGCTGAAGGATTCCTCTCAGGCAATAATTATAATAGGATTTGTAAATATTAAATACTTTTTATTTTATTCTACCAGGAACGTGGACAACATGCAGAAAACTGAATTTCTGAAGGCCTTGTCTGATATGTGGAAAGATTTCGATTCTCGTGGTGCTATGCGTGTATAAGGCTTTGATACTTCCATATTCTGTCTCTGTTAGTATTTGTTTCAGTGTTTGTTAAGTCTCCATTGTGCCACTTGCAGAGTTGAACTTTCTTTTCTTGTTTCTTGTAATATGAAGTTCATATTAATCTTATTAGCCTTTATTTTTCCTTATGCTTTTTTCCCTCTCTTGCTGTGTCTCTGTGTGTGTGTCTGTGTGTCCCCTGCTGTTTGGAGTGATTTCCTTGGGTTCTTTTGTTCTTCTTGGTCCAACATTCATCTGATATGTGGTTCGGTTGAGCTGGATTGGAAGAAAAGTCTGGGCTAGAATGGGTGAGGTTTTGACATGGCCTCACAAGTTTCCACTGGCTATTACTACAAGCATGTGCCATGTTATTTATCATATGATTCTGTGTGCCTAGGAAATAGCTATCTACTGATGAATTTTATCTTTGGAACTTTTTCCATTTCCATGTGTAGGATTGCCAATTGTTCACATTAGATTTTGTAATTAAATATTTGACAATTTTCTCCAGTCAACCTGAATTACTTACCAGCAAATGCAATCCATTTTATCAACTTTGGGCTGTGTACTACTTCATGACATCATATCTTGCAGGTGCTTCCACCTCTCTGTGCTGAACTTCGGAATCTTGTCATGCAACCAATGATTTTGCCCATGGTTCTCACCATAGCAGAGTCCCAGGTGTGTTCAGTTTTCGCCTTCATCTGTCAATAAGGCACATGTATATCAGCTCAAGAGTTTGTTTTGTGGTTCCTTTTCTTATATTGTTTGTTTGGCAGGATAAAGCTGATTTTGAGCTTTCAACATTACCTGCATTGGTTCCAGTCCTCAGTTCTGCATCCGGTGAAACACTTCTTCTGCTTGTCAAGCATGCAGAGCTTATTATTAACAAGGTATTTTCCTCCTGATTCATGCTCATATAAAAATTCTTGCTTTTACTTCTTAAAGTCTTTATTCCTGTTGTTGTTATAGTTTTTAAACTGCAAAAAATTTTGTATCTTGGTATTTCTTATTGAATTTTTTTGTTCCCATTGGCAACTTTACAAAATTGTTTAGAGAACTAATTTATGAATAAAAACATTGTGTTTCTTTTCAGAAGCATTGCATGCTTGTGTTGTAGGTGCGAAAATCAGAAATAGTTGGCTTTAGTTTACCTAGTATTTACATTTTCATAAATTATATAGTACACTTCACTAATTAGGCCCGCTTTATTATGATCAATGCACAAGGCTGACCAGAAAGACGTGATTGTTAGGGCTGGTTTTAGTGGGTTCGGGCTTTCTATTTTCTGTTGTTATACTACATGTAAAATCGAGAATGTGCCAGAAATGGCAGTTTTTCAGTAGAGCCTTTTTTGTTTACCCATGAGTTAATCTCATTTAACTGAAGATCATGAATGCTTATTCGATGCATTTTGTTTAAAATTCTCTCTTCATATCTTTGTTTGATTGTGAATAAATTATTAACTAAAAGAGTTGTTTGGTCCAAGTTTCCTTTTGAAAGATGAAGCATTCAGCTCCCTAAGCAATCAAGTGTCCAAATAGTGATGCATTTAGTACCTAATGCAAAAGAAAACAAAGAGTATTTAGATCTTTTTGTGGATATGATAGCAGGCAGTAGTTTTCTTTATGGTTCTCCACTTAACATCATTTCTATCAATGTTTTTTTGAGTTGTGTTCATATTCTTTTCTTTCTCTTGCAGGCTAGCCAGGAACACCTCATAGCACATGTCCTTCCAATGCTTGTTCGAGCTTATGATGATACTGATCCTCGTGTACAGGAAGAGGTTCTCATGTAAGGACTTTTCCTCTGGCAAGGCAACTTGATGTTCAGGTTATAATGCCATATCTTAGAAGGATTAACTCATGCTTTTTTTCTGACTGTTTGCTAATCATGTAGAAGTAGATGAAAACCTAGGAGATTATAGGAAATTTTACTTAGCATTATATGCTTCATAAGGATCATGGCCAAGGATATATAACATAGATAATAGAGTAGGTGTAATACTCCTAAGTTTATTATCTGTGATATTTAGCAGTCCGTTCATAGCAACCTTTTCTTTTGAAGTTGGGACTTACTTCTGTGGTGATTCTATCATCTGATTTCATTTAACATACTATGGCTTTTTTTGCAAAGGATGATGAAGTGCTTCCATAAGTAATAGTGTTCAGCATTGAAGATGAATTAACATAAAGTGCTTGTGTTTTGTGTTGGTTTCCTTTTACTTTATGTTGTTCATATTGTGATCTCTCTCTCTCTCTCTCTCTCTGTGTGTGTGTGTGTGCGCGCGCGCGCGTGCGCACGTGTGCACTAATCTTGAACTGAATTGTGCAATTGACAAATGTCCTTTTTCTTGCAGCTAGTGAAACAAGCTATTTTGCCTCGTGTGCATGGCTTGGCACTTAAGACTACAGTTGCAGCGGTATGTGAATTTTTGTGGCATTCTGGCTATCTATCAAGCATTAATCATATCAGATGTGATTCCCAAAATTGAGGTTTAGATCCATGAAAGAGATATATCTTACCCTTGTAATGTTGGCACAAACCTTGGTAAAAAGGACTAGGGAACATGTAGTAATTGACTATATCTTCTCTTGGGACTGTTATAGCTTTGTTCTTTTGCACTGCTAATCCTAAATTGAAGAGGTATAGCAGCTTTATGTTCTTCTGCATGCAATTGCTAGGTGCGGGTGAATGCCCTTCGCTGTTTGGGTGATCTGGTACCATCGCTTGATAAACATGGTGTTTTGGACATTTTGCAAACACTTCAGCCAGTTGTACTGCTGTTGACCGCCTGCTCCAACACTCATGTGTACTTTGGGAGTTGCAAACTCAATGTATAAGCAGGTAACGTATTAATTACCTCACATGACTTTCAGCACCATCTGTCCTTCAGAATTCTTTTTGCTTTTCCATTGCATTCTATTGCCTCTTTCTTTCTCTTTTGATTTTTGGTCTGAACTCAGATCTTAAATGTGTGTTCAGTATGGTGTAGAATTTGCTACAGAGCATGTACTTCCTCTGCTCTTCCCACTACTGACAGCCCAGCAATTAAATGTACAACAATTTGCAAAAATACATGCTCTTCATGAAGGATATCTTAAGGTGCTTTGTGAATATTGATAACTTCCTTGTGTATGTTTTCTTTGATCCAATTTAACTGGTATGATCTTGTCTCACAGAAAAATTGAAGAGAAACGAGGTGTGACTGTTACCAACACTGAACTTCTGAAGTCAAAGTCTCATCTTTTACCATCCAATGGACTTCATTCTGAACCATCCCAAACACAAAGCAGACCAACTTCATTAACAAAGAGAAGCCCGCCATGGGATGAAGACTGGGGTCCTACAACCAAGGGAACCGTTATCTCTTCTGTTCCTGTGGAATCCAACCTACCTAAACAGACACATCCAATTTCTCAACCTGCACCAGTCACTAATACCTTGTTACAGCCTTCAACATCTGTGCCTATTCAGCAGACATCATCATGTACACCAGTTGGACATTGAGTGGCCTCCCTTCAAGTTCCAGTTTTGGCTACCAGTTGGGCAAATAAATGAGAAAGAAAGGCAGGACTCTGGAGGGCTTTGTGACAGTGCATTTGATGATATTGACCCTTTGCCAACTGGCCACCTAAGCCACACAATTCGGTCACAACTTTTGTAGCTCCAACCAAGCCAACACATGGTCAAGGAATGTCAGCTTTGAGCATGAACAACATAAGTACTATAAGCAGCACCAATGCTATTGGACTGTCAAACCCCCATCAGGAAAGCTCAATGTCTAGCAACAATCAAAAATGGTGGGGGATTGAATATGCATAACATTGGACTTGTTGTATCAGGGGCACTCGACATCTAGTGTTGGAAATTCAAATCTTGGTTTGGGTGGGAGGATTCCCAAAGCCAACAACATAAGTGGTGGTCAACATACTGGTCCAAGAGCAGCTGATCTTGGATCAATATTTTCTTCAGGAAACAATCCACATCCTACACCTAAGCTTGCTCCCTCCCCCAGCTACTGCTGTAGGAAGAGGGCTGGGAAGAAATCAGGGACCAGGTGGTCTTTCTCAAGCATCTCGAGCAAAACCATGCCAAAATCTCTACTACAGATAAACCTCTTATGGATTTGCTTTTAGTGTAGCCATTTCTATTTGTTCACTACCTTTCGCTTCTTGGAGATGGCCAGTTTAGGTTCTATAAACAGATTGTCAGCCCCTTTGGTGAGGGAAGCATCAAGTTAAATTCCATAGTGCAGATCATGGAGGTTGTTAATTTCTCCCTAGCAAGTTCTGTGGTCAGTGTGAGTTTTAAAGTTGGTATACAAGCTGTTGACGTTCCAATTAGTACATATGTATTCTTTCGAGAACAGGCTGAGCCTCTTTTTGTTGATTTCATGTGGAGCCAATAAAAAAGAAACCCATTTAATGAAGGCCATATCTTGGTTTATGGGTGTATTGTGCGATTTCCCTCAAGACGTTGAGTATTTAGGTTCATGTGACTGCTGTGAAATACTAAAGTTTCCCTTGTGTAAATCTTTGAGTATTGTGTATTTTTTGACTCCAGTGAACTTAACTGAAAACAGATTGCTGTATATTTGATTTTAATGTGGTTTTTCTTATTGCAGTCTTTGGAGAAAGTTTCTGCCCATTCTCTGTAACACATACCTTATGAAGATTGATTTCCTCTTGTTCATCCATTTCTGCTATGCTGGCATTACTGGCATTACTGGCATGCATCAGTTCCTGGAAAAATATGCCATGGTAATCAGTTCTAATGGAAATGCAATCAGGCCTTCAGAGCTGGGGATCTTAAACATATAACACCATTTGAGGTTATTATGTTCTATTCTCTGGAAGTTCATTTCTCTGTTTGAGATGATTGGATAACAATGATGTTTATGAAAACCTAATACCTTTTAGTCTTAAGGAAAGTTCAATTTATCTCTTCTTGTTTAGGAATCTCATGTCCCATTCAAACCTAATGGATGAACTGGTTTTGTTTTTGTGTGTGTGTGTAATGGAGAGTCTGTATAGGTCATCCATCCAGATCCCAGAGTGAGGCACTCCATGTCCTGCGAGTACAGAACACCCAAGCCTCTCTCTGTCCTGCACATTGATTGCAGAAAGGCGCTTTTGACTCTGAACCCCTTTATGATCCTGGAAAACTGAAGGTGATGAAGAGGCTGGCAGAGTCTTGGTTGGTTGAAAAGGATTGCATATGTGTTCTGACAAGTGAAAGTCATGGAGAACCTCTCTTTAACCAAGGAAAGCTTCAATACTGTTGTCCCCACATTGTTTGTTTCTTCCAAGCTTAATTGGACCTCATCCCACTCATGCCGGCACCACTAGTCCCATTCTTGTCTTGCACTGATAAGCTTCCAGCCCACCCTATCTGCATTCCCATTTGGCTTCCACATGACCACTCTGACTCCAAACTCTACCTCTTTCATCCTCAGAAAGAGATAGCTAGTGATGAGTGTCAGATTCCATCCTTGGTTTGAGATCTAGATTTAAATTACTCTTTTTTTTTTTGCTAGGTCATAATGACCTCTTTAGCTGCCAGTGTCATGTGCATTGTGCCTTTTGCGAATTTAACACTCTCCCGACTCAAGTATCTTACGCGTGGTAAGTAAATGCTAAATTGAACCTCAACTCAGCCTTCAGGAAATTTTGCATGCCACCGGAAATAATTACTAAACTGCAAGTTTCTCCCATTTTACTTCAAGGTTGGAGACTCAAACTTAAAAACACGCTTCTATTAAATTGTGCCGACCATTATCCAACGCATTTTAATCCTCGGTGATACCGCTGTAATTAACGACTTTCTTTTCGGTAGATTTAAATTACTCTTACAATGTTATACTAAATAAGTACAATATTTTGGAGATACAAATATATATAATTAAAAATATATGGTTTTTTTCTTTCATTCTTATTTCTCTCAAAAACCTTACAAACCTAATATGAAAAAAATATATATAAAAAGAGAACGGGTCATACCTTACACTGATGAGTAGAGAAACACAGCCAATGAAAACAGGGACTCATCGAAACAGAGAGAACTTGGAGCATCATCCTTAATGTCCCTCCCCAGTGGCAGAGCACCTGAGATCATTGCCAGTTCGCCCAGGGCATGTGCCGCGCACGTGGCAACCTTCACGTGCCCCAACGCCCACACATGCGTACCACCCACGACATTACTACGTCACATCTATGCAAGCACTGAAAAAATAAAAATAGCAAAACCAAGTTGGCAGCTTAGGAGTACCAGCTCCCTTCCTGGGCCACTGCATGCATGCCGCATACGCTGGGTGGTGTGCTGCTGATCATTGTGGTGTCTCGGACTTCTCTCTACAACTCTTTGTTTCCATCTGCCTCTATCTTCATCCTTCCTTCTTCTTTTCCCTTTCTTTTAATACATCCATCCGTACTTTAAAAAAGTTTTGAGGAATGTGGGAGACCTTGGTTCTCCATGTCTCATCCTTTGGGGGGAGATTCCCTCACCCCCAACATTCATGCATTCCATTCATTCTCTTATTAGAATTTGCAACATGCTCTTTTGTGTACCATTTGTTTCCACTTCTTTCATCCCATTCCCATGTGCATTTTTGTGTTTCTTCAAGTTCAAAAATAGTGTTGAATTTTGTATTTCTGGACTTACACTCCGTTTGCATATCTCCAATGTAATCTTTTGGATGTATAGTTATGGTCTTATTTGACCCACGTACTTATGTGGTGGCAAAAGACTCAAAAATCCAAATGCAAGAGCAATTAACGGGAGAAGGTTATGCTCCAGAGACCAGAGGAGTTCGGATCGGTTCAATGGCAGAACAAAGAAAAACAATACATATGATATGGACCATCTTCCCACGAAAACTGTGAGGTCCCAAAGATGATCACAAGCAGATTGTGACAAAACATTTAAATCTGGGGACATGTTGCTTCTCTTTGTTGTTGGGTGAAAAGTGTTTAGGGCCGGTTTGTTTCCATGAAAGTAGAGGTAAGTCCGAAGTCGGAAATGGCATACTTCTGACCGGGTCACTTTCTGGAATGTTTGGTTGCATGCGTGAGAGGCCTTAAATCGGAAGCGTGGAACTCTTTGGAAATCGCCCGACCACTTCCCCAGCCTTTTTTTATTTCCAACATAAAAAAATCGAAGTCGAAATTAGCTGACTGAAGTCCCATTTCAGCCACCCAATTCTCCATATGATCACCCCCTTCTAATGACATTGCCCTTCTAGCTTTCTCCCTTTCTCTCTCTGTCTTTTCTCCCAACTCAAGGTTCTCCAATTGATCGTCCCCTCCTCTTTTTCTCCCTTTCAAATCTAGTTATCGATCGTAACCGCCTCTTTTCTCTTCCTCTCTTGGAGTAATAGTTTTACATCCTTCTTAGTCACATTCGGCTTCTCCATCGGGTCTATCCCTTTTCTTCTTCTTTCACTTGCGCTAGGGTTTTACTCTCTTCGCCTCCCTTGCATCTAGCTTTTCTCGATCGTATTATCCCCTATCTTAATTTACATGTAGCCTATTACTAGGGTTCCCAAACCGCCACCTCAAACCTCTTCCTCTCCTATCGCATTTTCTCCCTTTATTAGGTTAGTTTTGGGGCACCGTGATTGTTGATTGCCAACAACCAAACCTCTTTTTTCCGAAAGAGCATCTCAAACTCGCCTCGCAAGTATCAATATTCTTTTGATATATTTTATCTTTTTCTTTCATACTATTCATATTCTTCTTTTGGCACTCTTTTGTTGTTTTTGTTCTTATTTATTTTGCAAATATTGTTTATCTATCCAATTTTAGAAAAGCATACGGGCCCCAAAGTACGTCACATGAAGTATTATAAATCCTAAAGCTTGCAAATCTCATAGGCGCGTATGCTACTTAAGTATGCATTTGAGGCGTACTAACTTCCCAAAAGTTGGGTAGGAAGCATACGTCCCAAGGCGAAGGCTTAATGCATACTTAAAATAAATAAATAAATAAATAATAATGTGATATACATCCATATGTTGATTATTTGCATGTAATGAAAATTATGTTCAAAGAATCAAACTAATTATTATTCATTGCCTCTTTTTACTTGTCAGATTTCGGGCTCCTTGAATCTGGAGGTTCTCCTAAGACTGCTCTAGGTTTTAGTAATTAATAATAGAGGCCGCCTACTCTATTAGGAATGGAAGAATCCCATAATATTAAAATAAAAAATAAAAATAAATACTTCCATTTGTGGATTCGATGTGTCGCCTCGGTGTCTCTTCACAGACATCGTATGTCGTGGGTATTTTTTTATCCCACAAATGTCGTAAAATGAATGAACCATGCTTAAGCGTTTGGCCTAGGGACTAGGATGCTATCTCAAAGCGATCGAGAGTTCCTTTTCTTGTGCTCTTTGAATCCGCATAAGTGCCCATGAGGCCCAAGAAAACCTATAAATTTATCTTCTATTTATTTATTTTTTGGTTCCAATTTCTTTTAAATGGTACTAGCATGACCTCAAGCTTCTAGTAATTTTTCAAAAGCATGTATGCTTGGATTGAGTATTATTGATTGCTATTATATATTTTCTGGGTCAATACCAATTGCCTTCTCATTTATTATTGTTTATAGTTTCCAATTTCATTTAACTACCAAAGTGATAATTGACCTGACCTTCTAATAATTTTTTAGAAGAATATCTACATTGCCTTTATGTTTATCTATATTTTGTTTTTTGTTTTTTAAATGTTATGATATTTTCTAGATGACTAGTCTTGGTCATTGTTGTGGCTGTTATCTTTACACCCCCTCTTTTTACCTAATTGTCTTCTTACTATGGCATTTTGTGTAGATGGAAGCGTATGACCCCCGCGAGGAAATACAACGCATCACATAGCTAGGCGCCTCTAATTACATCTGTCGTCAGTCATGCTTATTATCAATGCATTACAAGAATTGAATAGACCTTAGAAGGTGCACTCAGTAACTATCACTACATTTAGAAACCTAACTAGGAAAAGTTAAGAACACATGCATCGCATATTAAAAACTGCAAATGATTTGATTCCTATTATTTGCATTTGGCCTCCATTATGCGCGTGAAAAACAACACCTACTCGAAAGACAAAGAGAAATGTTTCCATAAAGGGAGCAAGTAGCTATTTTTCTCTCATATTGTTGGGTATAACACAAAAAATTAGGACAAATGAGGTTGGTGCATTTTTAAGTTATGGGGAAAACAATTAGTAGGTACTTTTAAGTGTGTCTTGAGTGCGATAAGTAAGCCTCCATCCTCGAGATGACTCTCTTTGTCTTATCAATCCAGGGGACCTTCTGCTTACCCGAAATTGAAAAATAATCCTTCATGTTACTCCTTATTTCCAAAGTAAGTTGATAGCTCCTTCTGGCTTCTAATATATATTTCAATCACTATGAATGGTTTTATAGTTAACCTTATAGGGTGTTAGATACCATTTGAAGGAAATATAGTTGTCGACGTCATCCTCAGTAATTAAAAAAGAATCTTTTCAACCTTTTAGGCATTCAACCTTAAGCCAGCAGTGGTTGAGCTACGCGGTTTCTTTTGGAGTTTTGGAAGAATCGCTTCCAAGATACTCACTTCAAGACCATTCTTTCCTTTTAGAACACAAGTTGACTTAGTTCTTTGTAACGCATCAGCCTACATAATTATATTGATGGTGTTGTTCCAAATGACAAGATTGTTGGAGGGATGAATATATTATTGATGAAAATGCCACTACATCTCCCAAAATTTCTAGATCATAGAAGGAGCAGGGCAAGGGAGGAGAATAGTGCAATGAGTAGATCTCTGTGAATAGTATTGCCAATGAGATGTGGGTCCAATACACAACCTCCCTAAACAAGTAATTAGTTTGTTGTTGGCTCTAACAAACATAAAGCCCTCCAAAATAAGTTCCTCCTTATTTTGTTCAATATGAAGTTTTTGTTCTGTCTCCACACTCAGTAGATATTTGGAAAAACAACATATGTTAGCGTGTATAAAAAATCTAGAAAAGTTGTTTTTCCCTATTGCCATATATATAAAATGTACGCACCGCTAAATTAAAATTTGTTAATGTGCACATGCCTTGTATTAGTTATTAATTTTAAAGTAGTTTCTCTAATAAACCTACATAATGGAAGGGATAATTCACTCCTGGGGGTATTGATTATGTTACTACGTATAATGTTAATTCAAGATTTAGCAAATGTGGACACTCTAATAAACATTGGAAACCAAAAATTAGACAACTTCCTTTTTATTTCTATCTTTAGTTGAACAAGAAAACAAAGAGTCAAAGCGCGACAAGACATTCAAGTAAAACTACTTTTGCCTTTGTTGCACCAAGTATCATTATTTCAGATTTCATACCGATTTTAGACTATAAAATGTTGAAAATCACTATCAGACGCTAAAGATAAGATATTTGGAAATAAAAAGGTAAGGGAGTTGAGCGGTGCTAATTGGAACTACTACCCGAAAAAGATTGTTCTTTGGAGTATACAATGGTGTACAAAGTGTTTGTCGCATGTAAAAAAAAGTTTGAATTGTTTTCTTTTAAAATTGTTAGTTTTAAGCATCGATCGTATTAAATCCTACATCCATATCACAGTAATATCCCACCGTGGAGGCTTTCAAAAACAAGCCTTTTGACAAATACGGTGATCTTAAGATTATTTATGGTGATGATCATGCTAATCACGGCATATGACACAAGTCAAATTTTGACAACTTATGGGAAAGAGTGGATTTGGAGGACAAATATAAATGTTGGATAATGATTGGGAGGCAAGACCTCAAAGGTCGGGAAACCAACCAAATAGGCCCAATGAAAACACTACACAAACCTTTTAGCATCAACATTCCATCCCCAACCAGTGTTAGGTTTGTCCATAAGAAGAAGATGGGGTCGAGAATCTAACTCTTCAGCTTATTGGTCAATTAGGTTGATGTGGGTTGAGAAGGTGGCCACGTTATCAAAAATCCAAACCTATTGGTCTCAAATCCTATATGAAAGGGCGCATGGAGTTGGATCGGGTTTCCGGCTGGGTTGTTGGAGGATGCAATGTGTTCAACAACTGCAAGTCAATGAAAAAAAGTTGTGAGGTCGCTTTATGTTGAAGCATTAGTTGAATCTAGTAGAGCAATGGATTGAGAAGTATAATATCTTTGTAATGCCATAGGGCAACATCTAGTTTTGTCGGGTTCAAATCCTGCTTGGAGACTTGGCTTACTTTGCTTTTATATTTTGTGTTTTTATTTTCTTTTCTATTCTCCTGACATCAATCCCGCTGGATTGCTTACTTTTAGGTTAGGATAATGGATACTAGTTATGTTCTCTGCTTGGTTAATTTCCCATCATATATGATTATTAACATGTTTGTTGCTTTTTATGGACATTTTGCAAGTGGT